>JBAMJR010000050.1:1697500-1705000 GCA_038501785.1 Myoxocephalus aenaeus | reverse complement strand
TTGAGGAGTTTGTGGTATGACATTGACCCGGCAGGTGAGCACACAGTTGTGTGTTTGTGTGAGTGTCCAGTCTCTCCCCCCCCCCCCTCCTCCTCCCCGCACTCCCACCAAGCACCCAGCTCCCCATAACAGGAAACAGCGAGGTGAGGCCAGGGTTTATGGGCTAATGCGGCCTCAAAGGAGCCTCTTGTTTTGAAACAGAGCTGCAGCTCTTCAGGCTTGTTTTCCATATTGGTCTGGCATGAAACGCTTTGACCCTGGCACAGGGGCAGGAAAACATGACACCGGCCGGAGCTTTGAACGGCGTGGGGACGGGCGAGGGGCTGCCAGCGCCCGTGCACCGCCCCCCCAAAGAGCTGGCCAGAAACAGGTTGAGACGCAGCGCCAGCGACCGCACGACCTGGGAGCTCAACCCGCAGACCTGAAAATGATCTTTAAAAAAAAAAAAAAAAAACATTTAGAGGAGTACTAAGGCATGAATTCAGATTCATAAACCAAACAAAAAAACATATTTGCATTTAGTGAGTCTTTAGAGGATTTTACCGGCGGGTTAGCATTTTCAAGCCCATTCAACTTTGTTTTAGGGTAAAAACATAATGGAGGTGAGACGTGTGTGTGTGAATCTAAATTACAATCCTAAGTGTTGGCTTCCACCTTCAGGGTGTTCAAGCAGCAGCCATGAGGTCTGGGTCAATGAGGAAAGTATGCAATACCCCATTTGAACGGTTTTAATCTTGTTATCGTAATATTATTTGCGATAAATAAACGGATGTATAAAGTGTAATCGGTTCTGCCAGAAAGGCGTGAAAACCATATAAAAACAATAGGCGTCGTCATGCTTTAAATTTGAAGGCGTGGCAGGCAGAGTGGCGGCCGCAACAACCTGAAAGTTCCTCCTCCTCCTCGGTGGGTCAGGCTACCGTAGGATGCTCACACAAGTCCTCATCCTCATGATGCACTGATTTCAGTTTCTTATCATTTCAGACCGTAGCTGAAGTTTTAAAAGCGGCTTCCTGGATGCACGCCTCAAATTCTCTGAGCATCTAAATGAGATGTAACGTTTTGTTTCATCATCCAGCTGCAGCAGGCTCTGATAGTGCGAGTGTGAGTGTGTTCTGCCCCCTAGTGGCCACAAATGAGTAGGGGTGGGAATCACCAGAGGTCCCACGATTCGATTATATCACGATACTTGGGTCCCGATTCGATACTATCACGATACTGTGGTGTATTGCGATATATTAAGTATTGCCGCAAATGGTCCCCAAAGGAAAACTTTGTCAACATATTGTATCTAAGAAGATACCGTTTTCACTGTGATTGTCAAGCAGACAAACTGACCAACACTGTGATAAATGTTGCACCTGACAAACTGAACTGTATTACAGTCAGTACATAGTCGCGTCATTCGAGCAGGACGTGCCGGAGAGGGGGCGTGGCTTATCTCCGTGCAAGCAGTTTTCATTTCCGCCATTAACGATGGAAATAACCACTCTTTCTGCTTCATACTTGTTGTGGAAATCCCCAAAATGTTGTAACATCAAACGCCCTCATGTCTAGGTTTATAATATTATCCGTAGCCGCAGGAAGTGCGTATGAATGACGGCCGCTTCCAGCGCTGCTTGAGGACCCGTAGCCAGTTTGATGCTTTTTTTTTTTCCAGCGCCGTGTCGCGCATGTTGTTTCGCGTAACAGCCGTGCGAGCAGCGGCGCTACGAGTGACAGGAAGTCAAGACGTCCGCTTTAAACGCAGACGGCGCATTTCTAATTCCTTTCTCGGATGTCTCCATGTTTTGTTTTGACCAACTTCCTAACATCGTGCTGATCCGGGACCTCTGCTGACCTCACCAGAAAACAACACAGCACCATCTAGTGGGCTGAAAAAGCAATTGATTTTATAATTGATTAAATAAAAGATCGATACTTTAAACCGTGTATCGATACAATATCGGCACGCAAAAAATCGCGATACTTTGCTGAATCGATTTTTTCCCCCCACCCCTACAAATAAGCTAATTCCGCTTTAATGCAACTCACTGTGAACTTAGCCTGAGAGTTGAAGTCCCTGCTACAACTACCTGTGTTTTTCCAGCATCTAGTTGTCTGTTTGGGAGGGTAAGGCTTCCACGGGCTAATTGCTCCATGCCAGACTTTGCCCACCTGTACAGCGCTCTTCAGGAGCAGCCATGTTCCTGCCCGAAACAGGCTCTTGGGTGTCCTCCAACCTCTGGCCCCCCTAAACCTTTTCCTCCTCTGCGCCCTGCCCTCCATCTCAGAGAGTGTGTGTGTGTGTGTGTGTGTGTGTGTGTGTCCGCGCACACACACACATGAGAGGGGGATTGAGGGATGAATGCCAATGACTAGTTTGGAATGTTCCAGAATGTGCGGTCGGAAAGTCTGAGCAGGGCAAAAAGACGAGGAGTAACACGGGTGAGGGGAACAAGACCTTATTGACAGGACGGACACACACACACACACACACACACACACACACACACACACACACACACACACACACACACACACACACACACACACACACACACACACTGGCCCAACGTCTGCCCAGAGCTCCTGGTTCATGTGGATGTTACAGCTAATGATCCAGCATTCGGCTGTGGAGCGGAGGTTTCAGGAGGGTTGTGGTCCAACACCGTAAAACATTACCACATTGTGTCACGGAGTGAACAATACACAGGTTTACTCTCCAACAAATCACTGCACCAGCCAATTCAAGAATAATTGTATTTAACGACCATTTCAAGGTTTTCCAGCGGGTTTCCTCTGTAAGGTTCCAACTAAAAATGTCCGGTATAACACTACATTGGTTCGTGTTATTCCTTAAATAATTTTTGAATGAATGAAATAATATAAAGAAGTATTTACGACCCACACCCTCATGTTCTGTTGTCGCCCGTCTCTTGTAAGATATACTAATGATCGTGCATACTTGAGACCTCCAACACCTCACTGGACACACGAGGAGTTACGTAACCAGAGGACGCGTTAGCCAGCTTCTACAAAACATTTTCTGACTGCTTATTACATCAAACTGATTGGCCATTATCAAGTATTTGCATGAAAAGGTTTTTGCATTCATCTCAAATCTTTTTAGCGGATTATTATTTAGTTGTTCTACTGTTATGTCTTTTTACATTTGTTCCCGTCCCGCCTGTTTGCAAATCAGTTTTTTGGTTCTCTTTGGCATAGAAAAGATCGAAACTTTTTTTTATATCTCGAGTTCAGCTTTCCCAAACTCGGCCTGTGATTCCGTTGGTACAAGCAACTCAATTTAACAGCATTTCCAATCCTTTTTTTTACAGTTTTTAATTGGTGTCATCTTCTGTCTTTTCAGGATGGTTCCTACCTGGCTGAGTTCCTGCTCGCTAAAGGCTACGAGGTGAGACAGAAATCCAGAAATCCAGACTGCCGACTAAACAGTACCAAGAAGTTGTCCTGTGAAAGCTCAGACACACACACACACACACACACACACGCACACAGAAACGAACGCAGACACTCGCGAATGCCAGCGAACGCAGACGTGCGCAGAGCGACATTCCCTCGATAAGCTTCGTCCAGCCGCTGCTGTGTGTGTGGGAGCTCCGGCGGGATCGAGGCTTCGTACGCGGACTGACTCTCACCTCACCCTGATAAGACCCTGTGTGCCGCTTCGAGCCTGCTGACCCCCCCTCACCTTTTACCCCTGGGTCAAACCATTAACAGGGAAACAGTTGTTATTACATGGTCATACGAGTGAGGTCACTAACTCTCACCTGCTGCGCAATGTGTTTTTAGGAGCAAAAAAAAAAACAAAAAGTCAACATCCTGGAGGTTAACAAGCTGTTGCTGCTACATAAGCCTTCGCCGTCAGTTTGACACCCACGAAAAGGGCCGATACGTTCAGTTCAACTCGCTTGAATAAACATACGCGTCGCACCGGTGCACATTGTGTTTCCCTGACAGTAGCTGCATGACTTAATTTCTCCACAACACACACACCCTCGTCTCAGACTGCCGAGTCAGCCTCGCCAACTGCCGCCTGCCTCGGAGACGGCAGAGGTGAAAGCGGGCTCGGTCCAGGTTTGGGGATGCTGCATGCGGAGGGGGTCGGGGTGTGTGTGTGTGTGTGTGTGTGTGTGTGTGTGTGTTTGTGTGTCGGGGGAGGGGTGGCATTAAAGAGGAGCACGCAGGCAGGAAGTGCACAGTGAATAAAGGAAGCGAGGTCAGGCCACAGCGTCCTCCCGCTGATGGACTCCCCTTGGATCAGGTTCGGTTATCTTCCCCGAGCAGAGCTTCCGCACACGTCCCGCTCAGAACACGAAGTACAGATCACACATCACAGGCCGCTTTAAAAACACAGCGAGACACAATATTGTTACATCAACTTTTTTTTGCGATACAGAATACGGCGCAAAGAAACCCAATAGATCAAAGTATGGGCCCCTTTATCATGTTTGACATCTTTTCACATTTAAAGAAAACTACTGTACTGTAAACCAATCCTCTCAAGTAAATGTATAAAGTACATAGAACAACACACACGCATTCAATGAGCGAACATGACAAAACTAGAGACTGACTGGGAGACAGAGAGGGTTCAAGACATTGGGACATTTATACCAACGCCCCAAACGTAAGATAATCTGTTTCACGTATCGCAAACTGAACAACTGAATCCATCCGATGGACAGATCTCCATAAACTGGATCTCCACCAGTGACTCCAACGCCTTGTTCACCCGTAGTACAAAATCAGCAGCGGCAGGCTGTTTCCACCGGTTCTGTGTGTAGAATAGCTCTGGGATTTGTATCCTATTTACGGTGTCACAAACCCTGTCTCCTTTTCTCCCAGGTTCATGGTATTATGCGCCGCTCGAGCTCCTTCAACACGGGTCGCATCGAGCATCTTTACCAGAACCCGCAGACGCACACCGAAGGCAGTGAGTATCCCGTTTGCACCGCAGCCGGTCGGAAAAGGTGGACGACGTGGCGGCTAAATAGGCGTCGGGTCCAAAAGGATGTTGCATACCAAACCAAAATCATTACATAACAGATTTCACATTGACGGAACCAGTATGCCGACTGATAGGAACCAAAACAAATCTAAAAGCTTATAAGAATGTCACGTGACACCCCTCTCCCTGCTCCTCTTCACAGGCCCACCAGGTTCAGGTTTATTTTTGTATTTGTTTGCCTTAGTTTACCGTTATGCTTTGCCTTCCACCTCCTTCACACCACACTCTACTGACTCCACTAACTGGGGTCCAAATGGAGTTTGGTCTGATACTTACTTTCTTGGGATCTTTGGGTTATGTTCATGTCGTTCATTTACGCTGAGTTAGCTCAAAATATAAGCAGGCATACGCTATATCTATAAATGTTTATTCTTTTAATCAAACTATTGTCTCTCATTCATTTATGTCATTTTAAGATATACTGTATGCTTTGGAATTCTCATTGTTAGTTTAAATACTACATTTGCTCACTTTTTCATGTTTACGCCAAGATTTCACAAAATGTTTGGTCATGGAAATTTGGTTTAAAGTCCTGGAAACCCATTGGTCAGAATGTGTATGAACCCTGCATGTGCTCTTTGGCTTTTCTCGGCCTTACAGAACTTTTTCGAGCTGGAAATTAGACTACGATTTTGGGTATTAACGTTTCATTTGTGTCTAATTAATTGGGTTTGATTTGATCAAATGAAATATCTTTTTTTTTTTTCTCTCCATGGTGTATCTCTCTTTTGACGTGTCCCCTTAATCCGGGTCATAACACACCAGAACAGAGTGGACTTATCTCCCGAATCAGAGGGCCGTGAACTTTAATCACTGGGTCGTCACATGTCAGATCTGGCTATTGATGATTTTGAAGTTAATTAATTTGCATGATAACTTAATTCACAGTAGATCCAGTCGTAACGTGAAGAGTGAATTGCCCGGAGTGCGTCCTTATGCGTGTGTGTCGCCCTCTTTTGTTAGACATGAAGCTGCACTATGGCGATCTGACTGACAGCACGTGCCTGGTGAAAATCATCAACCAGGTGAAGCCGACGGAGATCTACAACCTGGGCGCTCAGAGTCACGTCAAGGTAGTGTGACCTCATCTCCAGCCCTCTCACGGATCTTTAGTCTCCGCATCTCACGGTGTTTCCCCCCCCAAATGAAGACCACCCTTTTCTCTGCTGATGAACAGTGTTAGCTTTCCTTCCCATTTCCCAGAATCACTCCACTGCACATGGGTTTGTTTTGAAGAGCCCAACGACGGAAACGAGCCGATAACGGCCCGACGGGAGTAATGAACGAGATTGTTCCGTGAATCCAAAGTAAAAAAACGGTTTCTGTTTTGTCCCATGAAGCACTCGCCCCGTCACACTTTTGTTTCCAGTGAGATCCGACCCGATGACTCGCAATGTCTGGTGGTGGTAGAGGTTGCAAAGCATTTTGGGTGATCTGTTTATTTCTGTTTTATGTCATCAACACAGGATAATGGGTTTTTGAGCTGTGTTAACAGTTCTGCTTACTGCTGCATTCAAGGGCATTCTGAAGTGGGTAATTTTAGATTTGGTTATTTAGTTAGTACACGTGGAGATTCAGGTGTGTTATGCTAGTTGTAGCCTCGAGCATAACTGAGGAGAAGGCTACAGAGGTCCGGTGAGTCACTTTTTTTTTTTCTCTGTCCACACTCAATTTTTTTTTTTAAACTTTTTTTCAGACTTTGATTTGACGAGTCTGTCTTTCTCGGAACTTTGAGAAGCATTACCTAGTACGTCAAACAGCTTTCACACCCTTTCCAGTTTATTTTCATAGCACATAGCTAACAAGAGTTATAGCCAGCGACTGCAAAGAAAGCAAATGGTTCCAACAACTGTTGCGCTTTGTCTGCAGTAATTCAAGGTGTGCAAGAATTGGAAGTAATCAGCTCAAAATCACGAGTAGCGCCTTCAACACACCACTTTAAACCTCGAACACCTACTTTACTTTGGTTTTCATTATATCATCTAAATGTGGAACTCTTCTCGTCTATTAAAGTCATTATTGGTTAAGTCAATTTGAAACCTAGTGGATACCAGTCTTTCCCCACATGTAGTTCCCTGTGCTTGAGTGCCAGTCAGTACTGACTGCTGCTGTGAATGGTTCGCAGCAGATGATGTCAAAGAGGACTCTCAGTTCTGGGAAGTGAGTCGCTGGAGCTGATGGGACAGGAAGCTGTGTTTTCTTGGACGGGTCAGTCTGTGCCACAATGTCCCTTTTGTCTCGGAGCTCCACCGGTGATCCCATGAGATTCTACACACACACACACACACACACACACACACACACACACACACACACACACACACACACACACACACACACACACACACACACACAGATCTGACACACACACACACACACACACACACACAGATCTGACACACACACACACACACACACACAGATCTGACACACACACACACACAGATCTGACACACACACACACAGATCTGACACACACACACACA
>JBAMJR010000050.1:1145000-1695000 GCA_038501785.1 Myoxocephalus aenaeus | reverse complement strand
CCTTCAATTGCAACCAGTCGTCCTGTCCTTGCAGCTGAAAAACACCCCATAGCATGATGCTGCCACCACCATGTTTCACTGTTGGGATTGTATTGGGCAGGTGATGAGCAGTGCCTGGTTTTCTCCACACATACCGCTTAGAATTAACGCCAAAAAGTTCAATCTTGGTCTCATCAGACCAGAGAATCTTATTTCTCATAGTCTGGGAGTCCTTCATGTGTTTTTTGGCAAACTCTATGCAGGCTTTCATGTGTCTTGTACTGAGGAGAGGCTTCCGTCGGGCCACTCTGCCATAATGCCCCGACTGGTGGAGGGCTGCAGTGATAGCTGACTTTGTGGAACTTTCCCCCATCTCCCTACTGCGTCTCTGGAGCTCAGCCACAGTGATCTTTGGCTTCTTCTTTACCTCTCTCACCAAGGCTCTTCTCCCACGATTGCTCAGTTTGTCCGGACGGCCAGGTCTACGAAGAGTTCTGGTCGTCCCAAACTTCTTCCATTTAAGGATTATGGAGGCCGCTGTGCTCTTAGAAACCTTGAGTGCTGCAGAAATTATTTTGTAACCTTGTAACAACTCTGTGACCATTCTTGACTGGCCCAGCCAGAGCCAGTGACCTAAAACCAATTGAGCATCTCTGGAGAGACCTGAAAATGGCTGTCCACCAACGTTCACCATCCAACCTGACGGAACTGGAGAGGATCTGCAAGAAAGAATGGCAGAGGATCCCCAAAGCCAGGTGTGAAAAACTTGTTGCATCATTCCCAAGAAGACTCATGGCTGCACTAGCTCTAAAGGCTTCTACTCAATACTGAGCAAAGGGTCTGAATACTTATGACTATGTGATATTTCAGTTTTTCTTTTTTAATAAATTTGCAACCATTTCTACATTTGTTTTTTTCTGTCAAGATGGGGTGCTGAGTGTACATTAATGAGAAATAAAATGAACTTTTTTTGATTTTAGCAAATGGCTGCAATGAAACAAAGAGTGAAAAATGTAAAGGGTCTGAGTACTTTCCGTACCCACTGTATATAAATAAATAATACAGGAGTTTAATACAAGATGACAAGTTAAGGGCATTAAAATCAGATATTGATCCCCAGCAGGGACATAATTAAGTACAGGTTAAAAGAATATATAAAAGGTAAAATAATTAAAGAGTATATAAAATGAATGAATGGAAACTACAAAAGAGCTATTGGACTACAAATTACAGTGCAGTATAGTTAGTGTTGGACTTTAACTAGTATTTAAGTAGCAATTAAATCAATTAACGATTGATTGAAAAACTATTGATAACTCACTGAAGATAATTGTTTGCTGATACAAGTGGGACTAAGAATGAAGAAAGAAGGGAGACAGACAGAATAAAAAAGAAGAGTGGGAGTAAAGGGAGGAGAACGATGACTCCTCTCTCCACATCCTTTGTGGTCAGAGGCCGTGATTCTGCTCCCACCTCCCACATGGTAGATCATCCTCAGGCCACACACACTCACACACTCACACACTCACTTTCTCTCTCTCTCTCTCTCTCCTCTCTCTCTCTCTCTCTCTCTCTCGGAGTGACAGAACGTACCTGTACGAGGCTCCCCTGAGTTTATTTATTTCCACACCAATAAACCTGGCTCTGGTTTCTCCCTCACCACATGCTGCCCGCTCTGAACAGCTGAGGCGGCTGTGTTACTGGCAGCAGTGGCGTTGAGCAATTTCCAGTCTGTCCCACCACAGAGGAAAAGATCACTCACACCGGCGACTCGGCATGTCTCTCTCTTCCTTCCCCGCTCCCAGCGTCTTGCAGGGAATCCCTTCTGAATGACTTGAGTCCAGGCATCGGCTTGTGACGGGGTGTCTGTGTGTGTGGGTGCTGGTTTCCGCTGCAGAGAGTCATCACTGAGAACAGAACGAGGGTTATTTTCTAATGCTGCAGGGGCGGCGGTGGACGGGGAATAGCGGACGGACGCTGGAGGGCCAGAGAGGCAGCCAGCTGCAGCATCAAAAGACCAGCACACCAACAACACAGAAGGGATATTATGTATCTTCTATGTGACTGCAACAGCAGTTTGAACTCTCTTTCCTAATATGTTTTCATAAGCCACAGGAAAGATTCTGTAAAAGAAATGATGGATTGTTTATCAAAGCGCTCCGCACTAACTCAACCAGTATAAACTATGGGGGATGGATCGTAACCATTTAGCATCAGCCGAAGAGTTTGAGAGTGTGAAGCCCAGAAGGTTAATTGTACAAACAGTGAGCTAATTCACTGCTTGTGGTGTTTTGAGCCAGCAGCATGATTGTGCTTAGACCAATGTTAACCGTGGCCACCGTTCTCTTTTAGCATGATACCATTTGATGATTATTACTAAACACAAAGTGTGGACGACAAAGTCAGTTTTGCAAATATCTGTTCATGAACCAAAGTAAAGTTTAAATCTGATGGCGTCTGAGGATCATACCATGTTTTTTTGGATTCATCCTGTTGACGGCGTGGATATCTGAACCAATCCATCTGAATGTTGTGGACACATTTCATCTCAAATCCAAACTTCCAACCCTCACGGTGGCGCTACAGGGAGGATCAGGGGGATCACAGAAGTCAGTGGGCTGAAATTTAAGCTGCAATATCCACAATCTTATTTATGTGTACAGTGGGTAGAACCTGTCCTCTCGGGCAGCGTTTGCCTCCCGGCCATGTGTCGCTCCAGCCAAGCTTCTGTGATTTGAGCTTTTCACAAAGCTGAGCCCTTTCCTGTCTAATACCGAAAGCTAACCGTTTTCTTGAGCAGCGCTAGCTTTTCTATTGGTTACCCAATAGAAAAGGAAGTCCGTCCATCCCTGTTTGCTCGGCAATGTGTTCAAACCAGTTTTCACAGTTCACCCGGAAACTTCTTCTGTGTCAGTAGGATTCATGTGGGAGTGCAGGTAATCGGTGTCGTTTGAGGGGTTTCAATGACTAAAACCTACGAAACACCACAAACCTACAGTTTGGATGAATCTGATCGCTCTGATTTAATCAACAGGTGAACTGACCCCCCCAAAAATTAACCAAATATTTTGGAAGATGCACGCGTTAAATATGAATGAACAACAAACGTGATATGGGGAAGTGGTTTCACTCCGCTCTCCGTAATCCGTTCTGCATCCGAGGGTCCGACACGACCCCATTGTGTTCTCCCAATGAAGCGCTCTGCGGGAACGCCGCGAACGAAACCCTCAACGCCGTTTTCCCCGTGCGAGTTCTCCCACCTGCAGCTGTCACATGACTGGGAGAATGGGGGAGGAGAGAGAGAAGGTGGAAAGAGTGTTGGGAGGTGGGACGGTACGATTGTCGGTTTCCGCGCTATTGTTTTTGATGGCTTCTGAAGACAAAAGTGCAGATTGCATCCATGAGACAGACTTCCTACATCTATATCCTTCATTATCCATATCCGAAGTCCTCCTCAGGAGGACTTATCCTCCTCCTATTATCTTCTTGCAGCTCTCTCTCTGCTAGCCTTTGGTCTCTCCCCCAGCCGGGTTTGCAGAAGCTCCCACGCCACACACACACACACACACACACACACACACACACACACACACACACACACACACACACACACACACACACACACACACACACACACACACACACACACACACAGGATTTAACACGCCTGTTTCCCCACTAAGCTCTGCACTTTTAACTCGCCGTGTTGATGCGTTTACAGGCCTGAAGCGGCTATTGTGCAGCCTGCCAGCAGTTTGCTCTCATACTCGGGCGGTAATACCACTACTTACTATAGTTTGTTGGCATGTTATGCAATCCTCGCAACTTGTGAGTAATGTGATTCAGTTGTTTGGACTCCGTGTGCGTCATCCAGTGTGTGTGTGTGTGATGTGTGGGTAGGGAATGTTGTAGTGTTTAGACACACACAATTTCCTGCCTTATTAGACCTCAAACTATTTTTTTTTTTTTTACACACAATTCTGCTCCAAAAAAAACATAACTTTGTGCTTGGGTTGGGATTATTCATCGGAGGCTCATAAACTCTGTTGGAAAAAGGTAAAAAGTGCATCCATAGCAGGATAGCAACAATACATCCAAGACTTTCTTGCTTCTTAGACAAGTTAGTTTAAAAACTCATTGGATTCTGTGAGAAATGTATTGTCTGAAAGTTTACAACACGACATGAAGAGTTAACAAAATGGCTTTTTCTTTTAGGTGTATAAAGCTTAAAATCAACAAAATGAAGAAAAAACCTTCAGATTATCTTCAGACTGCACCATCTCAAAGCTTACATAGCTTGAAAAGTTTACATTTAGGGATAGTTATGCAAAAGGGAATTCTCCTATTTGTTTCGCTAGTGAAAAAAAACATCCGATTACCTCGGAACTGCATTGCCTCGGAGCTTAAAACAAGATGTTCATCATGAAGTCATAAATATCGGACATATTGGAGAAACATGCCTTTCACAGTTTGGTGCCAAACGTGTTGTAATGTAAACACCAAATCCCCTGCTTCTTAAGAGGAACATAACATTTAAAACCCTTATTACCTCAAGAAGGCATTGTTGTGAAGCTTAAAACAAGGCTTCTTTTCTGTAGTTTATGAAAAGCTGACATTATGGAGGAATATAGTTAGTTATACTTATCAGCAAAATATGAGGGTACAAAAAAAATCCCATCAAAAATCTATCTCTACAGGTATAGTTTTCAAAGACGAGTGATGATCATTTTGGAAACCTCAGTAGTTTTCTTTAAAAACGTCTCAAAGAGTTCTATAAAAACGTCTCCAAAACCATTGTCAAAATGTGAAGAACATCTGGACTCTGGAGGAACAGTTTTCATAGGACAACATTTTCTTTTCTTTTTGGCTCAACACGTTTTTGAATGATCTTTTAAAAAGTTCATTGATATAAACAAGTTTCTCCTGAGTTTCAGAGAAGCCTGGTTTTCAGAGAAGCCTGGTTTTCACAGGACGGCGTCGAAACCCCTCCGTGAGTGATGAGCGGTCTCGTCTCTGCGCTGCCCGTCGGCCCGGTTTACTCACTCTGTGATTGGTGTTTATACTACTCCCGTCCAATCAGCCCTCAGTGGCACGCTTGCTGCGGCTGTGTGTATCTCGCCGGGATAAAGACTCGCCTGGAACCAAATTAGCTCATTCCCCACCGATCTATGTGCTTTCTGTCTCTCAGGACACATTAGTTAGTTGCATGTGTGCGGTTTGCGTGCACGCATTTTAAGGTGCCATGTTTTTCATTGTTTTAAACCGAATTGGCCAAAATGGAGATGCATTATAATCTCTGAGCCCACATTTTCTCATGCGTCCTGCCTATTGAGTTCGCAGAAACGGGACCGGGACGCGTTGGTGGCCTGGTAGTCGGCGGTGAGAATAGCTCCCAGAGCCGGCCAATCCCTGTTTGGAAAGGTTAGGTCCTCACACGAGGCAGCCTGCCTGGCCTGGATTGAAAGTGAACTTTAGCTTAAGAATAGCCTGTTTGGTGCCAAGAGAAACAAGTCTGCACTTTCCCCATCCAGAGTCAGGGAATGTTTTGTGGTTGTGCTTTGTGGGTCAGAGTCGTTGCTCCACTCATGAGTCAGTTCTTTTTCTGTTTTCCAGCAAAGTTGTAACACATGGAAACATGCAGTTTGGGAAAGGAAGGGGGGGGGGGGGGCTTTTTGAGGTTTGTTAAGTAAATACACCGGGTCAATAAATAGTATCACAAAGCTAAATATGATTGCATCTAAGTCTGTATCTTAAATCAAACCTCAAGTATTCCAGATCAACTGTCTTGTTCGTTGTGTCGCACAGAAGCCAAAGTCAACAGTGCAGATGTAGTTTCACCTCTGAGTCATAGATGGCAGCAGTGAGCCGCGGCGTGACGACCCCGACAGTCGTCAGGTATTAAACTGCAGTCTGGTCAGGGGAAGGAAACGTACTCGGGCGGGTTTTTAACAACTTAATTATAAGTAATCAATCAACAAAAACATAATCAATAGACAAATGAATTAAAATAAGCCAGGAATTTCACAAGTGCTTTAAATGTTGATACATTAGTCAATCAGCAGTGTTCATAATAGACCACTTCGAATTAAGCAAAACAAAATGACCACTAACTATTCAGTGGTTACAGCTTTTCTATTGTTATGATTTACTGTTTGATATTATTGTAAATTTTAATCTAGAGGATGCAGCTCTATGAAAAGTAATTTCGTAGAACTATAAAAATATGACTGAAAACGGCTTTACAGGTGTAGAAGAATTAAGAAAGGTAATATCAACAATGCTATTACCTTTTTTACCGATAAATTTAAAAATAAAATATATATATATATATATATATATATATTATATATATATTACTATTTTATTTTTCATTATTTACTAACTTGTGTCTGCTTCTAGCTTGTGTGTAGATTTCATGTGACAATAAATATAATATTTGGTTTTGGAGATATTTCAATTCTTTAATAAGTTGCTGCATTGGGCTCTGGTAAACCTACATTTACAATGTTCCTGACATTTCATAGACAACAAAAAAATCGTTTTATTTCTTATTTGAGAAAATAATCAGCAGATGAATTGATAATGAAAATACTTATTCCAGCTTTAGGTTTAAAGCTTTTGCTTCAGACTCCAGGTCTGGACGAGGCACTCTGCAGGTCAGTCTGTCACATTGCAGCTCCTCCATGGGCTGCTGGATGAGAGGGAGGCATGCTGCAGGGCTCCAGCCATCAAGTTAGTGCCACATTTTCATATTTTTCAGTCAAATGAGTGAAAAGTAGACGGAAACAAGAAGAGGAAATGGTTGTAACGTTAGACGGGGATGAGACGCAACATGGTAGCATGGTGCCACTGAGGAAAGCGTGGTTGTATTTTAGTTATCACTGTTTTCCTCATCTGCTAGTTTCCTTCCTAGCGCTCTGCCTCCCTCTCACCTGCGTCCTACCGCTGTGCTGAGTGACTGACGGCAGCCTGTGAGCGTGTTTGTCGAATACAATAACTCAATAAACACTCAGAGCTCGGTGTGCTTCATTTAGTTGGGTGTAGCTGGTAAGAGCTGTGGTGAGAAGACAGTAACCAGGGATTGCCCTAAATATTTATCAAAGTCATCAATCTTCCTGTTGCTATGTCCTCCAGGGAGACATTTGGCAGTACTAATCATCTTCGTAGCTCCGTACTGCATGCTCTGTAATGATTTACCTGGAACTCTGCTGCTTGTGATCAGTGAACGAGGCGTGTCATGACATTCTCCGTCAGATAACGCCAAGTAATCTGCCTTTGTGTCAAAAGACTTTTTCCTTTTTCTCCCCCTTGATAATTAGACCTAACCTATAATTAACATCTAAGTTCTGTGGTATTCAGCTCATTATTATATCTATAAATATATGTATCTCAATATTATAAATACCTGATTGCCAGAAGCGAGGTTTGAACCACCACAAATAGCAACGCATTTTCATGACCTGGAAACCTTTGGACTGGCGGATCTAGGCAATTAGTTGAAAAGGTATAATCAACAAAGAAAATATGTAATGACAGCACTTACGCTGTAAAACTAATTTGATTAAGTGAACTCTTTTATCACAAACTCAATATCACACGCAATATATAAATAGATTTGTATACAAGTGTCTCCAATGAATTGTATGGCCTTCACTCTGACGGTACAGGAGCTGACTTATGGATGGACACTGATGGTTAACAGCACAGCTGATCGGGCATCGTGGTGCACGGCGAAGTCATGCCAACTCTTGTGAAGAGGCCTGTAAACACATGCTCTGTTAAAGGACAACTCCACCCACAAAATGACGATTTGTATCAGAAAAAGTTGTATTAAATTGAAGTAAACTGCCTTTCAACAACAGCAAAACTATCTGAAAACTCTCACACACGCTCACTCTGCAGTATCAGCCCAGTCTCATCTCTCCGTATGCTCGCTACGTCCGAGATCTTTTTGGAACGGGGAGGACTTGGCGTCAACGCAGGTGTCCGGGAAGAAGCGAGCATACGACTGGATGGACGAGAACTACTGCGAGTGCCAAACGGATGTTTTGATATCGCTTCGCCGTTCACGCTGTCTGAGTCGCCGCAGAGGCGTGCGAGAGACGTTCTCCTCAAGGATTCAAGGTAACGCGCTGTGTGTAATTGACACATGTGGCTCTCCTGTGGGTTAAATATACTTTTTAAGTCGAGGTCGGCGAGTTTTACCTTGCAACTAGACAGTTCAGTTGCCACTTAAAGATGGACCATCCTTCAGCCGCCGATGCACAAACCAAACGTCTATGCTAACACTGGAAATAGTTCTGTGACCATTTTAATTACTCTTCCATCAGGTAACGAGCTCGGATCCTCAACATCTTATTCTTTTATATTTTATAAGCATTTCCCATTTCTCACTCTATCTTTTATAATATAATTGTATCAAGATTGAGGATTTCTGTATGTGACTGCTTTGTGAATTTGTGAACCCTATTATTTCAGTTTATTTCTATCATTTGGATGATTTAATATTCTCTACAGTCCTTTTTAATATAGCCAGTCACGGGGGAGTTTGAGCTTTTCTTATTGACATCCTGGCTCCACTACATGGCCTCTTATGCTTCTGCTGCAGCTGCAGCGTCGAGACAACTGCACCCGAAGGTGACGTATATCTCCAGTTTGTGTTGCGGATGAGCTCCGTGCGCGTGCTGTGTGCGCCATTTGTCTCGCGTTACCGCTAGTTGTCAGTTAGCATTGCCAGAAGGGCTTCCAGCGAAGGGACTGTAAATCACACCTGTGTGGACATACTGCTCACTCTGAATGAGTTTACACAATGAACACAGAGAAAGCAGCTCAGTTGACAAAAGAGATCTAGTATTTTTCATTCACCTTACACACTGGTGTTTGCACAGACATGGTCTCGTATATACAGAGGGATTATTGTGAGCACACTCACCAACTGTAAACACACAAGCAGAAAGGCTCAGTGTGAAGAGATCTGTGCAGTTATCCGGTCCGTTTTCACTTGTTTGCATCAAGCACCTAGTCTTTATTATTATTTCACGAGGACAATCAGTCAAAAATATCTCCTTCTCCTGGCATCAGCGCCGCCTCTTATTTACACCGTAACTCCAACGCTTGGGTGCAGCCTCGTTCAAGCGACATGAGCTCATTACATGTAAACAGTGTTGCTAATCTGTGAACACAAGTCCTGACTGCTGCTGCTGCTGCCCACTCTGTGCTGAGTGCTCACACCCTTGTAGATACTACACAACACGCACACGCGCACACACACTTCCCCTGGTAATTGCATGTTTGTGTAATAGAGACGTTTGTTTGGAGTTTTTCCCCAGAGCGCGGCCCGCAGTCGGATCCCGGCCTATTGTTTCGAAAAGAAAATGCTGATGTTGAACCCAATTTGGAGATGAACGGCAGGGCGGCGTAATTGTTATTTCAAAACGTGTAAATTGCCCTTTTTAAGAGTGTCATAATCTGTAATCGGTACAAAAGCATGTGTATTATTTTGGTTAAAAAGCACGCTTGCGGATACGAAGCGCGTCGGTTGGGCAACCCTCGGATTGCGATCTATTTCCAAAAGCCGGCCGTCATGAGCTGTGATCTCACTTGTTTGGATCACATCATAAAATGATGATCAAGGCGGACGAAAACAAGAAGAGGAGAGGCGCAGAGTTTTGAATAGAGGGCGAGCGATGAGTTACGGCATTAGAGTGTGTAATTGTTTTTGTTTTGTTGACTTTATGGGGAGACACTGTCACAGCGTGGAATTTACTTTTTTGTATCTGTAGCTTCTTTGTGTGCGGCGGCCACGGTTACCTTTGCATGGTGTGCTTTTTTTATTGCAGCTTTTAAACCAGGCTGTCATACCTGTATGAAGGGTTGGGCCACTCTCACCTTGTCTGCTGTCAGCCAAACAAACAGGCCTTTATTCTCCGAGAGAGAGAGAGAGAGGGATGTGCCGCGTATCCATCAACAGCGAGCGGAGTGAGAGACGTGCTCTATTCGCGTTGCTTTGTTTTGACTCCAAGGATATTTTGGCAGTTGATGACATTATAATATTACTTTTAATGAGACAAACCACTGAAGGGCTTCCACTGATTAGTCATCTCAGATATGTCCTTATGAGTTTGAATGTTGGCTCAAACGTTTTCCCAATTATGATTTTACAATCATTCTCCCATGAATCACCTGCATTGGCCCACAGGAGACATTTTTGCTCCCAATTGTCAGTCCATGTTTTGGTTTCTCATATTTAGTTCGTTTTGATGCAACTTTTGTGACATGCCCCTTTCAACAACATAACATCGGCACTCAAACGCTTTTATATTATAGTAATAATGTTAACTTCTATTTTTATAACACCTTGTTAACAATAATTTTAATTAATTAATTGTTTAATTTTAATTAATTGTTTAATTTTTCATTTAATTTGCATATAAATACACTGAATGACTTGGTCTCGTGACTACAGTACTCGGCGGCCACGTTTTTTTGGGTTTCCATCTTTTTAAGTGCTGAGTCAGATATGTTGCAGCTTTGGGAAAGGTGTTGCTGGAGTTTAGGTCAGAGCTGTGTGCAGGACAGTCAAGTAACCCCACACCAAACTGGGACAAAATCATCTCTCTATGGAGCTGTCTTTGTGCATGGGGACTTTGTCATGAGGGAACAGGACAAACCTCATATTAACTATTATTTTCATTGTCAAAAGACAAGCTGCCGATTTTATTTTCGAGAATAATCCTATTAATCGGTTGGTTTTTAAAATGTCAGAAATAGTAAAATGTCCTGTTTTATCAGTCCAAAACCTAAAGACAATCAGTTTAATAGGTTATCAAACAGAGAAATGCAGGACATCATGTTTGAGAGGCTGAAAAAAGAATAAAATAAAAATACTGAAATGATTAATTTATTATCAAAATAGTCATTTTTCTATCATTCGACTTATTGATTAATCAACTGATCGTTGCAGTTCTAATAAACTTATGACACAAAGAGCACACTATTAAATATCATTTTAAATCCCATTATATACTGTTGCATTATAATTTGTGAGGCTTATCCCAAACCATAGAAAGAAACCCCAGACCAAAAGTACACAAACGTATACAGCCAAGAATGCACACATACGTCTGTCCATATACTACAAACGGGTTATGAGAGAAATATTATGAATAATGATAAACATGCGTATTGATCCTCAGGCCCCTCTCTTCAGGTGAGTGTGTGTATACCGGCACCTTCTGTCCAGCAGTTTGGTGCTGCCAGATGTTTGAGTGGCAAATAGTAGAAGAAGAAAAAAGATCATTAATCGAACTATCTGCACTGTTTCTCTCCGTTTTCCTGCTCTCACTTTTTCCGTCTTGGTGACAGTGGGCAGATTAGATGTAGGTGTAGGACCTGGACCTGTGGTGAGGTGTGGGGAAAAAAAAGAAAAAAGCGTCTGTAAGTGTCGCTCCTCGCCCTCGGGCGGCTGTAGGATCGCAGTTAAGATTGTGACTACTCCTCTTTATTATCGTCATTAGTGCAGGTATCGGCAGTGTGAGAAGCGGCAAAGTGTGATCAATGGCTCCTGCTCTGTGATTTTGGAAGCGCTGTCACTTTGAGAAGAATGGTTTCCAGCTTTCCACGGTGCCATCAATCATCTCCGCTGGCGTCTGGCGGGGCAGGTTGGGCGGACGGACCGGCGGGGAGAGAGGCCGGCGGACATGTGAGGCAGACGAGCACCGAGCTGCCGAGAGGCGGCCGACTTCCAACTGTTGACTTAAAGCGCCTAACCTCTCGGCCTCCCTGAGCTCATCCTGCAGACGGATTCCTGCATTTGTTTTTGTTTGAATCCAACCAGGTTTCATCATCATTATCGCATCAGTCAGTCAACGAGGGCATAATCATTAAACCGAGAGACCCGGCTGAGGTTATCCGTGGGGTTGCAGTTGCTTCATTATTTATCAAGGAATCTCTTGATTATTCAATTTGGACTTCATTCTAATAGCGCCCGAGCGATACCGGGTTTCACCTACCGATCCCATATTTATATTTGAGTTAACAATCACATAACAAATATATATTTATCGGCCAATATATAAAAAAAGTCCCAAAAGATTTGACCTTGGATACTAAATGGACCTTGTGGTGGGATTGATTAGTCAACTACCTAAGACATACATTTGCTTTTGTGGGCTACTAAATCTTTTTCTCGTTTAATCCCAATAAAAAAAGTGCCCAATAATGCCCATCACAAGTTTCCCAGAGTTCAAGGGGTCTTCATTTTGCTTGTTTACTTCACAAAAAGGCCAAAACCCAAACAGCAGATCCTCGCGTAGTCGCCAAATAAATGATGAGAGTAATTATCGAATTCTAATGTTCTGCTAATTGGCCAGCAAACTGTGACGCTGAGTCAGGGATGAGCAGGAAACCATTTTGAAGTCGAAAACATCTCCCGAGTTGTTTTCTTTAGGATGAAGCCGTGGCGGGGCCCCTCTCTCAGGCGTGTAAATCACTTGTGAAAGTGCCCTCTTAGCGGATGCCGCGTCGCAGACATGCTTAAGCTGCAGCAAGTGACCCTGGGATATGAGCGATATCTCTCTCTCTCTCTGTGTGTGTGTGTGTGTGTGTGTGTGTGTGTGTGTGTGTGTGTGTGTGTGTGTGTGTGTGTGTGAGCATATGTTTGCATCCCTTCGTGTGGGAACGCGTGATAGGGCAGCCGTGTCTGATGGCGGTCGTAAAGATGACGAGGAGGAGGAGGAAGAGTGAGGGGGCGACGAGAAGTGCCATCTCACAGAGAACGGATCACGATTAGTCAAGAGATAATCTCCCCTCTCCTCCGTCTGTGTGGGCAAACTCCAAAGAAAACACTCTGCTGTTTTTCTTTACTTTTTTTTTCCTGCTTCACACACGCACACGCACACGCACACATGCACACAACCGCATGCACACAACCACATGCACGCTAAACCATTACATAGAGTTCAGCAAGAAATGACACAAGAAAGTGTGCGTGCGCACTTTGTACGTAACAAATACGTTCATCCACCGCGTTGTTTTTTTTTCTTCTCTGCTGTAGGTGACCTCGTCATATTCGGGATGTCAGGGTGAAGCTGTAGCTCAGCGGTGAAGCTCGAGGGTCCCCTGACATTCCTAACTGTTCCCCCAAGCATTCCTTCCCCAAATTATGAACTTAATGACGGGGAGGGGGAAGCCATGGATACACAAACACAGTATTCACACTTTCCCCTGACCGGCCAGTCATTTTGACAGTGACGACCATTACACACACACACACACCTGGGATTTTGATCTTCCCATGCTAAATCTTTCCTACGTCTCCGTGCCATGGGTCTGGTAATATCTGCTCTGGCTCAGTAATCCAAGCTCTGAGTTTATATACATGTGTGGGCCGCGCAGGCCACCGCCACAGCTAAACGTTTACAATAATAAGTCTCCAAGTGATGACTGTTGCAATAAAAGTCAAGCGACTCGCCCCTCTGCAGTGAAACCAATCTGTCGTGCTGATCTTATTATAGTCAAATTAAACTGTCGTACCTCGGGGCAGCGAGGCTGTAAACCGTTGAACTCGAATAAAAAAAAAAAACACACCCGCGCTCCGCCAGAACCTCCACCGTCACCACACACAGGTGTGATACCGTCTGTGTGTGGAGACGCTGGTGGGAACATGTTGAAGTTGTTTCAAGCGCATAACTCTTCTCGCGGAGAGTTGACAATTGTAATTGAAATCAGGAGCAATCTTATTTATGAAAAAATAGGCGAGATTAATAATTAGATCAGCTTGTTGACGTCGGCTTTCAGTTTTTTAAAGACTGGATGCTGCAGACATATTTGGGTTGGTACCACAAAAGTGTCGAGGTTCAATTATCAGCCTTTTAATATATAATACAATGATGTGATGAAATTTTCACGCTGGGATTATTATGTTGGCCAGAAGGATCTCAGTGTTCATTGCTAAATATACAATATTAAATACCGGGGAGAAATCTTTAGACAATGTTAAAACCTATTAAAAAAAATAAACGTATCTTATTTTATAAAACTCCAGTCATATTATTATTTTAGGTCAAATTCATTTTTTCACAGTTATTAGAGCAGGAACTCCTTTCTGCCATTGGAAATGTGTAACATCCATGTTATCACGTTTTCATTTAATGAAATTATATTTTTAATTATCTAGTCCATAAAGTGTCTTGAGATTATGCTCACAATCAATTGAAATTTTAGTTTTTCAAAGTGTCTTCACTTTTCTGAGGACTTTTGCATACACGTATTTCTTAAACAGGCTCTATTAAATACGAATAAATTAAAGGGGTGGCCAGAATAAAAGGAACAATATGACCCTTAAAATACCTTTCTGACGCTCTAACCAAACAACAATTAAACATTTAAAGCTTCACAAAGTGAAGTGTGTATTTGTGTGGCGTTAAATTCGATATCCCTGACTGCTGCTAATTAAAAAAGTTTTAATGTTGCATTTTGAGCATGACTCAAAGTTTGCTTTTCTTTTATAAAAAAAAGAAAAGACAAAGAACTAAGCCAGCAATTTCTAATCTCTTTCTTGTGTATTCAATAAAGTGGAAACTGGATACAACAATGAAGTAAAGAACGTGCAGTTATTAAAAACAGTAACCTTATAGCTTACTGAATATACAACCGTCTGTAAGGTACAGTGTGAGCCGCCGCAGCTGGTGATGCCTGCAGAAAAGTTTAGCAGCGTCTTTTGTTGCTCTGGATTGTGTCTTAACTTGCATCGCTTTGGCAGCCGAGACCTCGGAGAACGAGGGAACGTATGAGAGCCAGACATCTCTCTATCTCTCTCTCTATCTCTCTCTCTCTCTCTTCTCTCTCTCAGGTGTGTTCATTCAGTGTGCGTGGACCCTGCTCAGGTTCAAGAGACTCAAAGACATTACCAGAGTGTCAGTCAGCAGCTCACTGCCCTGGGGAGAACACACACACACACACACACACACACACACACACACACACACACACACACACACACACACACACACACACACACTAGCTGTATCGTTTTCGGCCTGTTTTCGAGTTGGTTCTCCTCTCATTTATTGACTTGGACTTGCGGGTTAAGTAAGAAAATATGGCCCATCCTAACCACATGTGAAGCCTCAACGCTACTGTTCCTCATTTCTGCTGATTTATGGATCACGTTCTGGATGCACCTCTCCTTGTTGTAGTTAAACGAGTGCTCCGGGTTAGCGTTGCCTTATTATTCTCAACAGAATTGGCACGACACTGATTCCGTCATTCTGCTGCGCTCAGACTCGTTAAGACATTGCTTCAGAGAAGATGATTTTGTGATTTTTATTTTATTATTTTTAGAGTCAGTGACTCGTTAAACTGCAGGCAACATGCAGCTGAGCACTCACACAGCACTAAAACACGAAAACAATGGGTTTGGAAGGAAGTTGTGGGATTTTTCTTCTTTTCAAAGTAGTTCATGGAGGCCGGGGTTTCTGGGAAGTGTTTTATTTAGTATGCAGTCACACAAAGAATGTAAGTGTCCTAATAATAGGAGGAACCAAATACTTAAGAATTGAAAGTTACAATGATTAGATTTTTTGTAATTTAAAAGAAAATCAAAGTATAAATCAACAAACTCCGTGACAGGAAGTAAACCCTTAACCTCAACCTAAGTGAAGAGTATGTGACTTCAGCTTATGCGTTGCAATTAAATAAGGATTGGGAAGAAAAAGACTTCCAATTTAGCTCATAGATTCTATCAAATAATAGATTTATTGTTGTTTGAAATCTAGTGACGTGGGCAATATTTTAATTGAAGTTGTTGCATATCTGTAATTTAGAGAACAGCAACTGCTCTTTATTTGTTTTTTATTTATGAAATGTAATAATAAATACATTTAAAAAAAATCTAAACTTTGCGAACACCTTACTTTCAGCCTTTTTTTTGTTTTACTTATTACTGGCCAACTGGCAAATAATCAGCAATAACATTGTAGTAAACACATCTTTATTTATTATTTTACCTTTATTTAACCAGGTAAAATCAATTGAGAACCAATTCTCATTTACAATGATGACCTGGCCAAGTGGCAGTAGCACAATCCACACAAGTGACACAAACAGCACAGATATAATACAGTATGACAAAACGCATGAGAAAAATGGCTAAAAACAACATAGGTAAATTAATAAACACTATGTACAAAAAAGGCGGATTACTGGATGTTCTTTGTAAAAATGGAAGAGAGCGAGAGAAGTGAGGGCTGCTCAGCATTTGATGCTTTTAATTTGTTTTAAATTTAAAACAAAAAGAAGAACATTTCATCCGTCTCTAGTGAGAGAGGATGTGTGCAGGCGCAGAAATGGTGGAAAGAATGCCCAAAAAAGAAAAAGGCCCTAATTTACTGGAGTTGAAGAAATGAAAAGTGACATGACAATGGGAGCTGGGAGAAAAAGAACACATTCACAAACACAAACCCAGAAACCTTAACCGGACCAGCACTTACAGGCGTTTCTCCTTCTGAGAATAATGGAAGCCAGCAGGGAAACAATGTCCACTGCATTTAGTTTTTGTATGTGCAACGATCTTACACATCTCATTTCCTTTAATTATTGTGCAGGTTCTTTCTCAAACACTGTATTTATTTACCATGTAGCCATGTAACAACTTTAAGCCTTTGTTTAGTCCCGGAGTAAATCTAATGTTCCTTCAGGGAGAGCAGATCAGTTCAAACCAGGCTCAGGCCCGGGCCATTTTTAACCACGCTAGATGAGGAAATTGCCGGTTAAATTTGCAACACACAGGCAACCTTGTACTGGTTTGATGTGCCAAGACATTTAAAGCCTCCGTAATGTTGTCATATCTCACACCCAGTGACCCTAATGAGGAAGAACACGAGTGAGAGAGCTGACGGCATCGGCAGCCGGCGGGCGGTACGTGTTGGCAGATCGTACACGCCTGGAATGCTGCGTCGCTCCGCGTTCCAACGACACTGTTCCAAAAGCACACTATTAAAAACCATCAGGTCCGATGTGCCGGTGACTCCGCTGGGCAGCTGCCAGGGCTGACTTGGCAAGAGCCCCGCGAGTGTCATCGAGGTATGCTGTTGTTTGCTTTCTCGTGTAATTGGCCGCTCTCATTTCCGACCACGCAGGTTGACACTCGCTGTCGGACTGAGATGTGATCCGTGACGGCTATCTGATGGGCAGGCCTCGGCACCATTCCTCAAATGGCAGTTACAGTTGCAGATGTGTTTGTTTCTTTTTGTATTTATTGCTTTCCTGGAACAAATATATGTCTGATAGGAATTGAAATGCATGATTAGTGTTAATATCTTGGCTTTTAAATGTCTATCTCATTGCATATCATTTAAGTCTCATTTATTGATTCCTGCTCATTCTGAGGAGTTCGTCGGTTTCCAAGACGCATTGACACAAAAAACCCTTTTGAAAACCAATAAAAACACCCGGACTCGGCCCGTGCCCGGCGACCCCTCTATCTCGCACAGACAGGAAGGGAGCACCTCGTTCCGAATATGTGAATATGCAGATGAAGTGTAAGGTATCGCTGCAGAGGAAGAGATTTCATATGCAGGGGCTTTGAATGGGTCTCTGTGAGCCTGTGTCGGTATCCGCTCCCACGCGGTAAAATGGGTAAGGCGACCCGGGTCTGGACGAGCTGTGGTCAGCCTCGCCGGGGGGAAGGCGGAGGTCCGAGAGGAGAGAGCGCTCTGTTGCTGTTGCTGCGGCGGCGGCGGTGGAGGAGGTGAGGACAGAGGACTCAGTGAAAAGATAAACAAGAAATGGGCGGAGGCAGACACGGGATATGTGTGCACTTCTGTTTTTCGTAAAGTGATCCGGTTGGTACGGCTTACTGGTGAGCGCAGAATGAAAGAGGGGAGAAAAAAAAAATGGTTCGACATAATTTTTTCCCACAATACAAGATATTCAGGTGTATTGTGTATCCGTAGGCGCATTGTTGGGTCAACCACAGTTTACATCCACATTTAGAGTCGTGAGTGATTCACAGAGTGACTGAAAGGCATTACGGCGGACCGGTGCCTCATTAGGAAAGTGACCCCTGATATGTGTGGCAGCGATTTTAAAACGCCTTTCTTAGTGATGACAGGGTCA
The DNA here is from genome assembly GCA_038501785.1 of Myoxocephalus aenaeus. Classification (NCBI taxonomy): domain Eukaryota; kingdom Metazoa; phylum Chordata; class Actinopteri; order Perciformes; family Cottidae; genus Myoxocephalus; species Myoxocephalus aenaeus. Next base: position 1,676,904 of record JBAMJR010000050.1, on the reverse strand, counting down.
GAGTCTTTGTGTGTGCACTGCGGCTGATGCACTGGGGCTATCCAATGTTTTTAGATTTAGATTAATTAAGAGAGAAGGAACTCCTTTTTTAAGTTCTCATCGCCCTTGAACATTTCTGTTTAACCATTTCAGGACAAATTGTCAGAAGACAGTTTGGGAGGAACCTTTTTAATAGGCAGGAACTTTCTACACTATCTTCTCTTTTCAGTCTGAAAGCTGGAAAAAAAACTTCTTCCAGATGTCACTTAATTGACTATTTGTTATTGTGCACATACATTGACATTAGGGTTGACGCATATGTTGTAACCAGATTACGCCAAATGGCTGGTTGACATCTGCAGTCCGTGCGCAGGATACAAGTAAAATCTCATGTGACAGTAAAACATGGAAAGTAGAACCTGCGTGTTATATTTTATTTCCTGTGGCCTGTTTATCTTTTGTACCAACAGTTTCCCCTTTTACAAATCCAAAGGATCGCTGCTCCATAATGTATGTCCACTGTGTTTTGACTTGCTGAACGAGCCATTGTCAGACCCTCTGCTGAGAGAGAGCACATTTCAACCTTATCTGTAACTTGAGAGTAGGTTTCAAACTCCCTGCTGGTCTGTGTGTGTGTGTGTGTGTGTGTGTGTGTGAATAAAGTGATATTTTCTGGAGCAAACAGCTGGATAGCCAGAGGTTGTGCTTGTGGTTAAGCCAGGTTGCTGTTGGATCGTGGGATAGTTCGGGTCAGCAGACTTTCTTCCTCCATGTTCTCCTGTGGGCTGATCGTCATCTGTCCTTCATCCACCGACTGGATCTAATTTGTGTTCGTTCCACATCAGCAACGTCGCGTTTCAGTGACTTAACGTATTCTACTGTAGTTTTAACTAGATACATAATGTTTCACGCCTTGATTTCAAACAAGCGTCCTCCCGTTTCGGGGGTTGGATTGCAGTTATTTAGGCTGTTTCTTGGAAATATTCCCGGCCCACGTTTCTTTGACATTGTCTTTCCGTGGCGGTGGGATAACAGTGGAAGATAAAGCACAGCCACTCTCTTGCCCAGTGTGGCCGAAAGAAAGCCTTTCCATTGATATCCAAAACTTCCAGCAGAGCACTTCCCCTTCCCGAAAACCATTCCCCGCCTCAGGCCTCCTTCAAAGACTGGCCACGCCGACCCGGCATGCCGACCCCTGCTCCGATGTTCCCGCCCTGTTGAGAGAGGCGGGCTGGACTTGAACCCAGGCGATTGTCTTCTGCTAACCTCTGTGTGTGTGTGTGTGTGTGTGTGTGTGTGTGTGTGTGTGTGTGTGTCTCTAAAAGTGTGAATCACGAGTTTCTGCTCATGATATTTTGCTGGTATTTAAGGTCACAGACAGTAACGTCTCTATAGTGATGATCTAAATACTCAGAGGGAGATGGTCGTTTTTGAAACGATGAGAGACGAGTCATATTTAGGTCATTCATGTTCAGCTTAGATGAGTGTTGGCAAAGTTTAGTGGAAGTAATGATTTTGATTTATTTATATATATATATATAAATTTATTGTAACAGGTAAAGATAAACAGCAAAAAGGAAAACAGGAATTTAAGCCCAGATAACCAGCATAGTCCAAATACAAAATCATGGGTGGTAATATACATGATCACAAGAGATTTCAAGCAAGCAAGAAAGAAAAATATATAAGATAGAAGATAACTTAAGACAGCTATTTTAATATGTTAGAAAATAGACCAAATATCTGTAAACCCACGTTTTGTTTTGCGCTAAATGTTAAAATAAGTCTGACTCGTTGGTTTATCTTGTTCTTGGCTCATCAGCTGTGTCAAGCGCTTGATGGAGTTAACAAACTAACGTTATTACAGTGAGTCCTACACTAGTAATTAGCCACGTACAAAATGTTCCTTCAAAACGTCTCGCCACTATAATTAGCATTCATTGATTTGGCCACTGGGGAGCAGAGGAACTTCAGATGAAGTGGATGGACACACAACAACGCCTTAAAGGGCAACATGAGCACACCTTTTTCTTTGTCTACAGATTCTCTCTATTTTCACAGAAACCGTACAGTCAACGTACTGTAGCACCAAAACAATGAGCTACAGGTTTGACAAATCTATTTCTGTTGGTTCTATTATTATTTTTTAGCCTGGGCTCTTTATTGCCTTTGTCACCTATTGGCCCAAGAAGGGTGAAAACTCTGTTATGTGCAGTTTGTCCGCTTAGTTGACCGAGCTTACTCCTGCCCATTGCTCCAAATATTGTCCCTGTATTTGTGACCTAAGGAATCAGCCTTTTCAGACCAGTCAACCCATCGGCTATCTGGAGCCATTTTAATAGAGATAGCTGCCAGAGATTGAATTCCCACCCCGACCCGGCCTCTGCAGCACGTACTACCCACTGAGCACGCTGCCATGTCTCTTCCCCGAAAAGGACAGCCTTAGGGGCCATCATCTCAAGATTGATGACTGGTATTAATGGGGATTACCGGGCCGTGAGTGTGTGTGTGTGTGTGTGAAGTGCTCAGTTAATTTTAGCCTTTGTGCGAGCGCTCCTGTAATGTCCGTAAGCCCTCTTGCACATTCCACCGACGGCACACACAAACACTGCTCGGTTTAGATATTGTAGTCGGGCCACGATTATGATGCACATTACCCGTGTGCGTTTGTGTGTGTGTGTGTGTGTGTGTGTGTGCACACCCGGTGTCAGGGTTGTGATTGATCAACCGCTCTATTCCTTAACTAAGCCGAATACTTTGTGCATTCAAACGGATCAGAGGGAACTTGGCTGGCGCTCGTATGAAAATACAAGCCCATGCACTGATTTTTATATATATATATATATATATATATATATATATATATACTTATACTTCTTCTTGGCACCTTTTCGAGTATTTTAAGAATGCACGGGTACGAAGCTGGAGAACTACAGTAAACGGGGGTGGGTGTTTTGTGGGAGGCCAGAGACAGGAAAAGGGGGAGATGATGAAAGACGTAGAGGAAGGTGGAGAGATAAGAAAGTGCTAATGTCTCTAATCCGCTCCAGATGAAAGCTGTTGGTGCGACGGGGTTCTGGGAAAGGTTGGCCACTCCTACATCACACCGTCTTCTATGACTCGGCCTCCATCGCCACAGTAATGAGAGAGAGAGAGCAACACATATACACACACATGTGGTCACAAACGTGCACCTACGGGACAGTGGGTGAAGGTGGTTCAACCCAGCACTGGTCTTTCTTTGCTTGTTTTCGTGTGTAGCGGCGTGCCGGGCGGCGCTGGGCGGCTCCTTCAGGGTTCTGGATCACCACCAGGCGACTATCTTCACCGCTCTCTACGTTTATGTTTAGACACGAGGTCGCTGGAGGACAACTGCCGATGCCCACTGCCGCTTACTTCATCCAGCATTTGCATGCATCTTGTCAGTTTGAGTCGAGTCCGGCTCATGTCAGAGTTTTTAAGACGCTGTATTGCAAAATGTTACTGTTGAGGAATGGAAACCGACTTATTTCAAGAATTGACCGCACTTTTTTTTTCTCAATATCGTACAAGTCCAAGCAATTCCGGAGAGCAATTCTTTTTTTAGTCTTGCAGAGTGTCACTTTAAGTTTTACTTCAAATTTTTGATCTAGATTATTTTGAAAACAAGAAAGCACTTTGAAGTCTTTTCCAGGCACATGTGCAAGTATTAAAAAAAAAAAAACGTTTGGAAGATCTAACAAAAAAGATGAAACCAAATGGAGGACTGTGCAATGTGGTTTAAAGTTTCCTAAATCGGTATAGTAAGTTTACCTTGAGTTCACTTTTTTTCCTCTAAGCCCCCTCTCTAACCGGGTTTCTCGTTTACATGATGTTGAAATCAGGTCCAATACAACCCATTTATTTTCCAGTCTACCGTTTTAACTTCATTGGCTTGCATCCCTGACAACACTCTGGACCCCCGTAAACTTCTCTCCAGAGACACTTCCAGTGACTCTGCAAGACAGATGAGAAGGTATTTATAACTGAACAGGCACCATGTAATAACCTGGATCCTGCTCGCTCTCTACCACACACACGCAGCTGTTGTGCTGCTCCTTTCCAGGGGGTCCTGGGTGGGCCGGGATAGACTGGATTGTGGGGTTTGTGGTGGGGCGGCAGTGCAGAGAGGGAGAGAGAGGGAGGTTGTGTAAATCAGGCACAATGTTGGATCAGAATCTGGGCTCCGTTTTGGTCACATGGCTCTGTGACAGCTACCAGGGCAGCCAGAGTGTGTGCTAGTATGCGTTATTGTGGCCGACTGTGGTTTGTGTCTTTATTTATGGGAGTGTGTGTGTGTGTGTGTGTGTGTGTGACCAAAGAGATGTAGCACCTGCAGGGGCGGTGGTCCCCAAACTTCACTTCTATTTAAGGTGTGTGTGTGTGTGTGTGTGTGTGTGTGTGTGCTTCCTCTGCTCACAAGGACAGCATTCATCAAGTGAGTGGAGCAGGGTGGGTCGGGCGGCTGGAGGGGGTCGACAGGGGTGCTGCCAGATTTAAGTGGGGACTGCGGGTGTGTGAGGAGGGGAAAGGAGCATCCAGAGGGATGGAGAAGAAGGGGAATGGGTGGAGAAGAATGTGGCAATTTGTCAAGTTTTACCTCCCTCCACCCCCACCTTCTCTAATCAGGGGGCGATGCTGGGTGCCGATTACAGCCAAATGGAGCAGCTGGATTTGGGGGGGGGGTGTAAGGTGAGCGAGGAAAGATGGGGGCTGGAAGTGTAAAGGGGATCAGTTTGGTCCTGGCAGGGGGTCTCAGATGTGGGAGGTCCTTCATCACCTCTTCCTCTGAGCGCTCACTTTGAAGTCATCTGGTCCTGGTCAGCTGATAAAAGGTGTGAGGAAAAAACGGCCAGAGAGGGAGGGAGGGAGGGGGTGGGACCAAAATGAAATGTTATCTCTCATTTAGGGTGCCGGTGTCATTCTATGGTGTTCAGTTGTCTCTCCTGTGTGTCGTGGAGAAGTTTTAGTTTTTCAGGTAATATGTTATTACGTAATATGTTAGAGGTCTATCACAAGTGAAAGCCAGAAGAGACTCGACTTATAAAAATTAATAAAATCAAGAAATGAAACACTGCTGAGATAATCAGAGCCTTTGTATTAAGATAATACAGTCGCAGTAAATGGTTATGTGTTTGTAGATCAGTGTAAATCTAAACAGTCGGCTCGGTCATCAATTCCTTAAACCGTAAACTAAATATTTCCGGAATTAAATCTCAAAATTCACAGCTTGTGTGTTAAGATTAAAATGTTTAAAAGTGTCAGTGATGATGAAGCTGTTCCTACCTGTGCACTCATGTGTGTCAGCGTTTGCACATGTGTGATTGCTCCACACGATCCCCGAGGGGGAAGGGGGAGGGGGAAGGGGGGCACATGCCCGCAGCCCGCTGCAGGAAGACCTGCTGCCATGTTTACACGTCTTATTTGGGGGGCCGGGGTGATTAATTGGTGGTAGATCACGCAATTGAGGGCAAGGCAGGAATGAAGGGGTTCCTCTTTTAAAAGATTTACTTTTCTGAGGAGTTCCCATTCCAGGCGCTCTTAACCAACGCTAAAGGGAGGAAGCACCCAATGCCCAATGTTGGGTGCCCTGGGAGATGGAGAGACCGGCCACCACCTGTTCACATCAATGCCACGGAGAGAAAATGCTGCAGAGAAGAAAAAAAGAGAGGGAGAGTAAAAGAGGTAGAGTGGAGCGCCGTGAGGCAGACGGGGACTTTCCAGACTCGACTGCATACATCCTGCGTTTGACAGCCAATCAGCAGCGCTCGGTCTACCTGCCCTGACGTACGCTGCCGCAGCATACGTTTCCCCACACGTGCGTTTCTCCACACGTGTTTCCACACCCGTGTGTTTCCACACACGTGCGCTCCTCACACTCCCGCGTCTCCATCAGCCTTTCTCACGTCCACCTGATCTGTTTGACTTGTATTTGTTCATTGCCATAGCTGCAGCAGCCTCCGCACCAACCGAGCAGGAGACGCCTGTAATTAGACACAAAGACACAACTATCAAGATATGATCGCAATGATGAGTGAACATCAGTGTGTGGGTGGGGGGATTAGTAGGTGGATGCTTGTCATGCCATGGACTGATCCCTGATTTAGAAAATGAATGTTGACCTTGAATTTGTCTTCAAGTTTAATCGAGGTACTTGCGTTTATTTCATTAATGGTATCTTTTAAGCTCTCTTAGATCTCAACATTTCAGTTTTTTGGCCTCACATTCGGTAACTGTCTCTTTCCCTTCAACAGTGAACAGACACAATACTAGAAACACCAGAGTAAATGAGGGAGAACATCTAGTTTGAAAAGCACGCTGGTGCATTTCAGTCTCTGTGAGAAAAGTGGTTGCCAAGTAACACATCAGTTGTAATTGGTATCCCTCTCATAGTAACATTAAGCTTAAATGGGACTAAATTAGTGGTTTCACAGAGTGAAGACTTGTCACTTTTAACAATTCTTTCTCCTCTGAGATGTATTCTTTAGTAGAAACAATAAAATATGGGATGAAACAACTTCTCTATTTTTGGGGGTGAACTCCTTTGGCTTGTTTCCACAACTGTAACTTTTCCAGTGCTTTGGGAACCAATTTAAGGTATTCAGGAACGTGACCTGTGCTTTATAGTGGATGTTTTATATTGGACCCAGCATCCTTTTTCCGATGCGAGGTCCATGGACAGGATGTCGTATTTCATATGCTGTATAGATTATAAAGCCCTCTGAGGCAAATTTGTGTTTTTGGGCTTTACAAATACATTGAACTGAATTGAACCAGGGGCCGAATGCAGCCGGCTCCCGGGCCCAGGAACTATGAAGACAGGATTTGCATTGCTAAATGTTGTTCACTAAGCAAACTAAACCCCTGTGGCTGCTCCAGTTTACAGCAGCTTCATATAAGTATACAGTAGTTCTTCAGTGCGCTCACATAATTGCAATGTGAAACCACCAGGCCTCCATCGCATTCATACAAACAGCGAAGCTCTTTTTTTTTTTTTGCCTAATCTTTATAGTTCTTCAAAAGCATTGACAATGCAATTTTTTTTTCTCCATAAAAGTGACTTTCCTGCTTTAGTTTCTGTGGCTCCTAAGGCTTTATTATACCAGTCATTTGGAATTACGTTCACATTGGACAATTTTCATCCGTTGCCAATGTGCTGGCAGTAGTGTGCCCTTTTATTTAGTGACACAAAAAGTAAGGGTGTGGAGGTCGAGCTGGTGGGACCTTCGTCTATTTTGAGTTCCTGGACGCTTGTGAACATTTGCAGACGATGCAATTCATTTCATGCAGACCCTTTGTGGCCATGCAGGCGTGGACATTATAATATGAGCTTCTGCGTCGAGATGTTTGCATCGAGTCGAGATGTTAGTCAAACGTCTTCGAAAGGAAATTGTCGAGATGCAAGCCTTTTTAAGTCTTTGTATACAAAGACAAGCATCTTTTTCATTATAGCCGTTTCCTGTAAACTGATACCCTTCATCGGCCCAACTATAAAGCAGATCAACCACGAGAACTATGTAAACCTGTTGACCTATTCTGGGTTCTCATGTTAAACAGACGGTCTATTAATAAACTCAGTTTGGATTTCCTTTAGGTGCACTCTGTAATTAATGCTCTTTGGATGCTTGTATTGTTTCCGCTTGTCACCATGTCTAGATTTAAGCTTACTGCCTTCAAATGTCAAGGGACTGTTTTTGCGAAGGAATTCTTGGCAAGTTGCCCCCGTGTGTGTGTGTGTGTGTGTGTGTGTGTGTGTGAATGTATTGTGTAAAATTCTTGTAATATTTTGAATCAGTGGCTGCAGCGTGAGATAGTCCAACCTGTAGTTTTACGTAAATTGAGGACTGATGTTGTTGTCGAGATTCTTTAAAAAAAAACTTGAGGTTCCCAGCGAGGAAACGCTCAAAAGGCCGACACGCGTTCCAGCTGGATGATGCAACGCCAAACATCAACGCCTCTGCCTCGCTCTCCTCGTCACTCACCGTGCACAGATCGTACTCTCCTTTGAGTTGTATTGTGTCTGTTTTCAGGGGAAAGGCAAATTGGCACACCGCAAGGAAAAACATAGCACTTTGTTTTTCTAACAGGTGTGTGTGTGTGTGTGTGTGTGTGTGTGTGTGTGTGTGTGTGAGAGTGCGTGGGTTTAAGTGGAGACGAGCTCGGTGACACAATGCCAACAAGACAGAACTGGAGGTGGCGAGATTCCCGCTCAGGTTTCATCACAACACATGACGATGGAGATCCAGCTCTGTTTGGAGAGTGGGCCGGCAACAGTAGCTTAGGCTACGGCAGCTAGCTGCGAAAACATGGAACAATTGTGGAGTCATTGAAAATCATATTTTGCGCTCCAATCACACGCTCTTCACTGACGTCTGAATTACAAATCAAAGAGTAGCTTGAGGATTCGTGTGTCGCGTGGCTTACTTTGTCATTAATAATCTGTATTTTTCTAGACATTTGCTAGAAATGCTAGTATTTCTGTCACACACAGCAGTGATGATTTAAATTGTTCAGACTTTCTTGGGCTGTTCACCGTGGAAGCATCTTATAGATTCAGCGACATTGTTTGGTCTGTATTGGAGCTGCAACAATTGGTCGATTTAATCAATGAGTTGATCGACTAAACACGATTGGCATCATTTTGATAATCAATTAAATTATTGAACATGCTGTGGTTTCAGCTTCTGCAATGTGAGGATTGGCAGCTTTTGTCTGTTATATCATTGTCAACATATGTCAACTGCATATCTTTGGGTTTTGAAAATGGGTTTCATCAATGTCGACAGAATAGGCTTTAGGTCATCTGGTTCGCAATTCCAGATATTTTACGTTTTTAATTTCCTTCTAATGCTAACACAGCCCGTTTTAGTTCTTGGTGCATGTGTTGTGTATAATAACGCTGTCGGCAACTGGCCGTTGCCATCTTGGATTTTGGCCGGCGCCGTTTTGTTTTCTGCAACCACAAGTGAAGTGAGAGGAGTCGGGTACAACTGAATGCTGAATAAAACACTTTAAAGCGACTAAGATGTTACAATTTCCTTCATGAAAACGCACTGTGAAAGGATTGAAGTTCTTAAACTGGATCACGGACAACGCCAAGGGAGCCACGTCCCAAAGCAGACCCTGCTTTATCTTCTGTTTTACCCTGTATGGGACAGTAATTTACTAAATGACCATCATGTTGTATTGAAGGAGACGTGAAACCAGTGATTGAGACCATAAACTCGTGTTTACAATGTTTACTGCGGTAATAAATTGGGTAATTTTCTCATGGACTTTCCCAGAGACTCATTTGCGGACCAAAGAGCCTGTTTTACATTCGCTCCAAAAAGAAAGGTGGCATGAAAAAAAAGTGAATTATTTAAAACATAATCTTATAAACTTTAATGGGCTGAATGAATTTCCGGGCCTTCTACTTTGTAGTACATCTTTAGCACAGCTATCGTTTCCTTATGATCACACAAATTACGCACAGACGTTATTCCTGATGCAAAGAAAAACGTAATTCTCCAAACGCCGAGGAGCGGCGCTCCACTAAGGCTGCATGTTCGCTGGGGGGAAGTGGGGTCTATAGCGGGGCTTCGTGGTGCAGATGAGTGACACCGTAGTCGAGACGATGAAAGAGGAGTAATTGGTCTGTCTGGCGGTGCGCGGGTTGCCAGGTCGGGTCTAAACCGCTCGCTTCTGGAGGGAATTCAGCCTGTTTGTCTTTGCCCTGTTAACACACGACTGCTCTAATTTCAGCGGGCCTGAAATGTGATGAGTAAAGGTGTAATTGACTGTGGTTTTTCCCAACAAACCCCGACCCATGCACACACACGCACACTCTCTCTCTCTCTCTTTTGTTTCTCTCTGTTTTTCTTCTCTTCCATACCTGCCTCTCTTTTTTCCCTTTCTCCCTGTTGTCTCCACCTCCAGGGCATCGTAGTGATGTCTCACTTTGGGTGTTCGCGGTTGGCAGGAATGTGCCAGATTTCCAGTGTTTGACAACATTGTCCACAATAAGGAGAAAGTGACGCTCACAAAGGGGCCGAGTTTCTCCGGTAGTTCCCCTGAAATCTGAGGTGTGATGACGGTTTACCACAGAGGTCGTTAATCTGGAGTGATGCCTCTGAACAAACGGCAACGCACCAGAGAGAGTTGTGAGGGGCGTATTCTTTTGGGTTATAATTAGAGAACCAATCTGAATGAATTTGGGTGAAAATTTGTCATTTTCAGTCGATTAAATTAGATTACACATTACATATTTTTTACCTCGATATGATGTTGCCATGCACCAGAGTAGATGGTGGATAGTGTAGCTTTAAAATGAGTATTTCTCATTCAAATGTTCTCAGCTTTCAGTTAAATATTCATTATTAAAGTGCATAAATAATACACATTAAGTATAGAACAATGGGTTATCCACATTGTGGATACGATTATTCACAATCATATTTTTTTTTTTTTTTTTTTAACCGAACATTTTCTTTTCCAGAACACTGAAACTGAGCAAAACTGGAAACTAGAAAGAAATGCATTTCATCACATTTCATTACAAATATATATTATTTAGGTTTTTCAGATTTATCACAAATATCATCTCTAAGTAGAAGTAAAATTGGGGGATTAATATTGTTAAAAAACACAATTATCATACAGAAAATGGCATAAATAAGAACATTTTCATAGTATATTGCCAAACAAATTATGTATTATTTGTAATACATATATAATATAAAGATAATGATAATACTATGAAGATCACCAACACTATTCTTAACTCTAATCAATCATAAGAATTGATTGAAATCATGTGAAATGGGTTCATCTTTTTGTTTGGAGTAACCTTATATGTGTTGGATATCAGTGCATCTCCTCGATTCAGATCACCTCAGAAATGTCGCTCCTGTGCTCTTGACTGATTGACTCTTTTCCCCCTGAATGCACAATAGAGCTCTACATTCTTTCACCACTGCGTGTATACAGTTTAATGCCTTCATATTACCCGTATGGAAGGCCATGCAGGTATGCAGAGGGAGGCCACGGCTGAATAAATGTAGCTCATATTTATACATCTGTCAAGAAACACACCAACACTCTATACACACACACACACACACAGTCACACACACACACACAGTCACATTCCCCAGTTCCAAGCATGCATTTCAACAGGCCGTGTGTGAGCAGGAAAGAAATGAAACCACTAAATGCAGCACGTATATCCTGGACATTTAGAACCTTTTCAAACAGATCGCTTTTTTTGCTTTCCGGGTCGTCGGCGGACCCCCAATGCTGACAGAGCCTGGCTGACTTCCAGGAACAGAACAATATCTGCCAGGTCCACCGAGGGGCCCAGCAGTCCACACACACACACACACACGCACACACACACGCGCACGCGCGCACACACACACAGCGGTGTACACAAACGTCTGGCCTTTAAAACGTCAGCGCTCAGACCCTGCCTTACATAATGACAGAGAATGGAGGCATTAAGGCAATTTGTTTGATTTAAGTTGTCAAGGCGTCCTGGACCCTGCCCCTCTCAGCTGGTTTTGATACCTAGAGTGTGTGTGTCTGTGTGCGCGGACCTCTTTGGTGTTGGAAAAACAAGAGGAATGGAGGGACTCACACACAGACAGCAGGATAGAGAGGGGGTGTCGGTAAGGAAGGTGCTATAGTAGCATAAAATAAGGTTTATGAGGTCCAGGGAGAGTGAGCAGTGACGAAGCAGGAGGAGCAATGTGTAAGGAAGGAAGAGGAGGAGGAGGGGGAGGAAGGGCTGGAGGTGGACCTCAGAGAGCTTGGATTACATTATGTCTGCTGGAGGTGTGTGTGTGTGTGTGTGTGTGTGTGTGACTGTCCTTCACTGAACATGAAAGCAGCTATTGTCTGTTTCAGGTTCAGGCTTCTCCAGGAGCGGATATGCTCCGGCGCTACTCCTGACCAGAACAACCCCGACATGACGCATTTACGTTGACTTCAAAACGTCCATTCAATATCGGACAGCGCTTTAGACGGGAAACATGAACACTTTTCTTTGGGACAAAACCCTTTTTTTTTTTATTTGACAAAAGAAGCTGATGTTGTAGAACTCTGCTTTAATGCAATGGTCTCAAATTAGCAACATTGTGATCAAAATCGGGAACTTTCTGATCCAAAAAATAAGTATACAAGATTACAAATAAGTCCGCTGTGTTAACTTTCGCAACTTGAGTTGTTGAATATTCAGTGGTGAGAATATGGTGGATAATGTAGTGACACAGTCCGAACAAATATATCCTGACACGCATGAAGCATGTGACTTCTCCCGCAGAGTGGTGACTGGTGTCATAAATCATCTGACATTCCTCACATTAATACAATCACACTTTCTATATGGTTTTGAGGTTTGGTCGGGGCTCTTCTTCTGCAATGATTTCCTCAAATATTCAGTAAATACATACACTGACGGAAATTGTTTACTCATCACGTAATATAACCAGGCATTTCCTGGGTACAGTTTTTTATTTATTTTTTAATTCAAAGAGTTTTATGTTGTTAATCATTAGAAATGTAATTATTTATTTCGTTTTTTTTTTGCTGTTGGTCAGATTTGAAGAATTTAAAGAATTATTTTTGGGATTATGAATAGATTTCATTTAGTTTGACTTTTTTTGCTGAAAGATTAAAAGTTAACTTGATAAATTGAAAAAAGTTAACTTGATAAATTGAATGTTGTCTATATAATATGACAATACAAATAACTGCTAGATTCAGGTCTGCTCAAAATAGATAGATAAACTCATGGAGGGAGTCGTTACATCAGAACCAGTCGGCATTGACCTACTTTTGCTGCGCTCTATAGTCTCCAAGTCTCGGCTTCTTTGATGAAAGATTGTGACTTAAATCATCTGTACATTTTTTCTTACTGAAGATTGACCACAATTTAGTTTTTTATTTCTACATTTCTGTACCTGGAAGTAGCTGCGAACGAAGCGCCGCGACATGTTGAGGCTGTTTGGTCAACAGTTAAAAGTCAAACCTCCCTCTGACATCTCAGCATCCAATAGTTCACCTTTTTGTGCGTTCGTTCAGCGGCCACTTTTAAAGGTTGTTGTGATTTTTTTTAGATTGGATTCTGTTGCACAGCTATTGCCATCGCTGCGTGCGCCTGTTGTTGTGTTTGCGGTGCAAAACGTCATAATGTGACATACAGTATATGTCTGCGTGTAAAGTGTCCCCTCACTTTCACTTGTAAATGATGTAAATGAAAATGCCAGAATGCAAAGTGAGTGGAGCGTCACCGGTAATTACACCGAGCTGTTGAGTGTAATTGAACCTGATCAAACCTGCTCACTGTGTGTGTGTGTGTGTGTGTGTGTGTGTGTGTGTGTGGACTTTGAGTGGAATAGAGGCCCAGTGTTCTTCGCCCCCAGCTTTAAATAAGGGGTCTTTATCTGGCTGAGTGTGCAGCGCCGACGTGGAAGCACTAAAGGGCCAAAGCGTTTCCTCCGTACAGACGTGGCTCATGCCGCTGGCTCCAGGTGTGGTGACCACTAACCAGCACGGCTTCGAACCGTCACGCCTGATTTGGAGCCTGAGGACGACCTGGCACTTGCACAAGCACACACAGTCCCGAGTTCACGGTGTCCCGCGCGCACACAGCCGTGCACACGCACATCCATTTCTAATTTAAAGTTAATTTCCCCCCCAAGTGTTCATTAAGTTCCCTCCCCTCCTGGCCCTCTGCAGTGGAAACAGGCATTCTGGGAGTTGGAGTGTTTTGGTTTGAGGAATGAGCTTTCTGATCGGTTCTGATGGACTCCAGAAACAACACGTTCTCCAGTTACGTTCTGCATCATTGTCGACCCCCACGCCTTCGTTTATGGCTGCGCTCGGTGACTTTATGTGAAACGTTGGCCGAGTTACTCGCTATTGTACATTATCTTCATTATTTACATGTTGAGGATTTATCTCTTAATGAATTTAATAACTTGAAACCTCTCAGGCAAAACCGTTACAATACTGGACCCTGTTTGGCTGACACGACAATACCAGTTACTGCTTTCCAGGTCAAATCATGTCAAGTCCTCAAAAGCTCAGTTGTTCTCTCTCTGAATAATGATCATTAAAATAACACAGCATTTTCTCTCTCTGTCTCTGTCTCTCTCTCTCTCTCTCTCTCTCTCTCTCTCTCTCTCTCTTAGACAAGCTATATTCTGTACACAGGCCTATTCGATAACTCTGTGGCAAGGCCTGACAGTCAAGGCTGTGATATTATTTTTCTATCTGGTCCAGGAAGGTCGAGACTTGAATTCTAATAATTTCCCCATCTCTTTTCCTCTCTCCCAGATCTCCTTCGAGTTGGCGGAGTACACCGCCAACGTGGACGGCGTCGGCACGCTTCGCCTCTTGGACGCCGTGAAGACATGCGGTCTGACCAACAGCGTCAAATTCTACCAGGCCTCCACTAGTGAGCTGTACGGCAAAGTCCAGGAGATCCCTCAGAAGGAAACCACGCCCTTCTACCCTCGCTCACCTTACGGTAATACACACACATGCAATGCACTTTAGATCCATGTGGACACTCACTCTCTCTCTCACACACACACACACGCATACACACGGATTACCTAACATCTTCTACCTTGCACCATTCGTCAAACCATTGCCTATGGCCATGTAAGGGCATACAAACACAGATTACTTGATACATCGCAGCACTTTTTTCCTGGTGTGTGTGTTTTTGCGTGAGTCAAATAGAGGTGGGGTGGGGGTTTCAGTGCTCGGGCAGCATTTGAGCTCTCACACACCCCGAGGCCAAAGCGTCTGACTGAAGACTGGAGTGGCTCTCACTTTAACAAAGACACCTTTATATCCACAGCACTCGGCACTCACTTTCAACACACACACACACACACACACACACACACACAGGCAGGCTGTACACGTGTGTGAGCGATCAGGTTTCATGTTCTCTGTTGTCTAAATGCTCTCCTCACTGACACTTTCCCCATCTGTCAGCACTCAATCTGAGGCTGCTTGGGAGGCGCATACCATCCTGAGGAGGGCTGCTCCTCTATTAATTAGACTTGGGATCGGGGAGGCGGGGCCATGGCGCCCTCCCTTCACCTCCAGTGTACATCCTGACCTGCTGCTTAATCAACGGGCGCCTCCCTTCGCTTGCTCTGGTATTCCCCTCATCACAGGGGGAGGGAGGAAGAGGAGAAGGAGGAAGATAGTAAGAAGAAAAGAGGGGAGAAGTTTCTGTACAAGCCTGCTTTTGGTCAATCAGCAGGAGTCCAAGGTTCACGTTCCTGACGTTGAAATATGACCTGTGGTGCCGCTGTGTTCAACTGTGACATGTAGTGTAGTTACACTCCTTCTCGCTGCAGCTCTGGGAAGAGAGGATCTGTTTACTCTCGCTGCTTCGTTTTGTCCCCCTGTATCATTGAACCCCGTTAATAGCTGTGTGAAAGTCTCATTTTGATGATTTTTGTGAATAAAAGCATCGTGCGAGTGTGAAAAGCGTCCGCTTGTGCATAGTTTCAGTCCACAGAGACGCGGCTGTGGGTCTGAGGAGACTGTTTGGTTTTGTGTGATATCGCTTCCCTTTTCTGCCGCTAATATGTGTCTGTCACCCCGTTTCCTCCACGTCTCCTCTCAGGTGCCGCGAAGCTCTACGCCTACTGGATCGTGGTGAACTTCCGAGAGGCCTACAACATGTTCGCTGTCAACGGGATCCTCTTTAACCACGAGAGCCCGAGGAGAGGTGAGCTCGCAGAACGCCTGCTGTTCAATGTCGCCGCAAAGCTGTGGTTGTTTTGTATCCTATATGGTGGAAATGAGATTTTTTGGAGGAGCATCTGATAGTAATAGAGGAGGAGACCTCAAAGAGCCTTATTAAAGGTCACATTAGGGCTGAGCATTGTTTTCATTAAACTGCTAGCAAAGTTTTTTCTTCTTATTAAAGGCCATCTGTTGTTTATAATGATCAGGCAGGAGTTGTAAAAGTGCAACACCACTTTATTCAGAATACATTGTACACACAATTTAACTAGAATGGAACCATTCTACTACAAAGACAAAACAACTTTTAAAGTTCAACAAGTCAAAAAGCTCCTTTTTCGCAGTCAAAAACGTTTTATCAGATGGTCTATTGATAAACTAGATGCTCTATTTTGCTCATGAAAAAAATGACATCACTCGCGAGAGCAGCAGGCTGACCGAGAAGCTGAAGGTAAACCATTGTTGGATTTTGTACAAGTATTCAATTACATGCTCGATATAAAGTCATATTCATTTATTGGTGGAGCCAGGTCCCTCATAACTACTTGACGCACACATTCTGACACATAGTAAGTCGGTTGTGGTCACATTTTTAATATGTGCCCTGAGCCCCGAGGGTCGCAGGCGCTGGTTTAACCCGATTTACACGCCACCGCGACCCAAAATGAATACCACATGACTGCAGCCCCAGCGCTGAGCCCAGGTCAGCCGCTCAGGTGTTTATGATTTATCCCCTAATGAAGGCCCTGGCCACGACCCCAGCCAAGGTCAGGGGTCAGCCAGTAAGCCCTAATGGGTTACCACAGATAGATAGGTGTGGGAACTGGTGCGGTTTACAGCCGGCTCAGTGTGGTCGCCATCGACGTCTGGTTCGGGGGAGCTGGTCGGTCTGGTAATGACGTGCGACGCAGGAGAGAGAATCGGTCGGATGACGGAGATAAATACTGCTGATCAGTAGAAAATGCATCAAAAACAATAATAATATTTGGGTGCATCGGTCGGGTCACTTATCAAGCAAAATAAGAGGCTGGATCGTTGTCTCGCTCCGGCCTCTTCACACAACTTTTCACAGTGTTTTGACATTTTATGGATTTCGGCGATAAATCAGTTGATCGATCATGGAAGTAATCATTAGTTGCAGCTCCAGAGATAAACAAACTGAAACTATGAAATCAGAGATGCTTGTGTCCTTTTCCACACAAACACACAATGCCCTTATAAGGGCAAAGCGCTCTGCTCCCCCTGCAACACTCCCTTAGCCTTTTGGCCCTTCGTCAGCTCTTTTTCATCTCCCTCTCTGACTCCGCTTCTATCTTTCCATTCCCTTTTCTTCCTCTCTCTCGCTTCATTTCATGTCTTCATCCTCCTTTTTTTTTCCACAGTCAGCATTACTGCAGCGGGCCATCGGGTTTACTCCTGCCACTTCTATTCTCAGAGTTACGGCCGTCGCTGCTCATAAAGCAGGAACGCTGTGCTGTGATGTGGCCAGATGTCCCACTGCTGCCTTGCACAACCCAGTGTGGCGCTTGTGTTGGCTGGATTGGCCAGTGTTTACCCAGGCCCCCGGGGCCCGCCGTGACCCCGCCGCTGCCGCACCGAGGGGGCCGAGCACGTTTGGCCGAGCTCTCCGTCACACACAGGAGGGCTTCAGAGGGAGCAGTCGATTCAAAACCCCCCCATGGCACATCTTGTCATTGTTGGGGTGTAAAGGTTATACAGTACATGGCACAGTGTGAGGTACTTAGCTAGTGTACTGTACAGAGAGAATACTGATCCACCTTTACGTCACTCTTGGGGTCTTGGATACTGATTCAAGCCATTGAGTATTTTCTACCCTCATACCTGGAAAAAGTACTGAGTGAAGCATACTAAAACCGCCAGCATGCCGGCTGAAATTCAACCTAAAAGTTTACCTTGCGACTGTATTCATAATATTTTGTGAATTCAACATTATTGATGGTTTCTTCTCAGTTTTTTGTTCATATAAACGTGTTTTTGTTAAAAGACGTGAAATAATCAACATCCGTTTCCTTTAAATTCAATTTAAAATAGTTAATTAAACATCATAGTACATTATATACTTCATAAAGTTAGGGTATAGGATGGTGGTGGGACACGATAAAGATCTTTCTGGGAAAAGACAAAATAAATATAAGAATTCAGCCGTCATAACGAGGACTACCAAGTAAAGACAAAAACTAGCACCAACAGAAACTGTTAACAGTAAAAACGGCACCAAAAACGCACACAAATATGTCACTAATATAAAAATAAACAAAATCAATAATTCCACACTACTTGATTCTCAAGGGATTTGGCAACATTTCACACCAAACCAATGACATCACTTAAAAAGCTAGCGACACGTCGGGTTTCATCTCGCCCTTTGCTCTCAGCCACACCCTGAACGTCTCTGTTCTGTGTTTTTCTTACGTGTTTTGTTTTGTACGCACTTGTATCTGAGAGAGATAAAGGGCTATTTATCGCCTGTGTGCTGCCCCTCCTGTCCTTACACGCACCACTTGTACCTCTGTATAATTAGTCACTAATGAGGGAGGAAGTCCATGATGTCAGCGTCGGTGGCCCTGACATCACCGCTCTCTCGCCTCCCCTCCCACACACAGGAAAAGCTGTGACCTCATTGTCCCATGGTGCAAGTTGCTGTGTGCCTGTGTTTGAGAAACAAATAGAGGTTTGCATTTATGGAGTAGTTTTTGCTCCAATGGCGTCTGCCAAAGTCACCTTACCAAGTGACATACCGGCCAATCCCCTCCGTGGCGCGGTGTGGCGTGTCACATCGGACGGTCTGGTGGCTGCTGGGAAGGGGAGTGAAGCTTAACACCAGTTTCCCTCTCAGACTCACTGTCCCTGTGTAGGATTCAACAAGGAGCTCTGTCTCTCACAGCGCCCAGGGTGACTTAATCCCAGCAGGAATGCACTTCTGGTTTCTCTTACAGTTCCCATAAACACCTGAAACGTTCAACCAATAAACAGCCGACCTCCATTGTTCCGCAGCGAAAGGTCAGAATCGGACGGCCGGGAAGAAAAAATATCCCGTTAGAAATCCAGCGTGAAGAAAAGCAAACAGAAGCCTGCATCTGCCAGCCGGTTCACACCACGGCAAGCTCCTCTCTGGTTAGCTTAGTTGTTAGCCATAATAAATAACCCGCACATTGACTCTAAAGAGGGGGATTAGCGTTAGCAGGGGCGCGAAATAGACTCCATATTGCTTTGACATATGAGACAGTGCATTACTCCAGTCTCTTGGCAAGAGTGATCAGCTGTAGAGCCTTTGCAAATAACCAATTCATATGTTTATTTGGTCCTCATATCAACAAGCACCTCAAGGTCCCCAAAAATTTGACAATAAAAGAAAAAAAAACCTGGGTTTAATTTATAGCTATTAACAGTGTGTTGATCTAAGTCTGTGTAGTAAATCAGATCGGTAATATGTTTTGCGTGTGTATCCACCGGTGCTGCTACTGACCAGCTCCAGTTGTAGGCTAATCCCCTGGTTTATTTGGGGAAGTCCCATCCATCTCTCCACCCTGAGAGCTCTGTGGTTCACGCTTGGCAGTATAGAATAATATACTGTTATGTTAGGAGAGGAGACCAGTTAGCATTGGGGAAGTAAGAATAGCACTGCCAAAGTCAATGCCGCCCCGCGAATACTCATACACATGCAGCCGCTGAGCCGCTACATGCCTCGGCTTCATCTTTCTGCTTTCGTTGAGGTGGAGCCCAAAAGGTCAGATCGCATGATAGATTTGCAAGAGGATATGTTTTCCATTTATTGAGAGAGGTTATTTTCTGAGGAAATCTTCAAATAGGCATGACTCGGTCAGGGGTGGCGTCGAGGGTATTCGGAGTGAATCTCGTAAGAAGGAACGCGGCACGGAGCGGAGACTTTTTCATTTTTCGGTCTTTTCGTTTCGTCGAAGGGTGTTGATGAGAAAAGGCTGAGTGAGAGCAGTCTAAACATCAGCTGAACTGTGGCGAGGTGAAGAGCGGAGCCTGACACCTTTTTGAAAGCTGAGCCGACGACAGAGTTCTCTCCTCCGTACTTTCCGCCGCTTTGTTCCACGTGGCCTCGGCCTATCTCGGTTTCAGACCTATCACGTGGTCGTTTTTGGTTTCTATCTTTACTCATCCCCATTGACGCCCTCGCATCGCTATTTGTTGTCCCAGATCACCATGGTATCCAAGAATCTTGTTGACTGAGCGCTCGCTTTAAGCAGCGCTAATTACACCGCGAGTTCAGGACTCCCCGTCGGCTTTCTCCACCTTTGCCAGTTCCTGTCATACGACAATCGATTCCAAAAATATCCCTCGACAGACATCTGATTTATTCACGCTACAGGATGCTGCCAGAAACAATTACGTCTCTGTTTTTCCATACGAGGGTGAAACACTAATTTTCGGTTCCGCGACGTGGAGGTGGTGCCGTTCGTGTTCGAGCTCAAGAAAAACATCTACTCCCCTCTCTTTCTCCACACTCTGCTTTTCTTTCCCCACACCTTTGTCATCCATCCGTGTTTTGTTGCATCACACCCAATTTAAAAAAAAAAAAAAAAAAGTGACCGTCTTTGTCTTTGCAACCCTCCTCGCATTGCATTGCTTTCTCTCTGCACCCTCCCTGTCGGTTGAGTCATCTCAGAACGAGGGCAGCAGTCTGTCAGGTGTGAATAGACGCTGTGTTGGCGGAGCTGAGCGCATGACCTCTCTTGGATACAACGCAAATATTCTCCCTTCGTTGAGGCTCCAGAGATCAGTCAGGAAAGTGAATTGTGCAATAACAGTGATGGCAGACACTGACAGGTCTTTGGCCTGCGTAGAATTTGGCCAATCCTCGATGAAGGGAAGATTCCTCCTGCAGAATTACTCTTGAAAGTCAGGTATTTTGTTCATAACACAGTATAGATAAAGGAGATGTGTATGAGACGAGTACACATTCATTTAGATAAACAGGGCTACAGGGTGAAATGTGTTGGGGGGTGGAGATGGAAATTAGGGTTGCATTTTCCTCTTCAAGTCCACCACAAAGGCTTTTCACTCCCCTGGGCCATTGGTCAAAGACAGAGTGGGATTATGGGATTTGCAGTTTTGGTTGAATTCCAAAACAGGTGTCTAAATCTTGTGTTGAGGTAACCTAAGGGTTCAAGAATAAGTCCTGCAATCTTTTTCTTTTTCTTTACCAGCTTCAGATCGTGGCCAGTTCAGACAAGCTCACGACAGAAATGACTCAACTGCTAAATATCTGGAAAATACCTGGAATGAGTCTTTGTGTTTGATTTTTTTTGTAATTTTTTTTTTTTTTTTTTACAAAAGTAGGCGATCCACAGTCCTATTTTTGGAATGTGTCTCATTAAAGCAGTCTGGGTTTCCAAGTCATTCCACATTTATATGAAGAAAAGGGAGAACTTATAACATCCTGCAAATCACCTTGGAGCAGATTTACGTGGTAATGACAAACATACGCCAGGTCTAAAATTGGAACAGGACTCTTGGCTGGGGAAGGAAGTAGATGTTCTACCTGCGCAAATATAACCTTAAAGATCAACTTGATAAATGTTTGACATGATTCAAGACTTGAATAAACTCCATCTTTTCAGTTTTTCCAGAGCTCATGTGCCATTCGGCTGCGCCATGACCACACAATATGTCTGCAAAATAAATGTTGCAGAAGAGTGATTTGAATAAATCTCACCGCGGTTGAATCTCAATTTGTGAATGCACATAAATACACGCGCAGACGGTAATATAGACGAGTGTGAGTCAGACATCTTGAGGTCTGAGTGCGTACAGTAAGGGCTGGGCCGTCACGCAGTTTGAAGACAGACTCCATAAGTCACCTTTCTTTAGCAGCATGGTTCTAACAACAGAATCTGTTGAGTAACCAAGGTCAGCCGAGCCAAAAGCCCCTCAAAAGCCACAGTCCCCTCCCTGGCTCCCACCACACTCCAGCTGACAGCTCCCGTCCCCATCCTGTCTGGGCCCACATGGCCTGGCTTTGGATGGGAGACATCTCCGCACTTTTCTCCTTTTCCCCCTCCTCCTCCTCCTCCTCCTCTTTTTTTTCTCCCCACATTTCAGCCCAGCTGTGCCAACGAACCCCGTGTGTTACGTTTTTCCTGTCGCTTCTCTGGCCAAGAAATGTAAAGGAGTGATGGAAAAAAGAGAGAAAAGAAACGGTTGAGAGAGAGAGAGAGAGAAAGAGATTGAGTGTCCATTTCTGGCATGGGTTTTGCTGTCTGCTCAGTTTTCACGGCCCGTGGTTTTATTAGACTTTCCGCCGGGCCATGGGCAAGGTTAAACGGCCACCGATGCCCCCTTTGGGCTCGAAACCTCCTGCTAGCCCCCTCCGGCTCCCCTGGCCTGCCTCCTCCCCCTCCTCCTGGCTGTCCTGCGGTGCCGCTGCCAGTAAAGGAAACACATTAACACCCGGGCCAGTAACAGAGAAGGCTTTGTCCACGGCCAGGCAGGCCGGTCCATTAGGCCCACGCTCTGGTCCACGCCGCACCAATTAGAGCAGGCAGGGAGCAGAGCCACTCCAAACATAGGTGTGAGCTTTACAAGGAGACTACAGGTGTGCTCAGGGGGAAATAATGGACTTTATTACTCATTGGGTGTACTGTGCTACACTGTATCCTTCTGCCACCTTTTTAAGAGCAAACTCGGCCCCGCAGAGTTTTGACAACCTGTGTTTAACCTGCAAACCTGAGTTTCCCTTGGATGTTGGCTCAAATCGAAGCCCTGCGTTCCAATTCACTATTGTTACCAATCTGTTACCTGTAATTATTCGTTTAGTCTATTGATTATTTTTTGATTTAAAAACAAATATTCGTTATCGTCCATTACAAGTTTCCAGAGCCCAAGGTGGCAATATAAAATGACATGCTCTTCAGTCCAATAATCGAAAACCCCCAAATATTTGATTTGCAATGAAATAAAATATAGAAATAATGGAAAACAAAAGCAACACAGCTTTCCGGCTCTCCGGCTCTCCGTTAAAGCTATGGGTTGTTTTCTTTTAGAAAGTTTCTCCACATAAAACCTATTCAGCGGTTTCTAGCTGAGTAATCATTCACCGTGAATCCGCGGAGTTCCCCTGAAAAATAGTTGTCTATTAAGTATCGGTCCATTGACTAATTGCCTAATCATTATGTTAAATTAATATCGCTCATAGGGCGATATGGATGAGAGCAAAGCTGCCAATCATGTGTCAGTAGAGAGATGAATAATTGCTGCTTAACATTTGACTATAGTTAGCGGGAGCAGTGGCATCTGCCAGAACAGAGGCCCTGCCAGCCCCGGGGGCCTGATGAGACGATCATGCAAAAACGTGACAGGTCTGACATTGCAGGGGGTTTCCATCCGCAATTCATGTATACACTCGATAGACACATGCTATTTCCTAAAAAAAAAATTCAAAAAATCCCCTGAATACTCAGAGGGTTTGGACATCGGATTTTGGTTTAGATTTTGAATCCAGAGAAAGTCTGAAGACTGGCCAGCGCCTCGTTTAACCTTCATGAAACTCCAGCTCAACTTGGCGCCAAAGCAGCGTTGACACAGGGACCGTGTGACCGTGTGACCATGTGACCATTCTACCAACACACAACATGCTGTATTTTCTCAAATAAGCGTGTCTAACCTTCTCTGGTCTGTTTTTGCTCAGCCTGCCCAGGGCTGTCGCTTTTCCTATGAAATAATTACTACAAATTCGGTGCGTTCGCATGATTGGGTTCACAGGATTTTCCTGTGTCTAAATGGAGGCTCTGCTCCATGTCAGGTCAACAGTGATACAGTGTCGAGACAGAGCCGCGCTATTATGGACTGGATGGGCGCAGAGCTAAAAGGCAACATTCATCTCAGACAGGATGAAAAAAAAGAAGAAAGATGTAGGAGCTCTTTAGAGGTCTCGAATAGGTTCACGGAAGGTTGTGAGAGATTTATGTACAGCAGAGATGATGCGTGTGCTAAAAATAACCAACTCTTTGATGATTTCCTTTGAAATTAGACTTTCACATATCTGCCATTTTGGCTTTTGAACGCAAGACAGAAGCGCCGAGCCAGAGTTGAACTCCTCAAGCTCCAATAAGCTGTTTTCGACTAAGACGCTGTCATGATTAGACACGACACCCGAACATTTAGTGTTGATTTCCATCGGTATGATGCCGTGTTTGGGTTGGAGGACTGGTGCATTCATTCGCAGGCTCTCTGCGGCATCGTTCCCCCTGCAGCAGGAAGAGAGAACCTGATACCGGCCCTCGGTGTCCTGCCAAAGGCACCCAAAAAAACGTCTCTAACCCCTTCTAGCGGCACAGAGGTAGTCATTAGGAGCTCGCTTCTTTTCCCCGCAGATAATATCGCCACGTGTGTTGGGGAGCACCGGCGGGCGATCCTGCAGATGAATCGGCTGCCGATGTGGTGATTCCTGGACTGGACACTGCGCCGGCAGAGCCAGGGTGGTCCTGTTTGGTTGTCGTTTTTTTTTTTTTTTCTTCTTCTTCTTTTTTTCCCCCCCTGTGGCAGTTTCCTGTTGCTTTTTTTAGTATCGGCAGACTGATGCTCTGAGATTCGTTTCGGCATCCAGCCCAGATTTAACACCGACATAGTGAATTAAAGGGGAAAATGAGAGAGAAGGAATCTAAAAGGATCTAGTGGCTGAAATGTGAGGTGGTAACGAATCGATTTGACTCAGGGTGGCTTCTTGCTTGAGTTTTTCACTTTGGCTCAAGAGGATTTGGAGCAGTAGAGGAGGTTTGGAAGGCCGTCTGTGTGTGTTTGTGGTGATAGTGTGATGCAGACATTTGCTAGGGATCTCTAAACTCTTCCACGAGGAGGCCTCGATTTCCCTTATGTTCCCTTTTTGGTTTCTTCTCTTGCTGACTGCTCTGTGTTTGTGTGTGTTGGACCGAGTTACGCCTCTGTAACGTTTATATGCCGTGTAAACTGTGATTGAATTCAGAAGGTGCCAACAAAGCATTTTCGATGTGTGTGTTTTAGGTTCAAACTTTGTGACGCGTAAGGTCAGCCGTTCTGTGGCAAAGATTCACCTCGGCCAACTGGAGAACTTCAGCCTGGGCAACCTGGACTCCAAGAGGGACTGGGGCCACGCCAAAGACTACGTGGAGGTAAAACACACACACACACACACACACACACACACACACACACACACAAAACCATAACCCCACAGGGTCCCAGAGAAATAGACACAAACTGTGCGCGCACTGCTGCAGAGTTGAACAGGGTTCAGATGTGCACATGAGCATTAACGGGGCATGTTTTCCCAGATCATTTGAGGCCGCAATATGCGATCTGCATGAAGCCTCCTATGATTCTCTGCCAAAAGAGAAACAGAGATAGAGTAGGGAAAGGGGGAGCGGTAGGAGAAGAGAGTGAGGGAGGGAGCGAGAGAGGGCTTCATGCTGTGAGGCCACAGACTGCACTCTGGTTTCCCACAACTCACCCATGTCCCAGATCCCTTCAGGCCCCCATCGCCATTCCCCAAACGCCCGCAGAAGAAAGAGAGATATTAAGGGAATGCTGCGTCCTGGGGACGATGACAGAAATATGGTGTTTGTGTTAACGTAATGGTGCCAGCAGCAAGCAGAGCAAGGAGTGGGGAGATGAAACGAACAGTGGGGTCGCCACGTCCAGGAGCAGACAGAGCTCAGTGTTTCTGAATGTGTGTGTGTTTTCCCCCCTGTGCATATGTGTGTGTGTGTGTGCGTGTGATAGGTTAAGGTTGAAACACGTGTGTGTGTGTGTGTGTGTGTGTGTGCCTGTTGAGATGAAAGGCTCGACGGGTTGCCATGTCTGACAGCAGACCCCTCACAGCGGACCGTGTTATTATTAGGAGGTGATGGTGGCGGAGGTGGTGGGGGCGCGCTCTTTGAGATGGGAGTGGGGGTGAGGAGGTTACGGCGGGGGAACCCCGTTTTAACTGCAGAGCTCAGTGTGGGGCCACCGCGTCAGAGCAGGGCGGTGGAAAAGCGGCGTCTCGGGCTGTGAAGGCTGAAGGTAGCGTCAGTGAGCGCCTGATGCGTAAAGACTTCAGTCTCATCCAATTTTAACCACACTGAATAATAATTGACGCCTGTTAGAGGAAGTCTGACTTGAATTGGGATTTATGTCCTGAAAGCTCTTTTAATTTTTTTATTATATATATGTATATATAATCTGTTTGTTGGATGAGATCTTGCTGTCACACAAACTAATTCACATCTGACAAAAGGGAGGAGGATATCTATTATTATGTATCGGTTAGATCTTGTAAGTGAAAGTCCAGTTGTTGTTTTTTTCTCAGACAGGAAGGTGCGGCACTTCCTCGGTGGTGTAGACGCGTAGAGGCAGCGCAGTTGGAAAAATCCAAGCGGGCACAAACAGACAATGACGTGCGTTGATGATGTTTCCGCCACAGTTCACGCTTGTGGCGAGGTGAAGAGCGGAGCCTGACACCTTTTTTGAAAGCTGAGCCGACGACAGAGTTCTCTCCTCCGTACTTTCCGCCGCTTTGTTCCACGTGGCCTCGGCCTATCTCGGTTTCAGACCTATCACGTGGTCGTTTAGGTTTCTATCTTTACTCATCCCCATTGACCCCCTCGCATCGCTATTTGTTGTCCCGGCTCACCATGGTATCCAAGAATCTTGTTGAATCTCCTGTGGCTGCGTGACTCGGCTCCTTGAAAGTACAGGACTGGAATAAAAGAAAAGAAAACTGGAGGTTTAAGTTGAGAGATAAAGACACTTGCTAGTTAGCTCCAGCTAACGTCTGTACAGTCAGTGTTGGCTGTTTGTGGAGGCAAAAAAATCAGCTTCAAGTTCAATGTGAACACTTCTTTTGCTGGATTGGCATTAAACTCTCCCTGATGAAGTGCAAATAATTAGAAAAAGGGTTGGAAAAATAAAGTAAAAGAAGAAAATCAAAGACTATGTATCACTAAAACTTTCAAAATGAAATCTGTAGCTACGACTGCTACCGTCTTCCTCGTCCCCAACAGCCACTCAGGCTCTGAGGAACTGGAGTGTAGTAATGTTGTCATTAAAAACAACATTTTAGGTGTACATTTACAGTACACTATGATGCCCGCTGCTATGAAAAACAACAAGACTTTCTAGTTGTTTTCGTCTCACTGACCAATTGTGAGTTTATATGTTGTTCATGCAGCCCTTTGTCGCTGGATTAGTGTGTCTGTGTGTGTCTGTCTGTGTGTGTCTGTGTCCATGTGTGCGTGCACACTCGCCTGTCCAGGGCACCCTGGTTTGAGACGCCCCAGGTTTCCTGTGGGAACGGCCGACATTCCAGCTCTGGTGAATCAGGCACCTCCTCGCTGTGCGGCTCCAGTTTCGGAAAAGGCAGATTTCGGGGAAGCCAAACAGAAGCCCGAGGTGCTGAGGGGAAGGGTGGGTGGGGTGGGGAGGGGGGGGGGGAGACGAAGGCGGGAGGGAGGGAAACAGACGCGTGTTTGTACATTATGCATAAATGAGCCATCTCTCCCGCCGAAAGTTCGCCGCGCCCTGCAAGACCCATCAAAGGCCGCGACTGTCACCACGACCCCCACCGCCTCTGCCTCTCCCCGTCTCACTTTGAAACGTCCGTCCAGCGTCAGCACTATGTTACCATGGCGAAGCCAAACAACTGGCAATTTGTAAACAGAACCATGTGTGTCTGCTTTAGGCTGACAACTGCTTTTCCTCTCTCTCTCTTCTCGCTCGCTCTCTCTTTCTCGCTCCCTCTCCTCACCCCACCCAGGACAGGGAAATTGCTTGTAATTGGCCGTGGATGGATTGCGGGTGGCAGGAGGGGCGTGCTGTGTGTCTGCTCTAACGACGTCTGAAGGCGTGCGGCTGGCTGGGCATCGTCTCAGCCGTGTATCGGGTGTCCGTCATAGGCAGGCAGGCAGACAAGACCCGGAGCGGCCCAGCTACTCTCAATGGAGCCCCTTTTATTATTATTATTATGCTGTGATGGAATCGATGCCAGCAGCTGAACGCTTTAGTATAAAATCTGCAGATAGAATGATTTAAATCCTCCTGATCTCATTTTCCTCAAAGGGGTTAAGCGTTTGGCTTCTTCCAGTTTGGTGATTGGTGATGGTGTTCGAGACAAACGGCTGCCCTCTTTTTCGTTTTTTTTTTTGAGTGCGGTTTTGGGGGATTTGGCGATACCGAACGGATTCCTGCTTCTGAGCATGCCGAGGGGGGAAAGGAAACCCCACAGCACTCGCTCACTAAAGACTGTAGGAGTTGTCCATCTTTACCGGGAACTGCCATCCTCCCTGCTCCTTCCTCTCCTCTCAGCCTATGCCCCCATGTGCCCATGCTGGGCACAGCTGTTTGAAGCCGCCTCACCTACACCTCCTCCCTCCCCTTCTGGCTGCAGAGAGCCATTTCCTGTGCAGAGCAGAGGGCTGGCTGGGAGGGAGCAGAAGTCGGCCTGGTGGTTTTGTCCCTCTCTCTCTCTCTCTCTCTCTCTCTCTCTCTCTCTCTCTCTCTCTCTCCTCCTCCATCCTGCTGGCTTACTTTCTCTCTCCTTTTGTCTGTTTCCTCTCCCGGCGTGTGTTTAAAAAAAAAAATCTTCATGTTCCTCCCACCTCGTAACCTTTTTTTTTACTTTTCGATGTTTTGTCCCCCCCCCCCCCCCCCCCCCCCCGAAAGGCTGCGTCACCAGACCATTCCACCCAAGTGTCGCTCCCTCTAGCTCTCGCTTGGCGAGCAGTTACCACCCAGTTACCAGATATTTCCCTCTGACATCTAATAAGCGCGTCTTATTTTTCCCCCGACGGGAGCTGGCGTTGCTGTTCTCGCCGCTGTAGCGGACCAGAAACTGTTGCCAGATGAGACGAGGCTGACCCGCTGACACGCAGTCCCGACAAGCCCTCCTCGCTGCTCTTGTCTTGTTCGCGTATTTATTTTGAAAATATAATTACCTGTGAAATTCTGGGCTTCGGAAAGGTGTTTCCTAGCGGTCTTAAGGTGTGTGTGTGTGTGTGTGTGTGTGTGTGTGTGTGTGTGGTTGCCCCTGTGTGGCGGGAGCTGTCTGATTCCTGGCATTGTGTGGAGGCAGCGAGGTGACAGGACAGCCCTGATGGTGTAATTCTTTCACCTCCTTTATTTTTCTTATCCTTTTTTTTCCTTTCTCTCTCTTTTTTTTCTTCTCTCTCTCTGTGCCGTAATGGTTACAGATGAGGCTAATTAGCCAATCACAGAGCAGATCAGGGCCAATCAGAGATGATTGATGAGAGCGCTGGGCCATTCATCACATGCTTTTGGCCTGGGAGGTGACAGCGGGGGCAGGCTCCAGGACTCGGTACAGTAAACCACACATGGACGTCTACGTTCTCAGCTCGTTGCTGAGGCGCTCATCCAGTGAGACTCGACGTGCAAAAAGGGGCCTCATTAACTTTCTAACGGGCATTTTGAGACTTGATGGACACCGGGTCTTTTTGCTGTGGAGATCAGATGTGTTGGTTTTGGAGGGTGTTGAAGCCTGACGACCTTGATGTTTTAGCTGGTTACTTGTTAGAAATACAAAAGGAGATATGAGGTTTGTCCAATTTAAAGAAGCAATCTTCAATTCAGGTAATTTTGTGTGTGTGTGTGTGTGTGTGTGTGTGTGTGTGTGTGTGTGTGTGTGTGTTAAATGCATGGCTGGATCTTTACAGAAGTGTTTCAGGGAGCTGATAAATACCTGAGCCTGCTCTGTAAGGTTTTAATAAACACAGCTGGAGTGGTAAAGAGCTAAATGAGAGCTAATAGGGCAGAGGAGAGGGCGCGTTAGGTTTCATCACCAAAACCTCCTGACTACAACTCCCCACCCCATCAGCCACTGCTGCCCCACAACACACCCAGCCTTGCATAATCATGATCATGTCATCTCTTGAGCTATGTGTGTATGTGTGTGTGTGTGTGTGTGTGTGTGTGTGTGTGTGTGTGTGTGTGTGTGTGTGTGTGTGTGTGTGCTCGCTCGCTCTGCAGGGGTTCGTCTGAGTGTAGATCATTTAGTGAGAGAGAGACTGTCAGAAGCTCCCGTCATGTTGACTTGGCATCCCGCACAAGCAGGATGAGTAAACGACAGCAGCTGTGTGTGTGTGTGTGTGTGTGTGTGTGTGTGTGACGTTAATTGCAGGTGAAATCCGACCCATGGCCTTAGCAGCAGCTTAATAAACTGGGGTTTGCCCCCCTGTGGCTCAGAGCAATAAAACCACACTGAACCTTCAGCAACCTTATGCATGAACACACACACACATTGTTAATTTACAGAGAATGTTGGCTCGGCGTAACAAAAACATTGTATGCCTTTTTAACGGACTGATACAGGATATCGGATCTTAGGTCTGAGGACTTGAATTGGTTCATGGAGCCTCTCCAATGTGTCCTTTTTCAATATGGCTCAACAAAAGACATTTCTTTCAGTAGTAATTGCTTTTATTTTAAGGATTCTATATGAAAAGTGTTGATGCTCATTATCCCTCAGATTTTTAATAATAAAAGCAGAGACTTTTACTGACACAATACCTGGATAAAAAAACAAAAGAATGGATTAGTTTAAATCAATTACGTTCTCATGCATCAAGAAGACGATGACCTCTGTCGTTTACTGTCCCGGTGATCTGGTGATGTAAAGTCAAGAGACCAATGGGCAGAAAACAGAAATTAGCTATTTTTTATTATAGATTGAAATGTTACATCATCTTATAAAAGATACGGTTTTCTACTGTCGGGCACTTGCATTTATTTTTTTAATTTTTTTTCTTACCACTGATTATTGTTTGCAGTGGCTTGACTTTAATGGTAGTTTCATTAAAACGATTTAAGGTAGTTTTTTAGATTAGAGTATTTTACAATTTTCATTAAATTTTTCAACATAAGAGCTGTGGAAATCCAGAAACCCTTTCTTTAAAGTGGAAGATCTAGGGTCTATTCATTTTGAACACAAACGACTTTTCCTGAAGTTCCTATTTGACTGTTGGCGATCAACACACACGTGGGCCAAGATTTGGCACTAAAACTGTTGTCAAATTCTGGCACAACGCAGAGACAGAAGAGAGTTGCACTTGGACAAACACACAGGAAAGAGGCGTAGGAGGTGAGATATGACGAAAAGAATAACGAATTAGATGAGAGTCTTAAAATAGATCCCCAGGGAGGCACTCTTGCCCCATCTGAGTCCAAATCCTAAATCATATGAGTATTTACCGTGGCATCGTACCAGAGGGACAGAAGATATTCACAGTCCAGATACTGTAGAGTTGCGGGAAGATAAATGAAGAAAGGTTGTGTAAAAGTGACTCCCTCCTCTTCTAATAGAGGAAGAGATAAGAGGACAGCAGACGTTTTAGGGTTACTGCTGTTGTGAAGGGGGCGCGGTCGGCTTGCAGCTCCACAGACTGAAATCTGACCCGGGAGGTATCCTGATTGTTGGGGTGAGATTCAGGAGTTCCCCAGGGAACATCTTTTCCTTTTTTTCCCCTCTCTCTGTTCCCGGTCTGTTTATTTATTTCTTAGTCCGCTGTTACCTTGCTGTAAAGGGAATGACAGAAGGGTTGCTGGAGGCTGGAAGTTCTGTGTTAAAACAGGGATTTGTATTTAGTTTTTACAAATAAAGTGAATATTGCAGGGTTTCTACTGGCGAAGTGGCAGATATCCAGTTTGAAACCCCAAAGCACGCTGCATTGGGCTTTGATTGCTGCAACGTGCCCTAAAAGACAACTGCAGTTTTACGTACGTGAAGAAAGCAAAATGAAGATGGACTCACCATCTCCATATCTATTCATGTGAAAATGATCCCAAAGAGCTCTAAATAATAATAACCTTTATTGGCTGCTAAAGCGTCACCACAGCGTTGTCTCTTTTTGATTTTTGCTTTTCGTTTTATTTCTTGTGTGCGCTTCCTCATCGCGACTTCTAAACTCCTCCTCCTCTTGTGTTGGCACAAGATTAGCTCATGAAGAATCCTGGAGCCACGGACAAAGTACATTTTGTGGAAAGTTCAATAATTTGAACAAATTATGAATATGTTATTATTATTAGGTTAGTATGATGATTGTGTTTCTGTCACCCGGTCGCTGCTCTGCGTTAAACCTCTTGAATCATGTCTTCACTTAATTAGCCTCGCTTTACCCATCTTACTGTTGAGTGTGTGTGTGTGTGGTCCGTTCCTTTAGAAATCACTCGTTGTCCCTATTTTGTTCTTCTTGCAGGAGTAGGCAGTGAGGGTGATTCAATCTGACACGAGTAATTTACTTTATTTTCCTGTTTCACTCCATAAAACATTTGGACGTCAAGAACCTGCAAAAGTACCGAACCCAAAATAATCTTCCTCCTCCGGTTGAGGAACAACTTTTGGACGTTGTAATGCAAAAGTATGTCATATTTAATAAGGTTTTATTGCGGTATTGATGGTGAGGTCCAATCATTTTTAAATGATTGGAACCAACGATTCATAATAAATTAGTAATAGTCGTGCCAATGACTGTTTCTGTCTGATGGAGTCGAAAACACCCAAGTGGTGCTTGTCTTTGCCTTTTTAGTGCAAACCAGAGTAAGTCTTTCTTTAAGGAGAGAGGAAAAGTTCACAGTCCTTCATGTTGGAAAGAACTTTCTGGTCACATTAAAACCTTTACTGTTCTGGTTTCTTTTTTTTAATTAACTTAAAATTAAGAATATGCCTTTATATAATAGTGAAAACAAGACAAATGATCGCGCTACTGAGATTTAATGCTACTCCCTGTGTGTGTGTGTGTGTGTGTGTGTGTGTGTGTGTGTGTGTGTGTGTGTGTGTGTGTGTGTGTGTGTGTGTGTGTGTCAGCAGCTGGCTGTCCGTCTCAGAGTGACAGGCTAAAGCTCTCCCCTGCTGGGTTGAGGATGAAAGCAGATGCTCTCCTTCTTCTTCTTCTTCTCCTCCTCCGGATCTGTTTTTCTCTCCTTTTCTCCTCGACGCCTCGTGTAACCAGAGTCTGCAGCTTTCATATGAAGCCCGCAGGATAGTTTGCACCCCGGAGTCCTGCAGAAAGCTATCCGAGCATTGACGGTTAAGTTTAACAGACATGTAAGACAATGCAGACGCTCCATGGACAAGTACACATTCATAAAAGAAAGGAAAGCCCAAACCCTCTGTGGCAAACTTTTTAAACGTCTACCTTTTTTTCAAGTCATAGATGGATATACAACATATTTCCATCCTTTCAAATGCAATCCCACCTCCCTAACGGGCTACAACAATACAAAGACAACACAAAGGAGTGACATAAGAGCCAACTGTTGCTTCGTGTGTATTTGTTTTGAAAACCAAGAAGATGAATATGAGCCAATAATAAAACAACACAATAATAACAATGAATATGCACTTTGACGTAAGTTGGTGTCTTTAAATACAGTTTTATGTTTCTCCTTGTGGAAATTGATCTGTGATTTGTGCTTTTAAGACATTTTAATGTTCTTTGTGTCAGAGCCGTTTAACAAAAATATTTCTTCAGTTTCCAAAATAACCCAAACGTCTCCCGTCTATCAGTGTTGCATGCTGAATTAACACAGAACCAAAGGAACTCAGACATACAGTCTTAAACTCAAGATTCAGAATTACGGAATATCTGATCAAAGAAACGGGACAAATAAAGCACACAGACTGATTCTATGACCGCTTTTGATATTGGCTGCCAGCAATTTTGCATTATTTTCCTAAACATGAATGCTTTGTTGTGGTAAACATGCTCCCCTGATTTAACAGCCTGCTATTTGTGTGACTTATTTGAAACTTGGAAATAAAAGCCATAGTCTGTTTTCCACTGCGGCCCTTTTGTCTGGTGCTGCGGTTTAGTGCTGAGTTTGACAGGTTTGGTTGGACACACACACACACACACACACACACACACTCAAATACACACTCAAATGCAACACGCAGAACAGCAGAGAGTCATACCTCCCACCTGGACAGAGGGCAGGAGGGTGGGGGATGGATG
The DNA here is from genome assembly GCA_038501785.1 of Myoxocephalus aenaeus. Lineage (NCBI taxonomy): Eukaryota > Metazoa > Chordata > Actinopteri > Perciformes > Cottidae > Myoxocephalus > Myoxocephalus aenaeus. Next base: position 1,643,182 of record JBAMJR010000050.1, on the reverse strand, counting down.
GATGACTCCAGAGGGGGTAGGTGGTGGGAGGGCTCGGCACCCTGCTGGGGGTTTAACAGGTCGGGGCAGGAGGGAGGGTGTCAGCTGGTGGCGACGGGTGTTAGGGAGGAGAATTTGAGGAGAAGGAGAGTCCATGGACTTTCAACAATATTTGTAAAGTAATAACTTGATATTTTTCCACGCAGCTTGCATGTTTACTTAACAAAATATTCATAAAGAACAGAAATGTTCTTTTTTTTATGTTATTACTCACGATCAACAAGTAAATTGTTGCATTCATTTTGCTATATATCATCATTTTGGGTTATTTTGTTGAACATTTTTGGGGGTTTATCTTTGGCCATTTTTCCCAATTTACTTTAGAAAATGCAAGCATGTTTTTCTACAAAAAACTTTTTCCATTTCCCAATAGAAGCCAAAGTTCTCGGCTGTCATGTCGCCGTTTTAAACAGGAAACAGCGTATATAATGTCATCTCTTATATAAAGAACTTCGGATCACCTGGTTATTGAAAGCCGCTTTACTAATAAACTTGCCTTTCCGAAATAAAATGTTGTAAAATTGGCGAGATGTATTCAATCAGGAACTCATTGATCACAGAAAAAAATCTAAATGAGAATAATTGAGACTTTCTTGCAATTTTCATTAAAGCTGCAGACACATTTCAGTTGATACCAACTATTGTTTTGATGCCCAAAGCTTGATTTAATGGACCTGAAGACAGAGAGCAGCAGAAGGTAGACAGTCCACAGCCGGTCTGAAGCTGAGACGCTCCCTGATCGGGAAGCACAGGTGTGTGTGTGTGTGTGTGTGTGTGTGTGTGTGTGTGTGTGTGTGTGTGTGTGTGTGTTTGTCATACAGGAAGAAAAAAAAGGCTGAGTCTCATGTCGTGACATTTTAGGGAGTATCAGGGAGTACATGCAGTGAAGCCTTCTTGGTCCAGCAGACGGGACTGATGGAGTAGAGGGGGGTTTTGAGGGGTTGGGGGGGGGGGGGGGGGGGGGGGGTCCATCTTATTTTAATTGCGTGAGGAGTCTGGCCTGACTCTTTGGGACTGGAATGTGTGTGACCCTCTCTCTCTCTCGCTCCTTCACACTCCCTCGCTCGCTCCCCGTGTGTCTCTGGCTCTGTCAGACGGTCGAGCGGCTCGTGGGAAGATTCTCTACGTCCAGACTGCAGAGTGTCGAAGTGGAGCCAAATATCACAAGAGCTCAGTCACAGTCTCTGCTCTTTTTGCTCTCTCTCTCTCTCTCTCTCTCTCTCTCTCTCTCTCTCTCTCTCTCTTTCTCTCTCTTACATGTTTGTCCGACTCTTTCTGTGGACACACTTTCTGTGACTGTTTGTGTGCACATGTGCTCCCACTGCATGCATGAGCTCATACAGGGGCATCAGTATTACTTGGTCTACAAGAATAAATAGCCCCCATTGTGCACATCTGGAAAGTATTTGTTTGCTTGCGTTTGTGTGATGCATTGTATTAACTCTGGATTTATTATATACTGTTATACTGCCGCTTATTTCCTCCATGATCGTTTTCTTTGTTTGTGTAGAACCACAAAAGGTCATCTGTGGTGTCAGTTTGACCACAGAAACATAAATAATAAGAATTTCATCCGACAACATTTAATTAGTTAATGAAGTTGGGCCAAGTGACGCATTATTATTATTCAATGGAATTTTTTTTTACAGATTAAATGCGCTCCCTTTCGCCTTTTTTTTTCTTTTTCTCACCCTTTTTATAGTTTTTTTTTTTTTTGTCAGGCATATCATTTTTATGACATTATTACAATCCATAAACTTCTACAGGAATGCTTTTTTCCTGACGAGCACCCTGTGGACGAAATCGTTTCACGTGTGTGAGAACATAGACTCTTCATAAAATAATCCAGTTGTAAATTGCAGCGGTGTCGCAGGTAACAAATGACAAAATGCTGTCAATGTGGGTCAACATCCAAGTCAAACAGCCTTTGCATGCTCCCCGCTGAGAGATCCCTACTTATGCACAACTGCCTCATTTAACAACCTGTGTGTGTGTGTGTGTGTGTGTGTGTGTGTGTGTGTGTGTGTGTGTGTGTGTGTGTGTGTGTTTTTAAGTTAAAAATAACTCTAGGTAGAAAGAAGTAGTGATTCAGACCCTGACAGCATTTTCCCGCCAAGCCCGCTGAGAGTTGCCTGTAGCCGATTGAGCGTGGCAGAGACATCCACCCAACCGGTCCACTTCAAACTGGCCTGATGGCTTTAATGGAATGGAAACATTTGTCGGGTCAGAGCAATGAAAGCCTGTCTTCCCTCATCGCACAACGCCAAATGGCTTCCTTATGTTGTCTGTTTTTTATTAGACTTATAGCAGATCCACGTTCGCACAGGCTTATCGTGTTAAACCAGGCGTACGATGCTGTGTGGCGCGCACACACACACACACACAGTTTGCAATAAGCTTTGTGGGTAATTTGAGGGCATAAAAGTCACTGTAACGAAGGATGTGCTACTTGTACATCTACGTCGACACGCATGCGTGCATATCAAATACTTCATATAAAACAGGCTTGTGTGCACTTAGACACATGCACAAGCGAGGTTGGAGTTCTGTTCATAATTGGTGAGGAAATGCTGCGCCGAGGTGTCGGCCTGATGGATGAGGAGAGAACTGACGTGGCGCTCAGAGCCCCCTTCTGCACCACAATGAGGCTTTCACTCCACGCTGCTCGAATCGAACTCAATCCTTGTTAAAACAGCCGCGCTGGAGAGCCGTGTATTTGCTTTCAGAAGGTGGGACTTTCTAAGGGAGTGCCAGGGATCCCATTTTTAATTAAGTGGCTCCATCAGTGTGTGTGTGTGTGTGTGTGTGTGTGTGTGTGTGTGACCTGAGAGGAGGCCCTGTCTGTGACCTGCAGTGATAGCGGCAGTTTGTTTTCATTCTAAATTTGCGCCAGAGTTACTGGTTTTGCACCTTATTTGACCTCAGCTTGACCTTTCCGTCACCTCTCTCTGACCCCGCTGCTCAACGCCAGGGACAGCCTTCTTTCTTTTCTTTTTTCTTCAGTGACATCACTCTCTTTGCCTTTTCCCTTTTTATTAACCCCCCCCCTCCCTTTCCTTCCATTTTCCCATCCCTCCGTCTTTCCCTCGCCCACCTCACAACGCCCGAGTCTGCTTCCCGTCACACACATGTGCGCCGAGCGATCCTGCACATGAACATGCATGTAGACGAGCGCGCACACACACACACACACCCACTCAATCAAAGTGAATGATTGCACATTTGTCTTGACATTCGCTATAAAAAGAGCAGCCCGCTAAGCACCGCAGTCCTCTCATTATATCATTACCGACCCACTGCAGGCAGGCGGCTCGCTGACTCCTGTCTCCCTCTTTCTTTCTTCGTTTCTCAACTCTTTGTCCCTCGCGCTGTTTCCATTTATCTTGTCTGTTTTAGGGAACAGGAAAGGGCAGAAGAAAAGCATGTGAGGGGGGGGGGCGGAAAGAAAAAGATGTGGGTGGCGCTGTGGAGCGACAAAGCTAGGGACATGCGCGCCCATGGCGAAGGGGAATCCCTGGCGGAGGCTCCATGTCTCTGGATGGGGGGGGGCAGGCCAGCTGAAGTGTTTGTTTATGTCTGTGGGCCAGAGGGGAGATACGGTGGCCATGTTCAGCAGCTACATGAAAGGCCCAGAGCGCTCTAATGAGACGTAATTGCAGTGCGCGTGTGTTTACGAGATTGCGAGGGAGCGAGGAGGGGAGAGGGGGAATAAGCACGTTTCGCCCCGCGTGTGTTTACTCCCCGTCTTCACAAATCTTCCGCTCGCAGCGCAATAGCTTGCCTCGTTGCCCTCCAAACCAGAGCAACCTCAAAGTATAGAGCTCGCAGATTGGCGACTGTCACGGCCTGTCATGCTTGTTTTATTCCTTGAGACGTTGAGCCGCGCACCGGGTGGTGGGGTAACGTAAGTCTCTCATGTGTCGGATTCCCAAATACACCAGATACACATTTAGAAACGCGGAACCGAATAGATGCTCCCGTACGAGAGGACGTGTGATCAGAAGGCTGACGGATGTTAGCGTCTCCCGAAGCGTTTCCCAGCATCTGACATGTGACCAGCGCTCATTTTTTACCCCAAAGGAGGAAATAAAACACAAATACGTGGTTCCTCTGTGTTTTTAAAGCTTTGTCACGAGGCGGCAGTACATTCAAAGTCAAAGTCAGTTTTATTTGTCACTTCTTCCATATTGTGCAAACATACAGAGGACCTGAAATTATGTTTCTCTACTGTCTGGAAAAAAAGTGATTACTGCAACATTTAAAAAAGTAAAAAATAGACAACATATAACATATAAACAACATATAAACATATAAACAACATATAACATATAAACATAGTGCAAAGACATATAAACATATGTCACGGTTGCCTGTTTACACCCAGAAAACATCCAGGCATGATGACATGATTTGTCACGGTCGTCTTTTCATATACATGCCACAGTTTGAGTCGTTGTTACTATACAAATATGAATTATTGGCTCTTTAAGTGGTAGAGTTCTATCGCACGGCCGTATAAGTTACATCTGGTTGTGGCTACGCAGACACTACATGCCAGCAGGTTAAATGCACCGCCGGGTTTTGATCTCCTTCAGGTATTTTTTGGGATACTAATAGAAGGTGAACTCGCGCGAGACGGATTGATCACACGACTTTGCCGTCACGTTATGAAGGCCTGCGTGGGCAGACCATGACGAGCTCTTAAATGGCCTGGAACTGGAAATATGACTGTTTGTGTTTACAGGCCATTTAGAGCTTTCCACTGGCATTCACACTCTCCGACCGCAGAAAACACAGGCGGCTGCAGCAAACACCAGCCGACACGCACGGCGCGCTTCAGTCACTCACTGAGAGCTCTCTCTGTGCTGCGGAGTGTGTGTGTGTGTGTGTGTGTGTGTGTGTGTGTGTGAGCGCCCTTAATTACTGCCGCAAACACAGGTGGGGAAAGCCAGGCCTCCCTCCACCCAAAATCCCAGACCCACCGTCCGGCACACAGCACCCTGTGTGTTCCTGTTTGGGAGCACAGGAAGTCCTGCGTGTGCGTGTGTGTACACATTTGTGAGGAAAGAGAGTGTACAGATGTGTGTGTGTACATTTGTGAGGAAAGAATGTGCAGATGTGTGTCTTCATCTATGCGAGTGGTTGAAATTGTGTGCCTGAGTTTTGGCTGAATGAGTGAGTGAGTTTGTGCAACTGTGTGTGTGAAAGAGAGCGAGGGAGAGAGAGAGAGTTTGTGTTTGTATATGAGTGAGTCCAGACCACACCCTTTGATGTCAGCAGTGCTGTGTGTTGGGGTTTGGGCACGGCCTCACAGCCCCTCCGCTGGCTGGCTGGAAACCCTATACCCCACATCAATCAGACCTGCCACTCATACATTATTCATATCCCTCCTTTTGCTCCGTACAGTATATCTCCCGTTGGCAAGTCGGGCGGGTGCTGCCACTGACGGGGGGTCTGCGTTCTCCATTCAGCATCAGTCGGTTAGAAGTCAGGAGAAGTGGTCGTGGCGGGTTCTCTGTTGATACATTGCAGGCCCACATTTTTGAGTCTTGGAGGCTAAAAAGATTCAGCATTGTTCAAATGAGCCGAATTATCCGAATCACTTTGTTCGATGTTTCTGTCCTTAGACAGACAGACTTCCTCAGATGTCAGGTAATGATCGCACCTGTGTGAAATACTTTCAAAGGTGCAATAGATTGGCAGTAAGACCTTATTAGCTTAACTTGTCTTCTACTTAACGAAGCACTTATATGGCTTTTTTTCTCCTCACAATACCAGCAGGATCGCGCAGCCTTCATGAGAGTAGGTGGAGTTTGCTCAGTTGCCGTGGAGATTCCCTGGTTCTCATCACATGACTTAAGGATGGATTATACTGGAATATATAGCATGCGATAACAGGTAGTTGTAGGTGGAGGGTTGGAGTCAAAACGCAACCCATACTCGAAGTTAAAAGCTCCAGAAAAACACTGAAAGTTGAGATTCTTTATTGTCAAACAGCAGTTTCCAAAGTGAACTTTGTCCCACTGCACTTCTGTTCTTGTACAAGGAGGTATCATAATCGCTATTTTGGGTGCAGTCACTTTCATTTCGTGACCGGTTTTCGATAATCTGGCTAAACTATTGGCTTGTTAACAAACCTGTCTGACTGCTTGTGGTTTTTGGCCCAATAGGACTTTGGGATGCCGCTGTGTTTCCAAATCTCAGCAATTACTTTGGTGAGTCTATTGTTATCATAACCAAGAGAAGAAGAAGAAGAAGAAGAAAAAAATGCTCCAAACCATGAGACTGTGATCTAACATGTAATAAACCAGAATTATCCTTTTAATGCTGTGTTCTGTTTTAGGGCTTACACAAAGCACATTTCATATCCAAATAGTTGAAAACAATTCGATTCGGTTGCCATGTCTGTTTTTAGCCTCTGGAAAATGGATGGGGCCCTATATGGAAAGCTATCCATCATCACCCACCTCTGTCGGAGTCGCTCCCTCTCTCCTTGTCTGTGTATATGCCTCTCTCTCTCTCTCTCTCTCTCTCAGCCTCGGCTGGTATTGTCCCTCTCTCCTCTAAGCCCAAAATGAGCAGTTTCCAGTCCACCGTTTTCTTCTGACGTCCTCGTCGTGTGTCCTTAAATTCCCAGACCACAGACCAGATTCTCCCTCCTCCTCGTTGTTCTCAGACGTCAGTCTGATGCTCAGCCAGATTGAAATCAGACCTCGGAGGACGAGTTGTTATTGGCCTCCTGCTGTGCTGCAAACAGCCATCGCTGCCAGCAGAAGACAGATGTAGACGCAGACGGAAAGCGACAGAGAAGCATTAGCTCCTCCAGACAAGCAGACAGGAGCTGAGAGAAAGAGCTCAGCTTTGACACGAGAATTAGGTCCTGTGAACACACAGCGCCGTCAGTGTCAGGCTACTGACACCCCGGGGTGTTCCACTCCCACGTCTTCAGAGACACAAAGTTTGAATTGGCGTTTATAATCGGATTTAAATATTTTTCGAGCGCAAACTGTAGAAACACGACATCTGTTTGGCTGCGCTGGACAAAGCTGTGCCTCTTGCATTTTCAAAGCGTGCTTCTATTCACATGAGGTCACTGTTGAATTATTGATTAGGGGAAAAGCGCTCGTTCATCTATTTGTCACCGAGGAAGGGCGTTTCCCGCCTAAACGGCAGCAGATGCCCGGTGCCGGCCGCTCTGGTCGGCCGCTCCGTCCGTCTGCGCCTCCTCTCGCTCGCTCTCCTCCCCACGCCGCTGCCGGGCTGAGCCTCAGCGGCGCTGAAAGCCAAATGGAAAAGCGACCCTTGGCAGGCGGCGCGGCATTAAACACAGTGGGTCACTGTCGGAGGAGCCCGCTGGCAGCTTCTGGCCGAAAACGCACTGGCGAGTTGCACTATTTCACCAGGCAATTGTACACGCGTTGGCAAAGTCACTCTAAAGGTACGCCCAGACTCTCAGAGAGCAAGCGGGGAAAGCTGGGGGAGTTGTAGAGCGGCAACAATATCAGTTTTGACAAACGAGCCCGGGCGCCATTTTATTTTATTTTTTTAAATACCTCCTGGGCACCGAAACAAAGGGCATTGTTGATGGAGGGATTTGACTGGCTCTCACGACAGCTACGGGAACGGTTTAACACTGTTACAGTCGCCATGGGGGCCCTTTTTGGGGTGGAAAAGTGTGTGTGTGTGTGTGTGTGTGTGTGTGTGTGTGTGTGTGTGGGGTGGGGGGCTAGTGCAGGATATGAGTAAAACTCTGAGCAGCTCACTGGATATTTATTCACATTAACTCGGATCGCTTAGTTTAAACAGACACTGAACTCGTCCAGTTTGTGCAGTTGTGTGTTTCTGTGTCTGTGTGTGTGTGTGTGTGTGTGCACAGCTTGTTTTACTGACTGATCTTGCATCTCACCAAAATTGATTTAAAGCAAAATCATTAATAAGCAGCAAGTGTATGCAACCTCATTCATCTAAGGGACTTGTTGTGGAGACCGCCAGCGGTTTCAGGCAGAACCAGATCCTTCTTGAATCCCCCGGCCCGCCCACTCCCATGTTTCCTCTGGGCAGGGTACGGCCGGGGCTTACTGGAGCTAACACAAACTCACTCGCAAGAAGCCAATAAGGCATCGATGTCCTTCCAGGGATCCACAGATGGTCCTGTGTTTGACTGTTAGTGTGTTCAGATGGGTCAGATACGAGAACCGCGGCTCCCAGGTTGTTGTATATTTACTCACGAGGAGAGACTCCAAGACTCGTCCCTTGTTCATATTACTGGGCATTACTCCGAGTTATGAAGAGATTATGGCCGGTTGAGCAAAGATTTAGAACAAAATCCTGACCTATTGTGTTTCATACGGCTCGCTGTGAACGGACTAGACCTTATTAACATGTTATCCGCGTCTCCTTCTTGTCTATTTTCACAACCGCTGCTCACGAGATCCTTTTTCCGAGCACGAGGGGGATTTTGGGGCTGTTTTCGTAGCGTTGGCTTTAGTTTGAGAAAAAGCGTTGGTGGCTCTTTTTAGGGAGTACGATGCCCTTCTGACCACCGAGTAGCTAAACAAACCCACGATGGCTGTTATTGGGTGGAAATATCAGGACAGTTGATTGTCTGTTGATGCTGAAATATGGCCAGAAATGTAGTTTTCCCTGATTTAACCAATTTAACTATTAACTACCATTTCTGTAAACCTGCACAATAATGCTTTACTGCATGGCAATTATTTATTGCTCAGCTGCTACATGTTGATCATAGTCACTGAAATTAGTGCCATTAAAATGTTGTATTTGTTTGTTTTCATGCTGATCACTTGTACTGCGCTAAACTCACTAAAACTAGTCACTGAAATGATATTCAAACGTGTGATCTAGAGGTCTTAAAACTTAAAGTTTCCATAAAAATTGGCCATGTTATGATCGACGCATGAACATGTTTAAACTTGTAAATAACTCAAATCGGTTTACTCGGCTGTGTTGTTATCAGCTGCTCCAAAATACCGGCCTCTGCTCCGTGATGCCCGTATTCATCTATTTGAATGTTTACTTGTACAATTTCATATTTTCTTTAATTTATGTATTTCATCCGATTCCATTTCAAGAAATCATGTACGGCAAGTTTGTTGCTCTATGATCACAAGATTCACAAGTTCACAAAATGAATGCCAGCAAGGGCTTCTTTACAGCCGCTTTGCTCTGTGGAGGTCAGTCAAGACTGGTACATCACTGTTATTGTTCTCATAAACCCAAAATCATAACCCTTTTAGACAGAATAAAAATCCCTATTCACACAAGGCACCGTTATCCGCTGAATTTGGCATCCGGCCCTTCAGCCACAGTAACAACTCAAGAGAGTGCAACACATCCGTCAGCAGGCAGTTAATGTCGTCAATCAGTGCGGTCAGCTTTCCATGGTCTTCCCTTATTGAAAGCATAAGCAGCCGCTGATTGTTCGCATGTTTACCGCTCTTGCTGCAGCGATGGCCGTCCTTCACCTGTTGTAATCCCAGCAATTAGCCCGCTACGCTCCGGAATAAATGTTGCAAATTAGCCCGCGATGCGACCTCGCCGCCTCCGCTGCCCGACCCCATCCGTCTTCATTACGCTTCAATTATTGGCCGGCGTTGTAATTGCCATGCCTCTCAGTCTGCGTGAGAAGTCCTGGCATGTTGACCGCGTCTCGGCTCGGGCCGTAATTCACCGGCGCGGCCTCCTCACCCGACCGCCGCCAGTCCGCGCTGAACCCACCGAGGGCAGAGTGGAAAGGTTAAAGGAGGCGGGCGGTGAGGGGAGATGAGGGAGGAGGAGGAGGAGGAGGAGGAGGAGGAGGAGGAGAGGTCACGGGTTCCAGTGAGAAGCGCTGCCAGAGTCCACTCCCAGAATGCCGAGCTGGAGTCGGTCTCTCTCGCGACGACGCGGAGGATCATGGGAAAACACGATCGACAATTAATCACGGCCAATGAGGTGGAACCGGCCGGCTTGAGACCGCACCGACGGCGGTTATTGATGTGCTGTGTGCGAGCAGCAGAGTGGACGTTCGAGGTGAAACTATGTGCGATTCTCTCTGCGTGGAAGCTGCTTGACCTCCGACATCACGTTGATCTGCTGCGATTCTCTGCCGTCCGCTCCTTATCTACAACACTCGGAGATACAAAACTAAATACCCAATAGCGTTAGGGACGATTATTTTTGTCGGACACCGAACATCTCGTCTTACCATGTGACCTGCAGTTACATCATCCTGATCCCGCTGTCTATTATCATTCCTCTGCTCAGCTCCTTTTACAGTAGAGAGAGTGGAGCTAAGCAAACAATGTTGTGTCACTCAAGGGTTGTGTAAGACTTTTAAGTAATGCTGTGAACTGGGAGCATTTTTTCCCTCTGCTCAAGATTAGATAGTAGATATATTTAGTTGAAACTGTTTTCGGGGAGGTTAATGGTAATTTGGGGAATTAGTTAATGGTCCTTCGCATATGAAATATCGCTGTGTACACTAAATTCAGGGTTGTTGTATTAGACTGCATTTCGTCAAAGGGGTTCGACAGCGATTTAAAGTTTTGAACTTGAATAAAGTTAGAGAACTCACAAGCAGCGGAGACATCCTGACTTTCTCTTCCTCGTACACGTCGAGCTCCAAAATCACTGGATCCTACAACTCCCATGATGCAACTCGATCTCATCCTTCAATGGATCTTTCCCTGCCTCTTAAATACCCATATTTTCTAAATGTACCGTACTTTTCGGGTTACAAGCCGCTACTACCTTCGGTCAGTGTCCCCGTTAGCTCCCCACTGTAGCCAGCTGGGGCTCCTGCTAGCGCTCCGTCACTTCCCCGCTAACTTCCGCTAGCTCCCTGAAAACCACCGAAGGTAGCAGGACCAGGCTCGACACCCGACTTGGGCAGAGGGGACGCGGGTAGCAGCAGCAGCAGCGGCCGGAAGCAGCAGAAGCGCTAGCTAGCAGCGCTAGCTAGCAGCGCTACTAGCAGCGCTACTAGCAGCGCTACTAGCTTGCTACAGCGGGGACACTGATCAGCCGTAGGAGCGGCTTGTAACCCGAAAAGTACGGTACACGCCTGTTATGTTAAAAAAATTTACTGGAAGTGTTGAGCCTAAACTCAGATTGAGCTATTTTTCCAGACTTTGGAAAGCTCCTTGAGCCACAGGATACATTATGCAACAGGACTTACTGCTGAGTGACAAATACACTGAACTTCATGTATAAATGCATAAGTAGTGTTTATGAAAAGGACAAGCTACATGTGATGATGTAAGGGAAATTCTATTCATTGCCATTATATTGGGGTCGCGTTTCTCACAGATGTTCTCAGTGAAGTTTTATTGAAATAGAAATCATCTACACTGCTTGATGGCACTTGTGGGGGAAAAATGTATTTCTAGCAATTGCGTGAACTGGCCCTCGTTGACCCCCTTCCCCCCCCCCCCCCCGGGAGCATTTCTGTTTCAAAACCCCAGCAAACAAAGGTAAAGTCTCCCCGGAGAGAGATTTTAGGCGCAGTTGCCGCTTCAGTGCTCATCTCTGATTTCAAACACGCTCTGGCTTTCGTGAACAAAACACCGTGCGCTGTCACTCCCGATACAACGGCCGCTTTATCGAGGTACATGCTGGCTAAGTGAAGACAGGTGTATGTGTGTGCGTGTGACGGGAGAGAACCACTGTTTCTGGCCTCGTGCACAATAGACATACTCATGTCTGTGTGTGCAGTGTTGAGTGGCGTTTTCGAAGCCTCCAGCAGAATCCAGCGTGCTGAAAGGAGGCCAGTGGGTTGTGACGGGTTTGCAGCTCATCTCTGACTGAGAGTCTCCTGTCTGTCTGAGTATTAGCACCTCTCTGTCTATTCCGCTGCTCTCCACTTTGCCACACACTGAACTGATGACAAGGCGCCCGCGGCAAAACATGTCCACACCCATCCGACAACCGCCGGAGAGCAGGCGGACGTCTCCGGCTGTCTTTTGTTTTCCGTAGCTCACCGGACACAATACGCTCTTCAGTCTCTATTGTTTATTGTCCAGCGTGGGCTCTTTTTGTTTTGCAGTTGCTTTGAGAATGAAAACCAAGAAGAAGGAAGAAAAAAACCCAGCTATGAACTTCGATGTAGAGTATTTCACCCACAATCTGGTTCGGCAAATTTTGAACTGGGTGTTCAAGCGTTACTCATCGCATCACCATGGCGGGATGTGAATGTCTGCTCCCATGAACAGCGTCATGGCGGCCTGTCAGGTTGGACTTTTTCCGAAAATAGGACAGACGTGTACATCGACACCTAATACCTCCTGAAGTTGAGAAACGTGTAAATGAACATATGAAGACTTCTCTGTTAGCGAAACAGCTTACCTGTTCCTCAGTTTTTTTTTTTGTGTTTTTTTTTTTAAGGAACGTGCTTTGGTTGATGCATTTGAGCGAGGACTAGGTTGTGTTTTATTGCCTTTTCATCTTGTGTGAATGCACTGGCAGCACATCACACGCACACCTTGATATGAAACCCCTTCATCGCAGGCTCCATTATACTCACCTCTCGGGTTGTTTAACCTAAATGACTAAAATGTCTCATATTTTATCATATCACGACCAACGATGCCCCGTGTTGTCTGACCTTTGCCAACAGCTTTAATATTCTGCCTTGACAACAGATCATATCTGACTGTTTGGAGTCGCTGGATGCTGTATATTATGTCATCGGTTTATCACTCCATATCTATATCCTCTCCACGGGTCATTGTGGATGCATTTTCTTTTGTGTGCATCTTTAGAAAGCAGTGGCGACAATAAACGCCTCTGAGGAGATCTAGTATTTGTTTTTGTACTGTAAAACTTGTAGTGTACTATTGGCTTTCTTTATGTATCGCCCCCTGAAGGACTATAAGCAGCAACTGTACGTTTTACAGTGAAGATAACATGCGGAACAGGATCTTTGTGGTAAGCGGCCTCACGCATCACACGTAAAGAAGTGTGTCCGATGTGTTTGTTGCTCCCCCGTGGCTCCAGAGATCATGAATCATCCCCGTTTGAGGGATCTTTAGACTGCGAGTGCCGGAGAATGTGTGTTAACATCATGTGTGTCTGTGTGTGTGACATGAACTACCATCTGTTGTCTCCTTGCCCCCCCCCCCCCACCCCAGCCCATTCCAGACCGTCCTCTCTCTGTCTCTCCACCTCTCCGGAGTCTGAGGCGAAGACACGAGCGTTAGTGTCGGAGACCAACATGGCCGACGTCTGCCAGTTGTTGTCGCATGTGCCGGTCTTATCCTCGCCGTGAAATTCCGTCTCCTGCAGGAGCGTTGGGGTTATTGTGACACGGCGCCCCCGAGCCAACTCCCAAGGGCAGAGGTCTCACTCACATTTCTAAAGGGACAGTGATCCTTCTGGTCCACTCTCTCCTCCCACATGTCAGAGCGAAGGGGACGAAGGCAACGTCTTGAATAGGTGTTTCACTGGGAGATATTAATATTGCTGGTCTGTGCAGGAACAGATTTAACATTTGCTTAAACTACAGTGGTGACAAACATGTATGCCAGGATTAGTCACTATGATATAAGGTTTACGGTTTAATTTGCTTCCATATTTTTTTCAACAAAATGACTTTCGTTCAAGTAATTTTTCTTGTATGTTTTAGTGCAAATTTAAAATAGAATGTCTTGTGAAAAGAATTACAAGATGATTTATATATTCATAAAACAAACAAAGGTAGAGAAATGACAAGATACGAGCGTTATCTTTAAGATAATAAGTGAAACCTGGTTTGACCGAGACATCTTTCATAAAGTGATACTGACCACAGATATCTTACATTATGGATGGTATTTCATTTAATGGATGGTATTTAATTTTCTGCTCTGGCATTTAAAGTATGCATAAAGAAAACCTTTTGGGAGCTATAATCAGATTCAGTTCCTATTGCAGTCCATGATTATATCATTGTATATTGTTCTACGGTGACATGTTACACCCACATATTAAAGTAGTTCAAATTTGTCTTCCCCTACTCTCTCGGACTAAACATGCAAAGAGAATCCATCATGTTCTTTATCGCATCTCTTTATACATTTGGCTTCTTTCTTTAAATTTACTTTTTGGCTATTTGCAATGACAGATATTTGGCTCCAGAGTAGCTCATTTCCAATAAAATAAAATGTGAAACACATTATATTTTATCTCTTCATTTGTGGCATTCACAATGGCTGCATAAGATGACATTCAACCAAAAAAAGACTTCACACACACTCTGTTCAGCATTATCAGGAGTCATTCATCTTTCAGCTTTCATACATATCCTCCCACTGACTCGAAATCAACTGCCAGCATAAATTCCCATAGTCAGCCTCCCGTATCAAATGGTTTGGCTGGTGGCGGTAACTTTGCAGATGTAATACTGCTTGGCAACTCCTTGTAAAAGGGCCAAACCGAAAGAGGGGTCTGGCCAAGCGGCTCCACGGCCCGGACAAAACGAGAGCGAATGGCACCGTTTGTAAAGTGATTTTTCACAGCTGGTCAGGGACAGGTGTGTGTGTGTGTGTGTGTGAGTGAGTGTGAGTGATGTTACCAGCAGGATCACTGGCCAGGGGTCGGGGTCATAAATCAGAGTCGGTAATCTCCATAGCGGTGAAGTTGGCTAAAGGGTCGTGAGGCTGGTATCAACCTCGAAGAGTAATGTTTCTCTACACCGGCCACTGACTAACCTGCCCACACACACACACACACATGCACACACACACAGCAGGCCATGCAGGAACCAGGACTCTAATGCAACATGTTACATGAGATGGGGTCAGACAGGGGATTCCTCAGACAGGTGGGAGATAGCGGCCTTCTTGAATTCACTCTTTAAGGATTAAGGTTTAAGGAGAAAGGTCTAGCAGAGATGAGGCATAATGGATTGGTAATATGTAACGCAACAACTCTTTGGAAGCATGCCACGGATCTGAAAAAGGAGGGTTACTTCATGGCGGTGATGGCAGGCGTCCACTGAGCAGTGATTTGTGCTCGTGTCTGCTCAGATCGCGTTTGGAGGGATTCTCACGGCTCTTGTAAATCATGTGCAGCCCTCCTCCTTAAAATGGAACGACATACCGCTCTCTCTTTTGTCCCTCCCCCTCGCGCTTATCTTTTTATTGTCGCTCCATTCTCCAAGTCTCTGTTTTGGGTGGTTGTTGTTGTTGTTGTTGTCCCCGCCTCGTCTGTCAGTGCGGCCTCCTCTCTCGACCCTCCCGTCGGCGCCGAGGCCTCGCGCTCACCGACAGACAGAGAGGCCATGACGGCGGCTCCCAGGGGCCCCCGGCTCCCACACCGATGACGTGATGAATGACCTAATGAGCCTCCTTTCACACTGAGACCTTGCTCCCTCGTCAAGGGGGCTCCGCTGGTCCTGCCGTCGCAGGGGAGGACCGAAGACGGTAACCTCCTTCGAATCTCGAGTTCTGAGTCTTCCATCCGCTTAGTTTTCATACATGAATCAGACATGACAACACGAAGGCTTGTACGGGGAAGTGTCTTGCTCGTCAGATCACAAAATATTGATTTTGTTTTCGTATTTGTCTACGTACTGAAAAAGAAGATAGCTGTGGAAGTCATTATTTACCCATAATACGCGTTAAAATGAAACCCACGGGGCTATTGTTGGTGGCGTAATTATGGGACCAGATTTTAAAAACATTCCCGATTACCTCACATTCTACTAGAGCGGAAAAAAGGGGCACGGGTCACTTTTTTTTTTTGCCCGTCGACCCCGAAGTCAAATGAATAATACTATCACTGAAAAAGAAACAATCACGGTTCCATTTGCTCCATGTCGTCTTCACTATGGGCCTCTCTGCCGGCATCAGCCAAGCTGACACTCTTCTTGTTGTCTCTGTAGGAAGGGCACATAAAGTCTGGAGGTCAATACTGCCTCCGCAAAACCCTGACACAGAAACCTATCAGGACTTTGTTGTTGTACTCTGTAAAGTCCTCCTCCTCTTTTCTCTCTGTCTCTTGTGCTCCCCCACCAGCTTTCACTTCTTTCCACCATCTCCCCGTCTTCTGTAGACTATATATGTATGTGGGTCCGTGATGGATTTAGTGTCGCCATGCTCAATTTCACTGACGGCTCCGTCCCCACAGCTCAGAGGCCTTCTTTATGGCCCCGCTTCGCCGGTGTGGTGCACTATGGCGAACCGGCTCCTCCCGAAACACGGGGGCCTGAGAGAAGAAAGGGCCTGCTGTGTGAGCAGGAAGCTCAGAGGAGGTGGAGGCAGAGGCGAGGCGAGGGGAGAAGAGAGCGACCTGGGTGTTCCGCGAGAGCGGACCTCTCGGCTGTTATGCTTTCTAATTCCCGTCAGCGCAGAACAGCCGGGGGGAATGGAGAAGAGAAGGATCATAGGAGGGTGGGGGGGGATCGGAGGATGATGAGGGCGAAGGAATCATGTTTTCACACCGAAGGGAAGCAGGCGGGTGGGCCGAGGGAGCGTCTCTGTGTACGTCGATGGTTTTTATGTCTGCTCTGAAGCCTGAAGGCCCAGAGGCGGCGGTGCTTTAAGCGGAGATATGCAAGGAGCAGACTTTTTAAGAGATGCGCTCCCAGTTTATTACAAGCCGGGCCGTCAACCTGGTTATTCCCGTCGCTAATAGGAACTATGGAGCCACCAAGTTAGTTGCTGAGATCTCAGAACACGGCGGCATTGCTGTAAAGAAGTCAGACAATCAAAATTTGTATCTGTAAACATGTTAAAGAGGATGATAAGTATATTCAAATTAGAACGGCGTTGTCAGGAAATCACTGAAATCCTGCAGGAACACCAACTCTCCTTTTGTCACAAAGGGACGAGCATCCATCCAAGAACATCCACGAAAAAAAACGCTTGTCCTGTAAATCTTTTGCTCCGATTCCTGCCGAAAGAGTAAATAAACAGAGGTAATTTTCAATTAGATGGTTAATGGAGTGACTTTGGGCGTAGAAGAGTTCTGCAGACAGAGCTGGAAGTGATTTAACTTCCTAAGAGACGGATGAACTTCAGCTGGATCTGCTCTGAAACCTGATGATGTGGATAATAAAATAATGCCCTCTCACTCACTTTGCACCGCACAATTTTAGGGTTTTGCGCGCCGTTTTGGACCGTTTTTGTGTAATGATTTCTCCTGTCGGATGTAAAACATGTTTAAAATGGTCGTAATGGGAAGAATTGGCAATCGACTGAATCACATTGTGATCTCTCAGGGTCCACACAGGAACAGACAGCTGTGACTGCCAAGTCATTTTACTTTAGTCTTATGTAATCAATCGTAATCTGAGTCCCTTAATATAATAAATACACACAGATTCTCTCTCTCTCACACACACACACACACACACACACACACACACACACACACACACACACACACACACACACACACACACACACCCACCCTCCTGCTCGTGTCTGGATCTAATATGCTGTCATTTAGCTCTGGGTCTGGAACAGATTCACATGAAGGGCTCAAGTCCTCTTCTACTCTACCCCCTCCCAGCCTCCTCCTGTCCTACTGGACGTGCCCCCCCCCCCTCCCCCCATCACCCTGGCCTTTACCCCCTTGACTCTACCTCCCTGATGGCCACTGCACTACTGAGCTGTAACCTCCCAACACCCCATCATCTGGTTCTGCTTGCCCATCCCGCGCCCTCCCCAAGGCCACAGGAAATAGCTGGAGAGTTTGTGGGCCCGTTTCCCTGGGGGTGGAATTAACAGGTGCACCAGTGTTTGTTTCAACTTTCCATTACCACTGGATAATGGTAATAATAAACATGGCGAGGCCAGGTGGGCCCTGGCTTTGGCTCTCGCTTTGCTTTCTCAGGTTCTCCTGGTTCCTCATTTTTCGACTCGTTTCATCCCTTGCTGTTCTTTAGTGAAGGGATCCTAAAAGACTAAACTGCACTTTTTTTTTTTTTTTTTTAAAGAGTTTCCCTGAAAGATTCACTGCAAAGTGAGAAGGAAACCGAAATCCAATACGGTCTTAGGTCGCTCACGCTCGCGTTACTTGATGTCTTTCTTGAAAGACCTTGTCAAAACTAAAAAGCACATTAGTTTAAGACATTTTTCAACAGGATTTTATTTTCTCAAGCTCTCAAATGTTGTTTTACCTCCTGATGCAAGAATACACTGATTGCATTTTATAGTAAATGAGGATGTTAAAAGCTGAAAAAAATGCTTCCAATTTAAAAAAGAGTGAAGAGAAAATGTATTAGAAAATGCAAAAGAGATAAAATAAACCAATATTATATTTCTCTTTTTAGCCTAAATATCTGACAAAAGAAGGCCCAGATGGTATTGTGCTTCTAGGGGATCGTTTCCATGATGCAGATGCTGGCTGAGGTGCCGCTGGGTGGCAAACCACAGAGATGTAAAACGATAGCCCCGTCTGCATCCAGGAGTCGTTGGTGATCTCAGAAGTTTTAGTCCGCCGAAGCCCCTCTCTCCCATAATTGGCAGCCATTTTCCTCAGCTGCCATTATAGCAGGTAGATCTGCCATCTTGTTCTCATGTTACCTCGGATCCCCCTTAAGTGAGTCATCAGATCGGTTAATAACGGGAGAGAGGCAGTTTAATGGCGTGCGGGGTCGTCTTGGAGGGTCGAAGGTGGGAGGTCAAATGTTGCCATAATCCCAGGCTCCGGGTTCAGCCCGTAAATAAGAGCTCAGCAGCTGGGAGGGGGTAATTGATTTGAAGGGAGGGGGCATATTTCACCTGAAGAGGAAGCAGGGTTGACAACCATCCCACCGGTTTAGAACCATTGTTGGATTAGCACCTCTGGTGGGGGAGTTGTTGAGACGCAGTAATGTGGGAGAATTTACAAGATTAGTGAAGTTAGGAAGAATAAAAAATGATCCCCACAAGAGATGCTACTGGGGATTCTGTCTTTCTCTCTTAAGCGTGTCATTTTTCACTTTCACGCCGACGCACAAAGCCGGAGCGCCAGGTGGCGATTTTGTTTGCAGAAAGCAGGAGCGGCGTTTATTGATGGCGCTCCATTCCGCTTTACGCGAGACTCGGTCTTGCTTGGAAAAAAACGTACTGCTGAGGTTGACTGAGGTTGAAAAAAGAAAGAAAGAAAAGAAACTTTGAAGTCTCCGCTTTGAAAATGACTTGCGGGAGGAAGAAGAAAAAAAAAAAGGAAGGAAGGCAAGCTAGAAGAACAGAATCGGATTGAAAAGGTTCTCGGACATTTGATTTAGCCTCGTTTTGCAACCAGCCGGCTCCCCCGGGACTCGCACGTCTCCGATTAGTCCGCTTGTGTCTCATTGGCTCTCCCTGCCTTACACCACATCCAACACACAACACGAGTCAATCTCAGCGCTCGCTCTCAGACAACAAATGACGCGCTGATAAGGGCCGCATTCTAGCGCTTGTTTTCATTGATAAACATGTTTTGATTGGCAGAACAATCTCACAGACGGACTGAGACCTGCAGGATATCAGGAAGCAGGCGAGCGAGTGAGTGACTGTTTCCTGTATAGACAGGAAGTGAGGGCTTTTATGAGGGCAGTGCATTGATTTCCCGAGCATGCCGGGTCCGGGAGTGCAGAGAAAAGAGCTCGCTTCCTGTTGAGAAGAATGCCGTGCCAAGCTATCTGACTCTCAACAATCTCGCAACTGTGAGCGGTGCCCGGTCGGCGGCACTTCTCATCGACCGGCACCCAGAGGTGCAAAAAGAGAGGGCGTATGTTTTGAGTTGAAGGAGGAGTGTGCGGTCCAGAGTAAAAAAATAAATAAAAACAAGCGGGAACTTATCGCATTTATTCCACCAACACGGCCCACAGCCTCCATCAGGGTGCTTTACAGGGTTGCCAAGAGAAGTCTCTATGAAGTCTAGATGTCCACTCTCTCAAGGATAAACCTTTGTTCAGCTCACTTGGATGCCGGCAACTGCGGTTTCTCGCGGTTTCCGTTGACGTCACGTGACGTCAAGACATCAAGATGTTTATCGTGAAGTCCGCGGGGAGGCTTTGCCCCGATGGGCTAAAATCAATGTGCGGTGAGACTTTGAACTTTTCAGATTTCAGCTGTTGCCACGAACGCGACAAATACCGAGTTATTCTCAGTATTTTCTGAACGGTTTCTGGTACTGAATTGCGACACCATGAATGCTTTCAAGAAGAGACTGAACTGAACTATATCCCAATATGTTCGATACGACTGTATTCTGTGACGTGCTGGCTGAGGAAAGACCAGACTCCAGTGAATCAGTTGCAGGGCTCTTTCTCACATTCAGTTATATCGGTTCCAGAGTAAAGCGAAGTAGCATTCCGCTGCATGAGGACGTCCTGTACCAAGTTAGTTCCCTCGAGACCCGCTTCATCCTTCCTTTCCTCCTTTTCCTCCCCCTTGCTCTCTTTACCTCATACTCCTCTCTCAACTCCCTCGCTCTTGTATCATCCTCTATTTCTTAACACCTCCTGCCCTCCCCTTCTCAGTTCCATCCCCACTCTCCCTCACCTTCTTATCTGCCTACATCTTTCCCTCCCTCCATCTCTCTTTCCCTCCGCCCATGGTTCAGGGCTCGAACCCGTGTCCTCCTCCTCTTCCTCCCCTGCAGCTCCTCCGTGTTAGCCGGTGGTCTCTCTCTCGAGGTCCCGGCAGGATTGATGGTATTCTCCTCCTGATCGTCCAACAGGCCGGAATAGACGGCTGACGCAATTCTCTCGCAGGGAGGGACCAGATTAAGAAGAAACGAGGGCCACCCCCTCATGCTCACACACACACACATGCAGTACATGTATGCATATGTGCAGAGAAGAACACTATCTGCATCATCTGCTGGGCTTTGTTCCAGCAAGGACAAATAAAATCACTCAAGGGGGTCACTCTGTATGTGGTGATTTACATGTTTTAGCTCCTCACAGTCGTCTTCCCCCCCCGACTCCTCACCACATCCCTCAGGTCAGGGGTGAGGAGTCAGAGGTGAAAGGCGAGGTTGTGGGCTGTCTCTCCTGGAGGAGAGGAGCTGGTGTAGGAGGTCCCCTCGGCTAGCCCCTCAGTATAAACTGAGAGGAGAGGACCCTCCTCCTGCTCCTCCTCCTCCTGCACATCTGGCTGCCCCCAGAAGGCTCATTTGGAGGGAAAACAAGAATGTTTTTATTTCCCAGGAGAGAAGAAGAACTCTGGAGTTAAACCACAGAGTTAAAACACAGAGAGGCATCCTGGGCCCTCACACAGTCTAGCAGCAGGCTGTGTGAGGAGGGCTTTCTCTACTCTCTCTCATACTTTCAGTCTCTCTTTTCTTTGCTCTTTGTCCCTGTCTTCTTTCTTTATGTTTCCACGCGTCTGTACTTTTGCCATAACCATTAGTCAAACCAACAGACATCATGTTATCATTATGCTAAGATGTTTATATTGACCATATCTGCAAATTGTACTTATCTGTAAAACATTCCCTGTCATCATATACAGTTTTTTTTTTCTTCCCCCTCCAACGTTTTCATCCACACTGTTTTAACTAGGAGGTTTGGGTAAAGAACCTCAATACTTTTTGTCCATTAGTGTCGTGAACCGTCAAGGACTGTGAGCCGGCATACATTCATCCTCTTATTTACTTATTGTAATCTTTGATCGGAAAGCTTTTGAATTAAATCACAATTTTGACAATCGTAGACAATTTTATTATAGGCTGCACGTGTGACAACATTAATATGGGAATTGAACATTGCTGGTTATCGAAACCTTACAACACGTGGGACTAAGGAAGGGAATCCTGGGTCAAAATCCAGCAATTGATTTTGTACACCAGCCCAACCGCCCTGACAGCTTCTGAACATTATGAGCATGTCACGCTTCTGACAGAGAGATAGTCGACAAGATTTGCTATTCTGGTTCCCCATCAAAAAGTGATTTTTCTTTGTTTCAGCTGCAGCCAAATGCAATCGGAAGCCAATTTCTTAGATTTACAAGCAGCTCGCCTCTGAAACACGCTCGTCTGTGGAACCTCTCCGACTGTCTTAACACATGTGCATGCAACACACACACACAAACACACACACACACACACACACACACACACGCACTCATGCATACACAGCTGTGCTCTATTACAGCAATGTACAGTAGCCATCTCTCCACCCCTCGCCTCGAGCCCTCTCTGTGACTGTTATTGGAAATGTAGCGCTGCAACGGGAGCAAGCTCATGGCGGATTTATATGACACAGGTGCACGCTCTGGAAAGCACTCGTGTGCGCACACACACACACACACACACACACACACACACACACACACACACACACACACATACCCACACACCAGGAGGCACGCGAATAGACCAGCCCGCAAAGACTAGATCTAATGTCAGCCACTTAATGTCTACACCACTCACAAGTCACAACACACTTCAGACTTATACACACACACGCACACATACACACACGCACACACACTCTCGCATATGTGTCTGAACTGCTTAGAGCTGTATCCAAACCAGGCTGAGAGTATCACCCAGCTCCTCTTGTTTCTGCCGCCTGGTTAACCTCATCTGATTCTGATTTTTGACTTAGCGTATTGAAAATGACCACAAAAAAAGTCTTTAATTTTAAGTTAATATATTTTCCTCCTTGCCTTCGGTGCCTAGATCGCTCCTTTTTGTTCTGGGAATATGCCAGGCATTTCCTCCGGAGGCCGGAGGTATGCGTTGGGCGGGCTGGGCTCGCTTTCTCTCTCTCTCTCTCTCTCTCTCTCTCTCTCTGGCGTTCCTCGATGGCCTAACGGAGGCAGGAATACCGGGGCTACGGTTTCCCTCTGGAAATCAGACAAAGACATTCCGAGGAGGAGCAGCTCGAGTGCCTACACAGCAATAACGTCTGCTTAAGTTTTAGCCACGTCGACTAGACCGGAGCACCTATGGATCTCGCTGGGTTTAAGGTTTTGTCGTCGCAAATGTGCCAGTTAAGACGCCAGGATATCTTTACCAAATAAATCACATTTGACGTAGTTTGATGGGGGCACTTAACAACTGTTTTCTTTGCACCCGAAATGTCTGATGGAAAAATTGTATGTTTGAGAAAGTCCTCCTCCCAGGGTGTTACCGTTTAGACATAATATGGATTTCAAGCTGAAAAAATGTGAAACTCTTGACCTGCTGTACACCCACATGCAGTAATGCAGTGTCAGACATGTGTATCTCGTCAGCCCATCCTGTGCGACGCTCATCCCACTATATTGAAAAGCGGAGGGCAGGGAGGCTCCCTGTGAGCCACATGGTACTGATTTAGCCCGTTAGCGGCCATCGCGTCTTTTAATGAACAAGCAGGTTGTTTTACTCTCTTTCGTGTCACAGGGGCGAGGTTATGTTGCTTGAGGTTGCTTTAGGGTCCACATCTGGATTTGAAGACAGTAATTGTGGGCAGGAATGTGTGTGTTTGTACACCCCCCCCCCCCCCCCAAATACAGCAGCAGCAGCAACAGAGTGTGCCGCACGTCGTAGATTAGCGATGCAGCAGCAGAACCACCACAATGCATTTATGTTTAATTCATACTGCAGAGGTATGCCGGTTCGAGCCAGGAGGAGCTCTGACAAAACACATTTGTTTTTTTAACTAGGCGTTCAAGCACACGGTGATCTATTTCCGAATGAATAGGCGTTTTGAGGTTATTTTGGTATGCAAAGAAATGCCTGGCACTTAGCGTGTCCCATGTTTGAACAATGGGGAACACTGGACTTGTTTGTCTTGTTTTGGTTGTGTAACCGCGAAATAAACGTCATACAAAGCACCGATACTTTCTTTGCTTTTGTTTTTTTCTTCTTCTCCTTTTGTGTGTTTTGAGTTATCAGTCGCAATCCTACACGTTCGTAGGATAACGGCTCATCAAATATGTGCAGATGAGCAAAAAATCAATAAATCCAAACTCGATGTCACTTTGTCAAGATAGAAACCCACTGCAAGCTCCAGATATCAAAGGAGTTTTGTTCCACTCCTTTATGAAATTTGTTGCATTTGAAGTCGGCTATTATTGCTAATACGCTGTATGTTTACACTAAGTCTGAGTGATCCTCTGCCAAGTGCAGGCATACAAATTAACTTCAGATTCAACAACAGAGACATTCAATAATTTGTTGCCGACATTGTCGGTCACGGCAGATAATTGTTTCAGCCGTAGGGGTCTTTGTGCACTTGCTCGTACTTGATGCAACTTTTGTTGTTGATTCAGGCCGCAGCCTTTTAGCGTGAATACCACCGTGTGTGTGTGTGTGTGTGTGTGTGTGTGTGTGTGTGTGTGTCAGTGTGTCAGTCAGACGGATATCTGTAGATAGCTGCTTTGCATAATTTTTTTTAAATAGCTCCTTGGGTCTGAGCACGTGACAGGCGGAGGAACATACTGTAGATGCTTATCGGTGCGGCCTAATCACTTCCATGTGCTTTTACGGCCGCGCACTTTCTCCGTTCGAGGCCGCTGGAATCCCGGCATCCAGCCTCCCGGAAAATTCACACATGCCCCCCCGCCCCCGCCCCGTGTTCGTCACATAAACTGTAACTGTCCCGCTGAAAGAAGACCCGGTCCAGTTCTGGACTCTGGGCATGCGTCCTGGGGCTTTTACTGCCTCGGAGCTTGACCTGCTCACTCCGGTGGTCCGCGAGCCTGGGAACCAGCCCCTCTGCTCAGACACACACATACACACTGAGGTAATAAAAAAAATAAAAAAGAATACTGGAGATCATATTTCTTTTGTTCAAAATGATCTCCTTTCATTTTTATTTTGGTAGAAGGCAGAGCTGCAGATTGTGAGTGTGTGTTTAATTTGGCGTGGATTATTATTTTGCCTAATTGGCTTTTAACGAGGTTTCAACTCGAGTATGAAAAGAAGCCGGTCTGGTTCTTTACCACCCACCCACAAGGTCCTCTCAAGGTTAACCCCATCCAGATCTGCATACATTCTCCTTTATATGCATACTCCATGACATTCCAGAGGTACACTTGTTACTTTTACTTATTATTATTATTATTTGACTTTTTTTTTTTACATATTATACTATAAATTAAAGAAAATCTTAAAGAAAATACATTATTTCTTATGGTGGGGCTGTTAAAGGCTTTTAAATCAACTCTACATCTGTAATGTATGTTCTTACGTCTCTTCACTCCTGGGAATATCCCTCTAGTTCACCCACCACACATCATCAGTGTGTAAATCGCTACCAAAGGAAGACTCAATCGCTGCTCATACTTATAAGGTAAAACCCTGTGTGCCTCATTCAGTGAGGGGTGCAGCTTCTAACAGCAACGGTATTGTTTCATCTGTAATAAGTATTTTGATGTTTTTATAATATCGCAGACCCTCCTCCTCCTCCTGCATTTGATTTTTAAATGGCAGATTGTTTTTTTTATTTTTATTCAAAGAACAAGATCAACATCTCTTTCTAATTATACGGGTTTCAGCGGACATGCTGACTGTTGTCAATGTGGAAGTGTGCCAGCAGCTTTGATTTGCTCCCGGTCTGGGAGAGTCGACTCTACGTGCAATGGAGGCTGCAAGTGCCGGTTACGGGTCGTGGTAGAAGTCCGTAGTCGAGGTTGATTTACAGTTAAAAAAAAAAAAATCTGAGGAAAGCTGGGCGCTGGTGCTTTTGTGTTCAATAAACTCAGTGCGACGAGCGCGCAGGCGACGAGAGAGCCTTTTATCGCGCTTTGCTGCTGCAAAAAGACAAACTGTTGCTGTTGCATGAGAGCCTCACTCAAGCTGCCTAAACTGTTATCTTATCAAAACAAAGGATTGTTTGAATATTTAGATGCAGGGAAACACCCTCAGGCAATTGTGTGTGTGTGTGTGTGTGTGTGTGTGTGTGATAGGAAAATATTTCCCACTAAGTCTCGGCGAGTGCGCCCGGGGGAAATTCAAAACACTTGTGTCGTTTGTTCTGAACAGCGCTGCCTGCCAACTGTCGCTGTAGCGCACAGAACGTGCTTTTGTTTCTGGTGAGATGTTGTGCTCCAGTTTGTCAGCGGGATGTAGTTCTTGTCGGATAACGCGGGCTGCAGAAGACAGTAAGAGTGAGTGTTTTATGTTTAGGAAAGAGAAAGTTAAAGAGAATGACAGATATTCCATTTTTTTTTTTTTTTATATAGGCATACATCAGATCACACTGGCTCTATTGTTCAGAGGCTGGTTGCAGAGATGAATTGTTGAAGCCTGTTTTTTACCACACTGCTGGATTGACTTCATAGTCTTAGTGCACACTATTTTTTTCTTCTTCTGTGTGTGCAGTGTGTGTGTGTGTGTGTGTGTGTGTGTGTGCGCGCGCAGGTGCATGTTTTCATAACTCGTAATGTTTATGCATGCTCATACTGAAACGCTGGAACTTGGTGCCGCTGTTTGCCAAGGCCTTTGGCCGGCAGCAGCAGATGAAATATTAAGTGGTTCCACTGATTTATGCAGCATTACTGAGAGTTTGACAGAAGTTTTACTCGACCGTGATGAAGATGGAATGAGGTTCCTGGGCAAAATTTGCTAGTACACACATACCCACATGCACTGAACACATAGCCACCCACCTGTTCGCTGCCCGCCTTTTCATTCGGATGCGTTGCACTGCTTTTAAAATCAAGGCTCTAAATGTAATCAGACCTCAACAGGAGCCTCCTTTAGAGACTACCAGCTGATCTATTCTCTGGCTTATTCATTAATACATCAGCCCGGTAGATGAGAAGCTCCATCGTGTGATGCACATCCAGTCATAACTCTTAACTGTCAAGGCAGGACATCCCTTTTAATGTGGCAGGGCAAAGAATAAAGGTGCGAAGGGCGTCGCAGCCTAAGGGCATGTGGCACATCAGGATTTTCATGAAGGTCACGCTGTCCCGTAACAGACCAACAATACACTTGTTTTGTAAACCCAACCGCAATCCTTCAGGTACAAGGTGTTTTAGTTGCCCAACCTTAACCACACACTCACCTTACCTATCCTGTAGTCGCCATGAACCGATATTGTAAAAAAATAATGTAAAAGATATTCTCATTGAACGCTCAAAAGCGGATGTCTCACACTATGTCTATCGCAAAAGTGCCTTTCGCTCTCAGTAGCCAGTGAGTTTAAATTGATTGTAACAGACGTTATTTTGTCTTTATTGAGGCCTCCAAGACACTTTAACAGCATAACTTGTGAACAAGTTGAGTAATAGCCAGGACGAGGAGATACACTGGTTGCACTGTATATCTGCTACACAACCCGCTCACCATCCACAAAGACATTTTGGAGCCACTGCCTTAAAACATGGAGGGTTTGCTGTCTCTTTTTTTAATTTTTTTTGTCTTGTTCACTTTGTTGCGAACAAGCAGGTTGCTTGTTCTGCAGTTCTCTCACTCTCAACCCTCGACTCCATCCGGCTTTCTCAGGAGGAAGTGGGCTGTCCTCTGAGATGAAGACTTCCTTTAGTGACTCCCACTGCAGCTCCACAGGAAGAGCTGGAGCAGAAGTGTAAGGCCAGTGTTAGTGCACCCTCAGGCAGCGTCACTGGGAGGGATCCATTTCGTTTAAAGGGGAGGGGGGATAACATGCAAAGATGGTGGGATGGGATTTGCAGAATAAGATAAGGTTGAGTGAAGATAACTGAGAGGGACAACAACGTGTGATGGATGGATGAAGGGAAGAGAGGGAGGAAGTGAAAGGAGGGGAGGGGGATGGATTATTTTTAGATTATTAGATTTACATATTTTGTATGTACATTTTCAGTCAAAGAAGTTCCTGGTTTGCACTGCGGTAGACAGACCACCTTTTGGCTTTGAAAACTTCATAATAGTCCCCGATGTTAAAGCTGACGATGTAAATATGAATTCTCCTCTACTCAAGTGTGTCCCAAAGGCATCGGAAGCATCCCACTCTATATGTTATGTTATTCTGCGAGATATCTTATTGCTCGGGTCTTAATTTCATATAACAATTCTTACTCTGCATCTATTCACTTATTCCCAAAATGTATTTGTGTACGTCGTCAGAGAAGGTGTTGAATTGCATCAAAGTTTTAAATAGAGTTGAGCTCGCACCTCCCAGTCACAATGAAGAACACCCAAAAAAGTCAAAGTTTCATTTAGGTAAAGGCACAATTGACAGTTTTGAGGTCAGCCAAAAACAATATTTAAAGTCGGGCTTTCACTGTCATGTGTGTCACACAGGTCGTCTCTGTCAGCTGAAGCTGTCAGACATGAGCTACTGTGCCATTTAACTTTTCCGTGTGTATTTGAGAACCTCTCTCTCTCCGAGAACCTTTGACACACATATTGCCATATGCAAAGAATTTGCAACGGTCAGCATAAAGCACTGAAAATGGCCGAACTTCACCACTGCTTTATTATCCTTGTTCCCCTCTGGGTGTCTGACTGTGGAACGATGTGGAACAACAGCCACAAGACTGCAGAGTCCCTGCTGAAAAGCTCCAATACAAACTCTCTCTCTCTCTCTCTCTCTCTCTCTCTCTCTCTCTCTCTCTCTCTCTCTCTCTCATAGCCAGGGGTGAGGCATCTGTTTCCGATGCTCAACATGTTTGCAGGTCCTGCATTCAATACACGCACACACCCACTCTACTGTTTACACTTCTCCTGTCTTATCTTACACATTTCAGAAACGCACACCTCTGATGGGCTCAGAGAGAGAGAGAGAGAGAGTGTGTGTGTGTGTGACACCGTGGGGCCGCCACGTGCAATGTTTTGATGACACTGACTGGTAATCGTTTGTCCTTGTCAGTGTCATTTGGCCCTGAATCGGTGTGTTAATGTCCGGATGTTATCGCCTCAGTATCAACAGTGACGGCGCTCTCATCTGAACTGGTTTCCCTGCTGATAACACCAGCTGTGTGTGTGTGTGTGTAGGTGTGTGTGTGTGTGTGTGTGTGTGTGTGTGTGTCATCATTTTGAGAACATATCAGAGAACGTATTACATTTATATTTATTTCAGTACCAACCTGATAAAATTCTAAGATGGGGAAAAACTACGAGGAAAAATCAAATGGCAAATATAAAACATTTGAAAATTTCTTAGAAAGATTGCAGTTTAATGTGTGTATGGTTGATCTCTGAAGGTGATGAAGTTTAATCCAAGACAAATTGAATCCACAGCAGCAGGTGGAAAAAGCAGAAAGAATATATAGGTGAACTTTTCCTATCACCTCGTGCTGAATCCAGCCAGAATTACTCTTGATATCTAATCATTGATATGCCCGAGAAACAAAAGATAATCTCGCATTTGATCAAAACTTGTAATCGTATGTTCCAATTTCTTGAGATAAAATTCAAATTTTGAAAATAAATGAACAAAAATTAAGACATGAGGAAAAAGTCCCGAATATGAAATACATAAAGAATCCGTAATTGAATGAAAAGAGACGGTTTTGGGGCGAGAACTTTGACAAACGGTTTTATTGTGTGTCATGACTAAAATAGGTATTTTAAGAATATGTAAATTAGGGGGGAAACTGAAATGAAATCCCTTCCAAAATCAACACTTGTGTGTTTACTTTCAGTCATCTGTCTGAAACGGTGACGGTTGCTACTGATACCAATCAGTCAGCGTCGATTGCATCGCTGGTTTCCAAAGGTGTGCCTCACTCATCTAGACGTTTACCCTCCTCTGCTTTTTTTTTTTTTTCCATGTCACAACTTGTTCTTCTCTTTAATATTTCTCATCGCCATGTTTTTCATCCAGTTCTCCGTCTTTTGGTCCCCGTGGCCCTCGTTTTCTTTCTGACTTCTGTATCAGGAAGTGATGTTTTAATGACATTAAAGAAGCTGGAGGATGAGGCTGGCAGCAGCGGCCGCGTACAGCAGATTAATAAATTCCCTGTGTGTGTGTGTGTGTGTGTGTGTGTGTGTGTGTGTTTCAGGAAATGGTGAGTGTGTGTGTGCGTTTCATGGCTCCCTTTGCTCCTGCTGCGGTGGTCAGATAACGTTAATGAATCAATAGTCACCCGAAAGAGAGATAAAGAGGACGGAGGATGGAAAGGGATTTTATCTGTTTCTAAAATATTATGTTGTCCCCACTTCATGTTTTGTGAAAATGATGAATGTGCCATTTCCCATCTGTCCCCAAAGACCCCTGGCCATCTCCCAGCCGTCACCTTTCTTTCCTCCTCTCTCTCTCTCTCTCTCTCTCTCCCCGTCACCCGGTACTTTATCAGTGTTGTCTCAGCATTTGCCGATAAGGCAAACGGCTCGTCACACAGACGTTGATTTTGGACCTTTCTGCGAAACCCACATTATGTTCAAATCTGATGGTTTTTTAACCTTCTTTGCCACTTTGTGTTTTCATTCCTTCAATATCGGCGTACGGCAACTTGCGGTTGTGATTACGTTTAGGCGGCTAAAACCTTAGGTAATGTCAGAGAGAGATTGTGGTCACGGTGGGAAAAGAACACCATTTTCATTGTTGGTTTAAGACTCAAAAACAAACTCTGGTTTTCCACGTAAATCTGTACTTTCCATGCGCCCGTTCACCCCTACCAACGGTTTCTGTCTCTCCGCAAAGAGGGGCCGCTACTCCATTGGACATTGTACAATAGGAACTTAATTCCATGCGAGATTATCATTCCATAAAGCATCCACAAGCCCTACATATGGAACGGGCTTTGGCTCTAACCTGTACAGCGTATCGCATTAATCTCTTGACCACGTCTGTCCTGTCCTACACTGAAAAAAAACAAGGGTAATTGGCTGAAATATGAAATTGAGTTGAATTGTGGTGGTTGAGAATGTGTGAAAAAAAAAAAAAAGTAACACCTGTTGGTGGAGATGGAAATTGCCCTCAAAATGGCTTCAGAAAAGTCAGAAAAAAAGTCCATCATTGGCAGTGTAAGATCTGCCCTCCAAACTGTTGGTTGGCGTGCAGCCCCTCCCAGGCCGCCTAATCAATCCAACATGGCCCTCGTTTGGGCGGCAGCCCGCGGCGGGCCCGTGGCCCCTGCACCGTCATAAATACACTAACAGCTTTCTTAAATATGTGACAAAACACCGTTAAAGTTTACAGGCCTGGCGCCTGTGTGCACCCTGCTTTCACCAGGGGAGGAGTCACTCTTCCACCTGCACTGGAGGTTTGAGGAGGAAGGGGAGAGGATATGCTTCCTGGGCAGCTTTAGTAGTTCGCTCACTAACACACACACACACATCGGTATCTCATACACACACCTGCTCTTGATTGTCCAATTTGTCGGCGATGTAGCGGGCCGCGGGGGTGCATAGCAACAGTAAACAGGCCGATAGCGTCTCGTATGAGATCACCGCGTCTGGAAGCGAATTCTAAGCTGAGAGACTGAGCCCAGCATAATCACACACACACACACACACACACACACACACACACACACACACACACACACACACACACACACACTGTGAAGAGGAAAGCAGGCCTAGGTCTGAGTGACAGACGAACAGCACTGGAGCGTTTATGAGCCTTTACAGTGTAAACGGAGTCTTCCTCTAGCGGTGCTGCTCCTGGTTTCAGCCTCGAGGTCAGGGGTCATGTGTCACTAGGTCAAAGTTCAAACTTAACCCATGAAGAAAGTCTGGAAATTCACTTCACAACTGACACCCGTACAGTTTACCCACTGTCCCCTTACTGTCTTCTCTGCTTCTGGTTTCTCACTTAAAACTCCTCACTTTTTACTTCCATTGAATCTTTGTCTCCTCAGGGAGATGAGTGGTCGTCCCGCAACCACAAGGTAGCCGGTTCGATCCCCAGTCCCCCCATAGCTCACATGTCGAAGTGTCCCTGAGCAAGACACTGAACCCTCAACTGCTCCCCGGGCGCCTCACAGGGCTGCCCACTGCTCCCTATCCAGGGATGGGTCAAATGCAGAGAAGAATTTCCCCAAGGGGATTAATAAAGTGCATGTTTCTTGTTTCTTTCTTTCTTCTTTCCTTTCTTTCCTTTTGTTCCACCAACAAACAAACAAACATCGCTCATCTCTTCATCGGGTCTCTCAGAATCCAGTTTCCCATGGCGTTATCTGTTTTCGGTTTTCGTGGAAAGCCTAAAAATATTACAGCTCCCATCATTTGTCTCCTGCTATCAGTCTTAGTGTTGCAGCCAATCCCGTCGCATCACACGGTCGCTGATAACAGAACATACGTGGCATTTGCTTCCTGTGTGGCGTTATCGCCACTTTACATACTCCGGCTAGAATTCAGGGAGGAGAAAAAATGACAAATGCAGAATTGATTTATTATTGATCGATCGATCGATCGATCATACTACCCTAAACGCAACGTTATTTCCCGCTCACTACTTCTGAAAAAAATTAGCAAAACAAAGATTCACAGAGGAAAATAGTTGTTGTTCCATGTGAAACATACTGGGATGCTAAAACTGAACGGATTTAAAGGGAAAATATTGATCATAAAAAGAAGTAAAAGAAGTCTCATGACAACAAGCTAGGTAGAAGTTATGTCTCCAACTGGCATTCCCCAGTCACTGAGGCTTTTTCCTCTACTTAATTAAATTAAAACTCCTATACAGGTGACCCCAAAATGTTTGATTTAGAACAAAATAATACAGAACATCTTCACAGAGATCCTTGAAAGGATGTAATGATTGACATTTTCCTGAATAAACAATATAATCAATTAATGTTAACAAAATTGCTGTTTGTCGACTCGATTAAGCAACCAAATCGCTAATATATTTTCCAAGTCGATGTCCCGGTCCCCTTTTGAAAATGTGTTTCATACGACACCCTGTGGGTCGTTCCCTCTCTAGGAGCTACGTCCCGTGATCCTCCGCTCTGCAGGCAGTTTGTGGTGCAAGGTGAGAGATATAGAAGTAAAATCAGTGGGTTCGTTAAGTCCAGACGCAGCGTTCATGTCGCTCTCCTCCTCCTCATCCTCCCTCCTCCTCATATTTGTTTTCCTTCCTGCCTTTTCAAAGAGGGCAAAATAAATAAAGTGCTTTTCTGGCCCCGCATCACTCATCCCCGTGCTATTGATACCCCGTCTCCGACAGCCGAGGATGTGTGTGTGTACACATGCATGTGGGATTATACTGGGTTACGGTACAGTTAAATAAAGTCCAGAGACGACTATTTAAAACGGCGTTCACGTCCTCTTTAGCCCCTGTGTGCTGCCTATTCATAACCCGGCTATGACATATTGGCATAGCTACTATATTTAACTTAACTTCTAACTTAACTGGTGTGCATGTGTGTGTGTTCCCCCCCCACCCCAAAAAAAGAGAAATGGTAACACCCACGGCAAATGAGAGGGCTCCTTTGAGAAATGTGCTTCTCATGTTCTCACGGTGTAAAAATGACGCTATCGCCGAGCTCCAAGAATCAGCAGCTCTGTCCACGTTACATGGAGCTGAGCCGTGTGTGTGTGTGTGTGTGTGTGTGGACGTTAAATAGTGAATGACAGGCTTTATGAGACCCTCTCCCTTCCTCTGGTGAAAACATGGAAAGATTGTTTACTGAGGACTCACTGTTCATGCAGCCAGAGGTCACAGTCAAGTTCATGTGTGTGTGTGTGTGTGTGTGTGAGAGTCCGTGGACTTCCCCGTGCATGCGGCTATGTTTAGATGTACAAACACGCTGATAGTATCAAAGGAATGGGTGCAGGCTTGATTGATGTCATGAACATTGGTTTGAGTCGGGCGAGGGAACTTTGTGTTTTTGTTTGGCCGTGATCAGAATATATCTGTCTCCATGTTTATACGATGGTTAGATATTGTTGTGAACTCTAATTGCAGAGTTGTCGTGTGCCAAAAAAACATCCTCCAATGTTTTCATCAGCAGCAACGGTAGCTCGTCGGGAGAAAGGATGTAGTCGAAAGCCAAATGATGAAAACGCACCGAAATTGAAGACACGAGTCGTGGAAAACTCCAACAAGACATAGTGACCGCCTGAGATGTCACAAAATAGTGCGAGAAAAGGTTTTGCCCCGAAATCAACGATGTGTTTTTTTATGTGCTGCACATTCTGATGAAGCTGAAGAATTCAGTATTTGAACGAAACCAAAGTCGGTGTAGTTATTTACTCCTTTTTTATTTTCCTTTTTTTGAATTCTCTCTGACTGAAACCTCAGTTTCCGTCTCCAGCGCGTTTTGAGGTTTACTCATAAACAACAGTTTAAAGACTCCAGCAGTCTCATTAACTTTCTTAGCGTTCTTGCTGCGCTAACAAAGCTCCGTTTTTACGGTCGAATGCAAACGGGCAGAGAGATTTTCTGCTGTTGACAGAAGATCCAAAGAGTGTGTCCTTTCTGTTTGTTTTACCAATCCCCTAAACAGGCAGATCATATACACTTGTGCTATTGAAAATGAAGGAGAGAAAAGAAAAGAAAAAACGTTCCCTCTCGCTGCAGCAAAATCTAATTATACGATGCTTGGTGTGTGTGATTACTTGGCCCCTGTGCTTGCCACACAGAGGCCCATCAGACCTCTGCTGTTGTGCAGCGTTGTGTGAGGATGGATTTGGGGTCACTAAGTGATGTGCTGATACAATGATAGAGGTGTCTGCAGCTCGTTTCGTCAGAACGGATGGAATTCATATGTCCGCCCAGCTGAGGAGGGTCTGTGTGGCGAACATCGCCTTCGGTGTAGCTCTCTGTACAGATATGACGGTACCAGAAAGCCACCGCTGCCTGCTGGAACCGTTTGTTCCAGCATGTAACTAAAAACCAGAAATTGTCATAATTCCTGTGTTTTGTTTTGAGATTAAACAAACGAGATATATTGTATTAATAGTGAGCCGGACTGAGCGCTACGTTACGGGAGATATTTTGGTGTTCTTGTGAGTACAAGTCCTCAAAATGTCTGTTTCCTTTTTATACTGCGTGGACCCGCCAGAAGCAGCACTGTGTGAACCAAAACGCTTTTGGACTCGCTACGAATCCCCCCATCCGTCAGACTCTGCGACCTCTCCGGGGGTGACGGGCGCCGTCGTCTGCGAAAGAGCCCCCCTCCCGAGGTCAACCGCCGCTGTGAGGCCCGGCCAGCAGAGCACTGGTCGGAGGGAAAGGGACGGCGCAGAGTTGCGGTCATCTCTGCCGTCAACCCCGACCATGCTACAGCAGCGTGTGTGTGTGTGTGTGTGTGTGTCTGTGTGTCTGTGTGTGCGTCTGTTCGCTTCGGGATGAAGTCAGACTGTAAATATAGCCTCGTCTGTCTTCGGCCCGACGTCCAGACAGTCTGTCTGACGAGGAAACACGCGGCAGTCTATGACTTTTCTTTTTTGGTGAAAACGCAACAGGAGAGAGGAGAGCGGGAATGAGTGGAGGAGGAGGAGGAGGAAGAAGAAGAGTGTGTGGGTGTGTGTGTGGGGAATGGAGGGAGTTTAATAATCTCTAAAAATAGGGGGCTCAGTAACCCCCCCCCCCCCCCAAAAAAAAAGAAAAGAAAAGCTGTTCTGCTAAAAATCACAGCTCCATAGCAGCCATTTGGATGATGTGTGCTCCCTGAGGTGGAGCCTGGGAAAGTTAGCTGTGCATACTAGCATGTCACTGTGTGTGTGTGTGTGTGTGTGTGTGTGTGTGTGTGTGTGTGTGTGTGTGTGTGTGAATACACGTCTGTGTGTAAATGTAGACCTAAATTGAATGATTGAGGGTCTTACTTATATTTACGCAGAGTCGAGTTGGAAAGCGGTCTCGTTTGGGCTGATGGGACCCGGTCTTCCCTGAGTTGGTCTGGTTTGGCCGGGCCGGCTCTGGCCCAATTCGTCCCGGTCTGGTCTGGCGCGCGGTTCTGCCAAATCCACCCCTGCCCTTTACTGACTCACTACAAGACCATGAGGGATTGTGGGACGCAGGCGGACACAGAAAGGGGGGAAAAAACAAGCCTTGTCCTTATATGAGAAAAGAAGCTGTAGTCCAACATAACTGAGTAAAGCCACATTAAACATGTTGGAGAGGAAAACTCGAGCGATGAAACTCTCTCCTCAGGATCTCCTGGAATGCGAGCCCACCACTCTCCATTTCAGTGATTTTAATTCACTTGACATGTGGCCCCCTCTGACTGCTGGCCTTCATTGTGCTAAACTGAGATCCATTTTTATTGTTTTTTCTTTTTCGAACTGGGTTTATCTGCACTGGTTTATAATGGATGGCAGGACTTAGTCACTGAGCCTCAGACTGAATGTCTCTGCAGGCCCAATTTGAGAAGCATGTGACCTTTGTGTTGTTATGTTGTTAAGGGCGATATTGTGGAGTGTCACAGGAAATACTGTTTAATGCAACATAATTTCATGAAGTAGTCATGTTTTATTTTGTTATCCAAAGACCTGCTGCACATATCGTATTGTTATTATAAAACACTGCTCTGGCATCATAGAGACACTTTCTGAATCCTTTCATCTGCAACAAACAGAGGAATATTTGCTCTTTGCACAACGTACTGTATGCCGTTTTGCAGGCTGCCCCTTTTTTTAAATCTGGGTGCAAAAAATAAAAGCCAAAAAAACAAAAAAGAGCGAGTGCAGTTGAGAAGAGCAGTCTCTGCCAGGCAGTGGAGATGAGCGATGAGCTTCTTTGGGCCAAGGAGATTTGTGCAGTGGATACATGTTCAGTTGGAATTGGATAATTTTTTGTTAAGAATATAAAGGTTTAATTTTTTATTTGTCAATATTTGGTCCCAAATATTCATATAGTAGTCTAGTAGCGCTCTCACTGTCATACATCCTCTCCTCTGCTATGCTGTGTACAGTATGAAGACAGTATTTTCATTGGATGGAAATTTCAAAAAATTGTATAGGCAGTTTTGCTATAGTGTTGCCAATATGTATTTATGTAACAAAAAACATTTTTATTATCCTTTGGTAGCCTTTAATAAATTCCCCTTTCAATTGAATTAGGATTAAGTATTGATGGTTTAGTTTTGCTTTGAATCCCTTTTCTGCACTCTTTTTTTAATTTATTTTTGTAAGTACTGCGGAGTAATGTTTGTAATATTTTCATAGCTGGTCCGTATGGTACCTTTTAGATTTTCTGCAGACCAAAATAATAACAGAGTTTGGTGAATATTAATATGTTTTTAATCTTTTATTTATTTATTTATAAAAAAAAAAAAAAAGGTGTCCAAAGTTTCACGTTTCCTGATTAAGATTCTGGAAATACCAAATCAAAGGCATGTGCCTAAAAAAACAAACCAACAACAACGCTTTGATACTCGATACGGACACATTCTGATCGGTTCTCAAATAGTATTGAGGGCCAGTGCCCATCCACAGAAGAGACAAATGATTCTGCAGACTTTTATCAAACTGCCTCTCCTGCCTGCCCGGTCAAAATGTTTGACCCGATACAACATTTCCACAGCGCTGACACACAATCCATGTGATACGCAGTTTAGAGAGGCAGGGAGGACTTCCATCACCTGGTTTATGAGTTACCATGTACAGGTTGTTAAAATTTCAAACACCTTGTCAGAGCCCTGAGGGTGTGTGTGTGTGTGTGTGTGTGTGTGTGTGTGTGTGTGTGTATACTGTGTGTGTTATGTGACACTCAAGGAACAAAAGGATCCTTTGAGAGCACAATTCCAACTGTCAGACATGTCCATTCTTCTCTAATCCGGTGTTTGGGATTACGCTGCACTGTTGTGGAATGCTGTTCACCACACAGACAGACGCACTCACATGTGATGTCAGTCACTCGTATGTACCTTCATACGCTCAGGTGGCAAACATGCGCTCTCGACAAATGGCTGTGAACGTAGACTGGCCATGTGACGCGAGCGTTGTTGGTCCCGCCTCTTCTGTCTGACTGAACATATTCTACAAAAGTATGAAGAAGCACAAATGGCAATGCCCTGCAAAAACATGGACAGTCGTATGATTGTAACATTTTATATATATATATATATATATATATATATATATATATATATATATATATATATATATATATATATATATTATTAATTATTATTTTATTTTTTTGAGCACCGCAGCGGCCCGGCCCTTTGCTGCATGTCATCCCCTCCTCTGCCCCCTTGTCATCAGCTGCACTATTGAGGAAAAAGGAAAGAAATCCTCCCCCAAAGTTTTCATATCCCCGTGGAGGTGAACGTAACACTTAAATTCCTTTTAGGGGACGAAACTACGGGGGGAAAAACAGGGCTAATGGTGATCACCTCATTGCCAAAAACTGCGGATGAAAAATTTAAGAGATGGCGTCGCTCACAATTAGGAATTTTAGGTGCCACAGTTTTGAAAACAATAATGCTTGAATTTGTCTTTGCCCAGATCAAATTGTGCAGGAGAAGTCACCCTTCATAATTGTTTATTCTGTGTTTTACTATAACCAAACAAAGTGAAATGAACCACGAGAGATGAATCCGGATTGTAGACGGAAGGAAACGAGCCCCTATTGCTGCGGCTGCACTTCACTGGTAAACCAACATTTTGATGTTCCCTTTGGACCACATTATTGTTTTCAGGTATGAAGAATTTAGTGTCGATGGAAGCTGAGAGAAAAATATGTTTTCAAGTCCTTTGCCTGGACATGGTCTTACTTATACTCGTGTATATAATTGGAAATAAATGTGATGTTAAATACGTAAACTACTACAATGGGAGGAGGTTATCTGGCCTCAGTGGGCCTATGTCATTCTGGAGTTGTAATTTCAATACTATTTGCCTAATCTCGGGACAAGATGGCTGCGGATGATTGCCCGTGTATCCGGGAAGTAGTGGCCTTGATGGATGTGGGTCCTAAAAGACCAGCTGATAACACCAACTTGTGTGACGTACATGAGCGAAACCATGTTTGAGCCCGAGTGTGACGTTGCGTCGTGATGCATGAATGTCTCGTATCACGGCGGTGAGTGCAGGCCATTAATCTCATTATCGGGGGTAGGAGGCGGGGCTGGCAGGCCGGAGCCGCGTCTGCTCCAAGTCGAGGCTTCCCTCTCTTAACCTCGCCAAAATAAGAGCACTTTTCTTCTTATTTTTCCGGCTTTATTATTCTTGTCTGGCAGCTGCTGCTAGCATGTTGTGGAACAGTGCTGAGTACCTCTTGAGCTACTAATGATGTGGAAAAGCCGGCTCTGGTCGAGGTCCGTAGTGGGGAAGACATGAACCTGCAGCTTCTCCAAACCTCAGCGCGAGGCCATGTTGAGTTCTGTGAGGATACGATGTCTGTGGAAAGGATTCAGACGGACTCAAGTGGCTATAAGTGATACAATATTAAAGGTGGCCAATTAATTTATGCTATCTATATATCTATATATCTATATATCTATATATATATATATATATATATATATATATATATATATATATATATATATATATATATATATATATATAGTTTTTACTTTTTTATTTCGGCAGGAATTTGAATGAATCCAGGTGTATTTGTGTATTTGTGTGTGTGTGTGTGTGTGTGTGTGTGTGTGTGTGTGTGTGTGTGTGTGTGTGTGTGTGAAACCCCGGGGTTAATGGCATTAGCAGGCTGTGATTGGGGCTGATGGCTTTCTGGGACCATAATAGCAGCTCTATTAAGTGTTTACCTTGAGCCATTCCACATGTCAGCTGTAGTCAAGCAGCCAGAGACGGAGGACCGGGGGGCTGCAACCGCCTGGGACGCTGGGAGGGAGGCGGGACGGGGAGCGGGGGGGGGGTCAGTCGGCTGCAGAGGAGGGAGGTCCAGTTAAGTCATTGTGGTTTGGACTGTGGTTTGATGCGTTTTCTATGCCAGAAGAGATCCACCTTGCTGAAGCGTCTTCAAGCAAGAAGACACTTATTTATGTGTGTATTTAGAGAGATGTAGCATGTGGGACGAATTAATCTTCAAGGATTGATGAAGTATGACATTCAGCTACATTCACATTAGCAGATGTTAGGCACAGAAAGCACCGAGTTCAGGGCCTGAAACGGTAGTTTTGCAGCCATCGGTATCACAGTGGTGAGAGAGCAGTGTGTGACCTACACAGAAGTATTCTGAGTCAGCACACTGCCTTTGGTTTGCACCAGGGATTTTCCCGCAGCCTCATTGCTTTAGTTGTGCTCTATCTGACAGGGGCATATGGAAAGGATTAGATTAAATATAATACACGTTCAGAAAAAAAAAGAAAAGAAAGAAGTGGCAGCCACCACAACTGAATACTGAGGCCATGAAAACTCGTTCTGTATTAAAGTCACTGTTTCTGTTCTGAGTTGCTACTTTTCTTTTTGAAGTAATTAGGATTTTTCTGTGACTGCCGTTCAACATGATTTTTTTTTTTTTTATGATGATAGTACCACTAAGGAGATATAAAAGCTAGACAGGAATGTTCTTGAATGCCAGCGGCTTCAGCAGATGGCAGCTAGGGATTGGGTTTGATAGCATTTCATCATGTATTTTAATTTCTTAGGTGATTTTTGACAAATGTTGTGTTCCCATTCTATTTCCTAATCCAAGTTTGCTGTTTTATGGCTTTTTATGTTTTGGGAATATGTTGGAAATGAGTGCTGTCACTTTATTATCGTATTCCTTTGACTGATTTTTACTTTTTAAGATCAATAATCAAATCAACAAACAACAAAACTAAAGGGAACGATGGATATACTACCAACAATTGTTGTATTGAAAGATGAAATTAACTCAGGTTTTACGAGATGGCCAGTCTGGATAATCTTCTAGCAATGGTCTGCATAGTTTTCTATAATAATTACAATATATATAATAAGTGATCTCAAAGTATTATTCTCAAATGCAGGCAGAAATGTATTTTTGGCTAATTAAGGACCTGACAGAAGATTACAAAAATCCTGCAAATCCGAATCTAACCAGATCTAAAAATGCAAGTTTCTTATATTTTAATGTTCTGCTCCCTGTTGGTCAAACTGACAAAGATGACACAGAGATGTTAAGATAAGTACATATTTTAAAACACTCCCATCAGAAACCTACAATGTCACAGACATTAGTATATAATGTTTTTCTACAGCCTCTGAACAAAACAGAGCATTTGAACTTTGGCCAGCAGGTTTCCCCTCGTGTGTGTCAGAGTATAATTCAGGTAAAGGTTGCGGGTGGTTGCAGGGGTCAGTGTCTGTCTCTGAGCCGGAGTCGAGTGTGGCGTGCGTGATGGGGGTCATCCTGTGGCCATGTGAACAGGAAGGTGCTGGTTCAGTGTGAAGGGCTGAACCTCTGAGCTGTTTATCAGATAGCTAATGAAGCAGAGCAATCCTGAGAGAGACGCAGGGAGGGAGGAGGAGGAGGGGAAGGGAAGGGAAGAGAAAGGGGCCTAAAGGTAAAAGGAGGAAGAGAAAGAAGGGTGGGCTGATGCAAAAGAGAGTGAGAGAAAAGATGAGTTAAATGTGGGAATACCCACAGTGGAGCCAGCACTCTCCCACTTAGCTGTTATTAGAGGAGGAATGCGCCGCAGTCTCCCATGATTTCACTGAGCTTTATTCCCACTACCAACGAGCAGAAAAGTACACATCGTATTATTTATCACGTTTCCTGGTTTAAAAATCAGCAGAGGCCATATCACTCAGCTCCGGCCGTAAACATTTTCTCTGGCTGCGAGGGAAGCCGAGCTGCGCTCCCAACTCCCATCATCGCGGCCGTCCAGTTTACGGCGGGCCACGCATTCATCAGCGGGGTCCGCGTGCAGGAAAAAGGGGAACGGCCTGCTTCATTACAAGTTCAAATAATCAGCCAGTCAAGAGGATCAAAACAGTTTAAACAGTGTAGATGTCCGTGTTTGATTTTTCTACGTTTCCACTGATAATTAATCCTGTTCATATTGAGAAGGAAAAAAAATTATTTTCTCTGGCCAAAAATCCCAAACCCAAATATATTCCATTTACAATGGCTTTCCGTGTCGGATCTTTTTTTGCCGTCTCCTTAAAGGTTCCCTGTGTAGTTTCAGAACTCACGTAGCGCTGTGGAGCCGAGCGGTTTTGTTGATCTTGTGCACATGCTAGCATGTACAGGATATTGTAAAAATCAACCTGCGGAGCCCAAAATGTGGGAACGATTGGGAGCCACAGATTCTGATAGCGCTCCGGTCGTGGAAAAATTGAACATGCTTCGTTTCATTTGTTCGGCTGTCAGTCCTACACCGCGGTGCTATTATTGGCTCATGCAGCCGTGTGAGAATCTGGTGTGTTCATCAGAGGCCGGAGGGTGAGGGGTCAGGCTCAGGGGAGCCATCAGCGCTGAGCGGTCAGTTGACCCTGAACGATCCTGATAGAGTGGCCCCTCCCACCCGAGGAGGAGCATTCCTTTTGTGTGTGTGTGTGTGTGTGTGTGTGTGTGTGTGTCAGTTTCAGAGCAGGCATGCATTTTTACAATACCACAATCGGTGCATACAGTAGCTAAACTGAATGTCACAACACACCTGGATGTGTCAGTACTTCTGATTGACATTTTGGCCCCAGAGCAAGATATCTTTGTCATGAAATTTGGCATCAATATGCATATGTTTTTTATTTTTCATAGACAATACATTTGAAAATATAAGAAGATTGCCATTAAATGTAACAAACGTATTCCTGCTCCCCAGAGGATGACCATTTAACATGTTGTACACCTCCCTTTGTCACGCCAACACGTTAAATGTGAACTTTGCACGCAACGTTTCACTGGGATATATAGGCTAATGATAATACTGCCTGCCTCCACCGGGCAGATAGAAGTACAAGCCACAGTGCCATGGGGGGAAAAAAATGCTGTGCGGTCAAAACGTCCCCATTGCCCAAACTCCATGGTTCATGAGAAGGTAACTCATTTATATTCATGGGGCTCATAGCCTTAATGATAATATTTTGGCGACACCTGACATCTCCTCTTGCACCTCATGGGCAGTTTTCTGTATAATTTAGTGAACACATGCACGCTCTCCAGTGGATAAAACCTTCGTAAAATCCGTCCAATGCGTTAGTTTTTTTCTGTGTGAGCGACATTGAAGCTTGTATGCGCTGCAACTGTGATTTTTTTTTTTTTTTTTTTGTGTGTTTCTGCAAAAGACACACCTATGAGTACTACTGCAGAGGGAACCCATAATCTGCTAAATGTGCAGAGGGAGACATCCAGTCTCTGCTCTGTCCAACTGTATCACATAAAACATCCTGATGCGGCTGGATGCAACACATACACACACATGGAAAACACACACGCACTGCGCAATGCAAAACCAAGTAGAGCACATAAACTGCGCTGATGTGGTCCTCTGAGAGCGAGACATGCAAAGTGTTTAAGTAGCCTCTGTAGAGACGGAGAGAGGAAACAGTAGTTTTCCGTACAACAGAAGAGGTGAAAGGTGAGACTTTCACCCAAACGTCCGTAAGTATCTCTTTATCAAGTCAGATCACTAAATCTATTTCTTATTTGACCATTCCTCTTTATAATATTTCAAACGAAAACATTTGGTACTTTATGTCGACATTTGTTGTGGAGTTCCCAATGTCAGTTACTGAGACGACAAGACGCCTTAACTGTGTCACAACAAAAGCATTAGGACGGAGCCAGCGTCGGGATTTGTTTGCGTCGAGTTTCATGTTTTCCGTTTCGTGATTATGAGTTATGGACTCATTTTGCTTGTGATATTAAAAAGGTAGCATATAGGTAGTATATTTTAAACACAAATCCAGTGAAAATCAACTAGCTTCTGATTTCAACACACATTGGTTTTCTCGTCGCTGTTCTTGCAGCTCAAATAGTTTACCGAGAATCTGAACCAGAAAATATGAGCATTTGCCTGTCTGACTGTCTGTCTTTGTGTTCCCTCCGAGGCTCCTCTAATCAGGCTAGACGTGCCAGAGGTCAGCAGCTCTGACCTGCTGGCTCTGGTTCACCATAAATATTATGGAACCAA
Organism: Myoxocephalus aenaeus; assembly: GCA_038501785.1. Taxonomy (NCBI): domain Eukaryota; kingdom Metazoa; phylum Chordata; class Actinopteri; order Perciformes; family Cottidae; genus Myoxocephalus; species Myoxocephalus aenaeus. Next base: position 1,599,419 of record JBAMJR010000050.1, on the reverse strand, counting down.
GAACAGACACCCTCGCTGTCTGTTCTAATATAGCGCTGGGTCCATTAAGGGATTCAGACGATCGGCTTTCACTGGGATATATAGGCTAATGATAATACTGCCTGCCTCCACCGGGCAGATAGAAGTACAAGCCACAACTTGATGCTGCTCTACTTTTCTTCCTGGAAGTTTGAACTTTTCTATTAACTGTCGGTGTCGTTCAAAACGGTTGGATCATGTCAGTTGTGTTGGTGCGCATAGGTGCACGAACACAACTGTGTGTGCTTTGTGTGTGTGCCAGCAGCACAGTGGGCCTGCGGGAGCCCTCTGTCCTCCTTTCCCACGGTATTGGTCCCATGAGCCGCTTGCGGTGACGTCAGGACAGAGGTACGGGGCGGACGCCTCGCTCGGAGGTCGCAGGTTCACTTCCTGTCTGTCAGGACCGAGCTGGGCAGGGTCCAGGCTTTACGATCACTCAGTGGTTTAACCTCTCTGTCTCTGTCCTGTCTCTCCGTCTCTTTCAGGCTATGTGGCTGATGCTGCAAGAGGAGCAGCCAGAGGATTACGTCATAGCGACGGGGGAGGTGCACAGTGTGAGGGAGTTTGTGGAGAAGGCCTTCGTGCACGTGGGGAAGACCATTGTGTGAGTGCCCGCAGATACACATACACAATACTATTTCAGACACACACGTACATGTTTTGGCTTCAGCACATTCGCATACATTTGACAGTCGTCACATTTACCCTCAGGTCACAGCCTGAACTCAGAGATACTCAATCCAGAGTTTGTGTCCTCTTTAGAGCGCTGTGATGAATAAATGATTCATAATTAGTGTTTATTATTCAAAAATAAATTAAATTGACCTTAAAAAAGACATCCCGTGAGACGAGGGTGGAGAATTTGTACAGCTAAATGCTTCGAACAGAAAGGAAATGAATTTTTTACTTTCAAAAGTCAAAGTCAGCTTTATTGTCAATGCTTCAACATACAGAAGAGTTGAAACAACTTTTCTCTCCTGTGCAACATATAAAGTGAATAGAGATAATAATAATAATAATAATAATAATAATAATAAAGTGCAAATAGATTTTAAAAAACAACAACATTGAGACAACATATATATTAAGAAGAAAAAAAGCTATGCTTTGGTACTGTCCTGTTTTAAATATTCAAGAAGTTCAATATTCTATTAATTATTATTATTGAGAGAATGTATTGTGTGATGTATAGATTTTCTTGGACTGAGAGACAGCAGGATGGTCATCGGTGAAGCCAGCAATGTAACAGGTCCTATGTCTGAAAGAGGCTGTATTTTGGAAAGTCCCATCACCTGTTCAGTGCCACAGTGACCGAGGAAAGCGCAGCAGAACCTTCCAGCAGCTGTGGGGAAACGCTCCCTCCTGATAACATGCGTGTCTTTCCAGGTGGGAGGGAAAGGATGAGAGTGAGATTGGCCGTTGCCAGGAGACGGGAGTGGTCCATGTAAAGGTGGACCCGAAATTCTTCCGTCCTACTGAAGTGGTAAGTCAAATTTTTCAGAATTGTTTGTGTCATAGGTGACAGCAGTTGTCCTAGTCATGTTTTTTGTTGTTGTTGACTCCAGTGAGCCCACTCACTTACAGACCACCATGATCTTCACACTTTATGCTTTCCTTTGTTAATTTGTAGGAACTGAAAATATTATTCCTCATGAACCATACTGGTGGTTTTGCATGTTTTATCCATATGTTATACTTTATTATTATGTATTGGTGATCTCTTGCTTGCTGTGCCGTTTACAGGCGGACTAGCAGACCTTATCAACAAACTACACCAATGTGTAAATCCCACAGTTAAATATAATTTGTGAAACATATTTCCTGTTCTATGTACCTGACCTTAACATGAATGTTACATGCTTTCTCTGCATGTATCTGATTGCCGGTCATTGTGTCTGGGGCCGTGCACTTATCAGCTGTAACGGGTCCAGCTGACAGCCTCGGACCGCTTTATTGTACGCTTTTAAACAAGCCACTCCGCCTCTTCGAGAGTAATGTCGGCTGCATCCTGCCAGTTGGTGCTGAATGGGTGCTCGTATTCAGACGGGCAACGTTGACGATTTCTACTTTAATAGCGAGGGCGTGCGTTTGATTGAATCGCTCAGCTAGCGAGGGCAGTTCTGCGGAAAGAGAAGCTGCTTTGAAAGCACTGGAGAAAAAGTGCCGTCTGGCTCTCTTTCATCAGCTTTACATGAACAAATGTGCTTGTACCTGAATTTACAACGGCGGTGAGCATCCAAACCCCCCCCAAAAAATGAGCCAGCATTGTATCCCTCCAGCTCTCCCGAGGCGTGAAGTGTCTCTGATATTTGGGAGGTCTTTCTCTCATCGCCGTGGCCCAGGGGTATTGTGGCTGCTCCCCTGGGGCCGGTGTAGAGTTACCCAGGGGTGTTGTGGCCGAGATTAGCTGTCAGGAGCTCCCCTCTGCTGAGCTTTGGCCCGGCGAGATTAGAGCTGAGATCCAGTTGAGTGATGGCGGAGGATTAGCGAGGAGGCCCCGCTGACTGACTGCTGAGGCGATGGAAGCGCCGGTCACACACCTGGGCCTGTGTTCTTTGTGCTTGTCGGCTCATACATTGAAGGTCTTAACCAAGAATCCACACTGAAAACTACTCCAGACACTGGGCTAATGGTCACTTATCAGCAAAGATATCCGTTTGGTGTCTTTCACGAGAGCTCGTCTGATACAAGGACTTAATGGACAATACAATGTTACCTGCTGATGCCTACCTGACATAATTATGCAACCCAGTCCATCAATAAAGCTAAAACTAGTTGCAACATCCGCTTCCAGACAGCTGATGCTATTTGTGAAGGCAGCTTTCAAAGGTTTCACAGAAAGGAGGACACAAAATGGTCTCTGTGGAGATTTATGGTGAATTTTGAGAGATGCCAAATGTCCTATTTCAACAATATTTTATTGATTTTTTTTTTTTAAAAGACCAGAACAAATGAAACCCCTGAACATTGTCAGCAAGCCAATACATTGGCCTCACTGTTGTGCTGTGTTTCTAAGATGCCGCTCCTCCTCCATATGGTCAGACTAAGTGTTGTCTGCAGCACACCTGGTAGACAGATGCATGAAAAGAAGATGAAATCGTTTAAAAGAGAATGAATAATTCCTGCACATTCACTGCAGCACTTAGTTTGTTAGAGCTGTAATATTGCTGTCATCGGTTCCGACCGCCCAAGGTGACGTCTTATTATTTTTCTCCAACAAACCAAAAGACGTTGAATTTATGGTGGGGGAAAAAAAAAATGTCGAAAGCAGATTTCACATTTGAGAACCTGGAACCAGCAAATGTTTTTTTTATTTTGTATTAAATCAAACGTTAAATCATTTTTTTTTTAAGCTGTACTTGTATCCGTCAGCTGCTTCATCTATTCTTTGTGTCTTGATTTGCACTCCGCTTTCCCAGGTTTCAGTGAATTAGCTCAGACCACCAGCAGGTTTGGGCTGCATTGCCTGGAACATGTGTCGCTCGGAGGGAACGGGGGGTAAAGAGTGCAGGGATAACGAGAGCGAAACGGTTCAATTACAGCAGGCGATTTCTCTGCTCTGTCTCACTGTCTCTTTATTTCTGTGGTCGGGGTTAAAGAGACTGAAGAGTGTTTAACCCCTGATCCCTTCAGACAGGAAGTGACTGACACCGGGCTCACAGCTCAGCATTGTGGCTCTCCTGAAGTGGAAATACCTGTCATCAAGTGCGTGCGTGTGCGCGTGTGCATGTATATGCACGTGTGTGTGTGTGTGTGTGTGGGTGTGTGTGAGTGTGAGTAAACTGGATTCTTCATGCGCACTTTTGACCTGGTGTTTGTCGTTTTGGTGCAAGAAAATGTGCATCTGTGTGTGGCTGTACGTAAGTAGAGTGAGTCCTCAGGCTGTGTGCTAATATATATGTAATTCATCATTATCCCTGTCAGTGTGTGTGTTTGACATGAGCTCATTTATCTCCCCAGCCCCTTGGGACAGGGTTGATCAACCCGGGCGGGGCAAGGGGGGGTTAAATATGCAGGTGTGCTTCACATGTGGTGCGAGTGTGTGTGTGTGTGTGTGTGTGTGTGTGTGTGTGTGTGTGTGTGTGTGTGTGTGTGTGTGTGTCCCCGCGTATAACCGTGCACTTGTCTTGTGTTTATTTGGGAAACAAAAGCCTCGAGGCTGCAGAGGTGACGGCGCATTTGCCTCTGTGGTTGTGGAAATTGTTTACTGGATGCAAAACATGCTCATTACGTTGAAACAATAAATAAACCACAGCCATTTTCTGCAGAACGCACACAAGGGAAAGCAAAGGGTTGTTGCGAATGCAGCAAACTGCTCCAACTGTCATGCCTGGTTCCATTGAATTGGCTTTACAGAGCTGTCACTCACACTTGTCAGCCTGTGGGTTTCTGCCAGCACTGAGGTTTGGCTCAGGTGAGCAGTCTCTGCCTGAGCTTAGCAAAGGTGTGGCGGTGTGTATTGTGCTTTAATACTTGTGATTAGTTTTGGTTGCCATGTGACAAGTAGTGCCATGGCCGTAGATATATTTCTAGTGTGATCAGATGGTTTCCTTCGTCTGGTTCTCACGGTTGTGTTTAGACCTTGTTGAGAGATTTCCAAGGCTGGAACTCCAGCAATGCTAAGATTGACAGTAGGCATGTGAGTTAGGACAGCGTAGTCCTGAGCTTGAGGTTGTGTACGTGAGTATGTTGTTCTGTCGGTGTTTTTTCTATTGCAAGACGAGAGACGATACATAAACATAAAGTCAAGCGGACGACAAGAACAGTGAATGCAGGCCAGCTAATGTCATGAACAGAGGGGTGTAAATACATACATAACTGACAGGCAAATAACATAAATTGCCGTCAGGATTGGAAGTCATAAGAAAAAAAGGCATTTATAGAGGCACTGCAGTCATTTTGTATTGCACCGTACATGAAGTTGGATTTATTAGTCATATAAAAAAAAAAAAAGAAGGATCAAAACTGTTACGTTAGAGGCCAACGTGTGCTCACTTGTAATCCCTATGTGTCAAACATTCTGAATCCTACACTTTTTTAAAGTCTGACAGTGTGAGCCCCTCCTCAGACTAAAGTAGAGTCCAAACTACAACTCCCAACATTCCTGGTGCTGTTGGAACTGTTCCCATCTAAACTATATCATAAACCCTTGTATTTATCTGTGTGAATATCTCCACACTGGGTCTTTAGTAACTTGGGGTGCAACCCATTATGAGACCTCTGGTGCCTTGAGGTTCACCCTCAGTCACCACTCATCCTTTCATTAGCTCGCACTTCTTTACAAATCATACACTGAGGCCATTGTGAGTCACTCGAGGCAGTCCGAGTAAACACCGCTCGGACTGGATATAATGTCATATATTTCTTTTTGGTTTAGCTCCTGTAGTTTCGTGCTGCAGTCAAACGTCACTTCACTGCTTCAGGTACCTTAATGGTACTCTATGCTTTTCCCTGTCAAAGGTACCATCTCCATTGCTGCTCCCTCCCTCTGGAACTCTCTCCCCCAGCACCTCAGACATCCTCCGTCTCTCGCCACTTTCAAAACAGCACTTAAAACCCATTAATTTAAATCTGCTTTTAAACCTGTGATACTAGTATTTTTCACTATTGTCATCTTTCTTGTTTTATTGCTGCCTCTATTATTTGTCATTGCCATGTAAAGTGCCTTGGGGTACCTTTTTTAAAGTGCTATACAAATCAAATGTATTATTAATGAGCTTTGTTTCACAACCGCCGCTGCTGTTGACGTGTTGGTGAGCCTCACACTCTACAAACGTCTGCTATAATACAAAATAACAACAAGCATGTTATGCTTTTCAATCACCAGGTCCCTGGTTTGTAATGCTGGTATTGCACACAAAAATGTCTCCCAAGAAAAGCCGCGATAACCTTGGGGACATCACTATGACTTCATCAGGGCCATTTTATTTTCTGGACTTGTCAAAGCTCCATCAGAGCCACATCACATCAGCCATCATCAAAAATATCTCCATACTGTAGTTTACTACTTATGAACTTGTGTGAAATTTCAGATCATTACGACAAATCTAATTGTAAATACTCAAGCAAAAGTGGACTTTTTTTGTAAGCATAAAAGAGAAGGCATTTGAAGGCATTTGACAAATAATCTCACACAAAATCTAGAATTACAATTAAATTTGTAAATGGCGTTTCTTTTAAATGTCATTCCCGTTTCCCTTCAATACTCCCAATGACATAATGTATCTAATACAGAAGTCTGATTTGGCCCGAGCATATGAAACCAAATGGAGAAGGCACGCTCAGTTCATTGGAGAGTTCCCCAACAACTTGTGTCACATGATTGATGATGTGTCATGATTGATGATGTATTTTTGTTTAAACTTCAACCCTGAAATATTTATTGCAGATCCGAATTTGTCCCAGTTAGCTTTGGAAGCACTCATATAGACTTAGTGTTGGACTGCGGCGATTTCCGTTTGTAGTTAGTACGTGCATGTATTTGCATTGGTGTGTGTGTGTGTCTACGTGCAGGCCCTGCTGCCATACTTCCAAGTTCATGTGTCGCTGCAGGGGACTGACTGCTGCGAGTTGAGTGACAGCGCTGTGGTTTGCGTCCGACCTCTTGTGCAGAGGAGGAGGAGGAGGAGGAGGAGAGGGGGTGATGAATGGGAAGTTGTCTCTCCATCTGTCTTTATCGCTCTCTGTCCCATCTTTTGCACTTAATGTCTGCGTCTCAGTCACGGGGATGCAACAAGCATTGGTCGGCAACACTGGAATGCCCTTCCGGGCGAGATTATCCTCCTGTCAGAAAGAGCTGAGAGACAGTTGCCCCCTTTATCACCTATACCACCTACACACTCTGTAGAGACCAGAATCGAAAACGTTATTCTCCCATCGGACAGCCACGACTCACGTTATTGTCGGATGGAAACTAATAATATTGTTCTTGTTTTGAATTTTTTTTTAAGAAAGTTACATTGATATTTTTATTATGTAATCTTTTTGTACTTTATCAGGGTGAATTAGAGTTTAAAAAAATGTATGAAAGTTAGTTGGAAATGCACGTCATTAGTTCCCAGGGCCCAATGTGACATCTTCAAATGAGAAGTTTGACAAATGACTCCAAAGATTAATCGATTGTCAAAATTGTTATTCTTTAATTTTCAGTTAATTAATAACACGCAGGATCATTACACTGACATCACTGCGGTTCGCAGTGGCATGAGTCGGAGGCAATTGATTGACACCGAGGAATCACCGTCAGAAGTTCCCATGTATCAAAAACGGCGAGATGTAGATCGCTCGTGGTTCGAGTCACGTACCAGCATTCATCGGCAGTGAGGTCATCGATCATCCTTTTGTCCTCAACATGCAAGTTTATTCTTGTGCGGCACAAACAAGAGGTGAAAAGCGGCTGCGCTGCATACCATCGGCCCGTGTGACTCGTGAGTGTGGAGCGTGTGCGGCATGCACATGACCGTGATGCACACTCTGTCGTTTCAGGATGAGTTTTATTTTTGTTGCTAAATTTCTAAATTTCTTCGAAAAGCAAACGGCCGAATGCATGAAGGAAAGAGTTCTTACAGCGTGGCAGAAACTATAGCATGTAATGCTAATTGTAGGTTGTAAGAAGTTGCCAGGCCTGTTGTTTGTTTTTTCCTATGTCGACTGCAGGTAAGAATCAAAAGCTCCCACATCGGCCCCTAACAATAGCCCCGTTGACGCGCCGCACCTTCGCACCTGTCAACCGTCTGTCCGTAAGTGCGTAAGTCTCGATTCTAAACTTCCTTCTCGCTTCTTATAGCTGTCATTCCAGCAGCGAGGCGTGCGTCACCAATTCACTCCGCTGCATATTCTTATACCTCATTAGTCCTGTCGTCATCGGATGAGGAGCGCAGACAATAGTTCCAGTGATCCAGCGAAATAAAGACGACGGGTGTTGTGGAAAACCTTTATAACTAATCTGTTGAGGTCATCGACGTGACAAAGACATACCTGACTGATCTGGTTTCCTAATTCTGTTTGGTCGACCTTTTATTGAGGCTTAAAGGACAATTCCACCCTGGAAGATATCATCGGTGTGTGATGTTGAATGCATTCCTTGTGGCTTTGTGAAGTGTTGCAACCTGCCTTCGCTACTTCAGCTAGTGATCTCATGAGTCTCACAGGGGCGCGCTTGGATTGCTCCCGCAGACGATGCGTGAACTGAGCAAAGCTGGACACCAGAACCAAAACCTTGTTTGCAAGCAGCGGGTTATTGAAAACCTAAATTAGAGCCGTCACAGAGTGGGTACGGGGCCCTGACGTGCATGAGCAGGAACAACGTTTCTATGCAATTAGCTAGTCTGGGCTCACGTTGAAGTCGCATGGCTCATTGTCATACAAGCACTGGTCGAAATTGGATGCATTGTGCTAAAATATTTAAAACTAAAACAATAAACATGAGTGCTGCATGCCTCAATTATGCACTCTCTGTTTGTACAGTCCAGCGCATATAACAACACACACCCAAAACACAAATGTGCACACTTTAAATAGCCGTATGAATACCGTAAGCAGCATCAATGCACTCATTGTCTCAGTTCATCCCTCTGTGCTATTTATAACAAAGAAATGTAAGACTTTTAATATCGATATTATTATAAGACCTGCCTCCAAAATGACAGATAACCTGTGACTATGACAAGATCCCTCTGTTTTACAGTGGATTTCTGGCTGAATTGTTGTTAAATATTTGTGTAAAATGATGAAAAGCTACAGAAGAAAAGCTCTTTTTATCCTGATCTGATATTCAGTACTTATATTTTTAGATACTCTGTGAGACTGAACTCTAGCTGCACCTTTTGTCCAGGTATTCAGAGGACCAAGAAAATGTAAAAGTGTGTCTGAGCAAAACTCTTTTCCATTGTTACAAACGCATGTTTTACAGGCAGATGTTGCTAAAACCCACAAAAACGTTGTTTGAACTTTTAGTCAAGGACTCGAGAGATATAAACCGTGGCAGACGAAACTGTGTATAAAATGACATGTGTACAAAATTACATAACGACTTGAACATTTCCAAATGATGTGATGGTGCAGCCATGAAAACATGGTGGTTTCAATAATCCATTGAGGGTAAGCATCATAGTTTCAATGAAGTGTTACAACTAGCAGAGACATAATATACATGATGTTGAATATATGTGATGTTGGAAAAGAGCTGTATTTTCTCGCGTCAAGGCAGCTTAAGAAAGAAAGAAATTCAAGGGGGAAAATCTGAGTTCAAGAGTTTAAAGCCACATGATATATGTAGCAGGTCTAGGTGGTACCAGGCTGAACAAATGGGCAGTATTGTTTAACTCTCATCCCCCGTTACCCATGAATATACACTATGGAAAAACAAACCTTAGTTTCATTACTCAGTTCAAGAAAAAGAAGAAGAAAAAGACAGATAGTAACCTGGCAGAGTATAATTGTGTATTTATTCTTTTAAATAACTCAAATAATAAAATGCATATGTTACATTGTAGCTGTGGGATTATGCAATCCATTGCTCAATGGCGTTGGAACAACAAAGCAGCGGAGGAACAGCATGCGTATAAACATGTGATGGGTTTTATTGCTCCATCTCTATCTCACTACAAGCTCAAGTGGAGCAGATACAGGTTGACACAGTAGTGATGGGATGGAAGGAATACAATTACATAGTAATATTAGCAATATTCAAAAACACAGTTACAAAGTGCTCATTTGTAAAGCATTAAAAAACCAACAGCATGACAAAAGCAAATGGAAAAAAAATGGAACACACCAATAAACTAGACCAAATGAAAGATGAAGCCAGGTAAATAAAAAAATAAGTAAACCAAATATTTCATCAAAAGCGAGGTATGATCAAGAAGAACTACAGTATTTTGTACAAGGTGTTGCCCGTCTTCTTTGGAAAGTAAAACACTTTTTAGCCAGTCCAAATGGTGACAGTCAAAGGTGAGGAGAAAAGCCAACCATGGAGTCGCTGTAGTCATTCAAATGGTGACAACGCCTCACACTTTTGGGCAATCTTTTCGCAGTCCTATGCCAAAAAGGAGGTTTGGAGACGCTGTCGGACCAATGCGACAAGCACTTTGTTGAAGCAGAGTGACACCTTTTATAGCCAGAATGGTGTCTTTTGTAGCGGCAGCCATGAGGTGCTCGGTTCGTCGGCCTCGTTGAAGAAACGGAGCTGGTGTCGGGTTTCATTTGACTCCATGCTGGCGGTCCAGACCTCATAAATCTAGTCCCAGAATCCTTGTAGTGCTGTCTCCACACACACAGAATGAGTTTTACAGTTTCTTTGATTGGAGGAGGACGAGCTCTGCTGTAGTTGCTGTCTAGTGAGTTAGTTTTTTAGCAGATATTGTATAACACGACTTGAATCCACACCGTTTACTGCGTTTACTTTCTCAACTTTGTAGGACGTAGTAGCACCACTGGTGGACAGCTCATGTACGATTGCAGCCGCCACGGTGTCAGATCCCGCTGTGGAGAAAATTATTTATCCTAACAATGAGAAAAACAGGTATGGCCCCACACACACACACACACACACACACACACGTGTGTGTGTGCTGCTGACATAATGGCTCCTGGCAGGCAGTAACTCATACACTTCTGTGCCCCAGAGAATATTTTAACAGTTGGCCTGCTTTGTTGCGTAATATCTGCTGTTTAATGAAGCCTGAAATATCATGGCTTTTTCCGGGTTTCCCAGTAGTAGGTTGGACTGCTCTTCAGACCGCCAGTTGAGATGTCAAAGCAAAAGATGCTCTTCAGCCTATCAGCTGTTTTATATTCTACTTCTTCAAGGCACGTTTTTATAATGTGGGTCTTATTTTCATTCTTGTGACCCTCATTCCTTTGGGTTAATATAGCATTATAGCCACCAGGTTGATTATAGAGTATAGCACTGTGAGACAAAGCTCTACAATAAAGAACACTCAAACTGCCCCCTTAAAGTCAATGTCTACAGAACAACACAGGCAATAAACTTCAACATATCTGATCTCAAAAGCACATTGCGGTCATAAAAACAGCTGAAGAAAAGCATTAGCCTGAAACATCCCTGCATTGATATATCAGTCCATTGGAGTTACTTCATGGTGATGATTTCTGGGTGATTTATTTTAACTTGTTGACTTGTTTTTGCTACTTGTAGATGGCACAGTTTTTGTAGAATTGAAGTTTTGGGACTGTCTGCCGTCATTCTTTACTTCCAAACGAGAAGTTTCGTGATACCCTATGCACTCGCTCCTAAAACTCTATTTTAGCAATCCAAATTATTAACCACAGTATTATCATAACCAGAAGAAAATATGGACAACAATGACACTGTATTGAATTTTCCTCTTAAGGGACTATTTGGCTTTCATTACAAGGTTGTCATAAAACCAGACGGAGTCAATGACCTACCAAGATCTCGTGGCTTGCTGATTTCCGTAAGGCTGACGGAGGTATTCACCTTTTTATCGTGCAGTCACATATGGATGTGGACAATGTGGGCCTGTCTGGTCGGTCGGTATGGGATAGGGAGCAATGAGCAGCTATTATTATCCTGCTTTATGTCTCTGGCAGTGCAGTGGTGTCAGTCAGAGGCCGGCGGTGGAAGCCAGGGGCCAGTTAGGCCTGCTGGCTTCTCTGAAGGTGCTTCATCTCGGGGCCGAGTCAGCGGGACCTCTCACTGAACCGCAGCCCTTTGGATAGAAGCGCTGAGGCAGCAAAGTCAGCCCATTTCACTGGGTGGAGTTCCTATACAGTACTATAGGTCTTAAAACAAAAAGAGGTGGCAGTCGGCCTCTGTGACTTTTATAACCACAAGAAACATCGTCCCAAAGCTCAGATTCACACGTCATTGTCCATTATGTTGTTTTATCCCACTCTTGCTTCTCAGCCGCAATAGTTAGCACCAGCATCTGTGATCAATTTGTGCGATTTATGTGTCAGGAATTAGTCTGTGTTTTAAAAGGAGCACTTTGTGTGTGTGTGTGTGTGTGTGTGTGTGTGTGTGTGTGTGTGTGTGTGTGTGTGTGTGTGCGTGTGCGCGGTTCACCGTGTCGTATTGGGTGTTGGCGAACAGACTGAGCTCCAGGATTCCTCAGATTCCTCTCAGTAGAAGCCAGTGATAAGGGGAAATGTGAGGTAAGGAGAGGCCTTAGTGTTCTGACAGTTTGCAGCGTTGATGGATTGAGGTGAATGTTTGAACACCAGACAGACATAAAGGAGCAAATGGCTTTTATGAGCAGGAAGATTTATCCATTGAACAAGCTTTGTGGAGCTCCTCCGGCTGAATTTATGGCACTTGACACACGAAACGGCTATCAGTGCAGCGTTTGGATGTTTGGCAGCGCTCCACGGTACGTTCACACAAAGGGAGCATGCAATATTAGCATTATTTTAAAAGGTTTCCGTATATTTGGGAGGAATTGGGTGTCCTTTTCCAAGACGGTTCCCAGTAAAGCCATTCGCTGTTCCCTCACCTGGAATTCTGCTGTCTGGAAAGATCGCTGACAGCCAGGCGGTCTGCTGCTGCGGACGGAAAACGATAAAAGGCGAGGTTGTAGAAAATGGTCGCACGTTTGAATTCATTCCAGCGTTTTTAACCAGTTTCCATAAATATTTGAAGAGGTTTTTTTTAATGAATCACAACCCGGAAACCTTTCAAATTAAAGTTCACTAAAATAAATAGTCCAGATTGAAAATGTGTTGCCCTTCATCCTTTAATATTGAGTAATATTGAGTCTCAATATGATGTTTAGACGTCCTCTCTTCCTCACACGAATGACGTATTTAAGTTTAAAGTTTTAAATCAACAGCTAGGGAAATGTGACCGATCAGACTGTTCAGCATTATTAACCAAAATGAGTTCCTCTCACCTTGCAAGGCACATGACATTCACTGTCTTTTATTCCATCATTCATTTCAACTCTTTATTGCTCCAGATGTACTTGTCCTGCTTGATGGTTCAGAAGCTCACATGACTGTGAAGTAGAACCATCAGTGAACTTGCACTGGTGTTGTTTGCAGACGTTTGATTGGCTGTTTTCCTTTTTACCTGTATGGTATCCCATAAAGACGCATCAGATGTGTGTGCATCAATCAGCAGAGACTCATTGATCCCGCTAACACCACGCATTAGAATGTCTAAATAGGAGTTCATCTGATGACATTGACTCCTAGTATTACGTCGTACCCCTCTTCTCCTTTGTGCGTTATTGCATATTTCCACCCACCTTGTTGTTTTATGTGGATTGGAAACACAGTTGCATTGACACTTGTGTTCAATGTGGTCACAATGGGTCCCTGACCACCTTCGGACGCGGTTTGGCCAATCGGATCACAATCCATCCTCAATGCGTTTTGGGTGCATTTCCACCTCAACTTTCAAGTGGTCACCCAAAAAACTAATTGAATGAAAGCTGTATGTTTGACTCCTACTCAACTTGACTTTGTTAACTCCTGCATTAATTCCTGGTTATGTTTTTACTCGGTGCGATGGTTACAAATAAAGAAAAATGGAAATCAAATGGGTTTTATGCAGCTGATATTGATCAATAACATTATAGGTCCCGGAAACGATTCTCGGACTATATTCTAAAAATCTATTTAGCCGCTGAGCCATGAAGGTGTTTGAAGTAGTGCGGGATTTGATGCGTTGCCCTCTACTATGCCTTTACTCACATTTCCATATAGGCCCGCATATCTGATGAGCGCCACTATCACTCGCTTCTCATGACGCCTTGCTCTCTTTCCTTCTCTCTCTATTCAGTGCAATTAAATGCCGCTTTATTAACATGATATTTTGGGTGCGACAAAATGATCACCTGTCGCATTCAGTGACATTTAAGCTCTTGATCTCTTGTCTGATTCTCAAACTGTAATTAAAAGGGATTCGGAAACCACGACATGATCAAAAGCAGACTTATGTTGAGGGAGAGCACGCTTATGCGAGGTTTGGGTGCGGTTTTCTGTCGTATAGAAGCTATGATTTTGAGCACTGCTCTGCTGTCAGCCATGTGTATATCATACTAAGTGGCCGGTCTGACTCGTATTATTTTTCTCCGAATCGGCCACATGTATACGGTTGCAAAGTGGAAGGAGCCGCTGGTGACAGGAGCATTTTTCACCACTGTGAATTCCCACTTCAACGTTGATATCCTTAACTTGGAGACACGGGACTCTCCTCGTCGCTTTAGGTTTTTATGTTTAAATGTACAAGTTTTTGTTATTTCAGCTTTGTCTCTGAGAAATCATGTTTTGTTTTTTTCTGAGTTACTCTAAAAACGTCAACCTCAGACACAATTGCTATGGAGAGGAAGCCAATCAGAGGTTTGTATTAGAGCTGTAAATTCAGAACACAGAGCCATAAGTCACCCAGAATCCCCAAATGAGCTGAATGTTATGTTAAGTTTGTGCTTATTTACCTTTGACTTGGTTAAAAAAAGTTGTATATCTATATACATATGCATATACAGAGCCAAAATTAAAAAGATGTAGCAGGATTATAGAAAAACAGTGTTACAAAGTGTGCAGCGGAGAGAAAACTAAGTGGTAAAGTAGTGTTTTTATTAGACTATTTTCTAATTTCCTTCTTTTTTTTTATACAGAAATGCAAGTATCAACTTGCATTTCTCTCAAGGATCTTTAAAAGTTCAGCTTTTTAAAAGCCTCCGGGTACAGATTAAGTTCCTGCAGTGGAAAAGGGCTAATTGTGCAGAATATGAGCAGGACCTTTACTTGTGGGAACCCTGGGTGCCCAAAATATATCCTGCTACATTGCGTTATTATTGTAAAATGGTTGGATTCCAATGCGGGAGGTCATCGCTGGCTCAGCGTTACCTCCCAGTAACCCGATCCCCTGCAGCAGTAAAATACAGACTTTAACCGGCGTGTAACAGAGACACGCCAACACAATGACACAAAGAGGCCAGCAGTGTTTTAAACATGTTTTTAACCATGTCCATGTCTTTGTGTGAGTGGTCCCTGAGATCAGAGAGCTGTCTGTCAAGGGGACACTAAAACGGGTGTGGGGGTGTGGGAGAGAAGACGGAGGGTTTCCGACGGATACCACTCCCTCGCCACGCGTGAACTGATGTGAATTTAGGTGACGGGAGGCTTTAACCCCTGGGAAAGGATCTGTAAGGGGGGAAAAAGGGACAGAGAGGGCTGAAAAATGGGATTGACCCTTAACCCCCCGAGTCTGTAATGTGATCCTGGTATCTCTATTGTGGAGGGAGAGGGGTGTGGAGGAGGTCACCGGGGGAAAGGGAAGGTAGCAGCTACGCCGTGCTGCTGATTAGAACTTCCTGTGGTCAGCCACAGAGCCACAGCTTGGAAATACACACACACACACACACACACACACACACACATATATATATATATATATATATATATATATATATATATATATATATATATATATATATATATATATATAGAGGCAGAGGTGCATTTTAGACCAACAGTAACTTGAAATGAGTGTAGAAAAAAATCTGCTTTTGGAAAACCATTTAAAACTCCAGTTTGAATTACAACATATGTCATGTTAGACCTTCTACAAACACGCCAAATATTGTGTAATCTGGGAACATTTGCAAAGCCAAGCCTATCAGGCCACCACAAACTATCTGACCTTAAAACGAGCACAAGACTTTTGAAAACTTTTTTTTGCTGCTTTTCAAAAAGAGCTGGGAAGTGAACCTGGGTCTCTGCTGGGGCAGCTAAGCTTCATGCTGCACATGGCAGTAAAACCTGAACGCATTCTGACAAAAATATAAGACTCAACTTGTTGCAAGACATTTCTATAATTAGGTGTTTTATATTCCTAATTCTAGTGCAGCAACCTCACCTGCAGTCAGTCAGATGAGTCATCTTGAGACATCTTGGAAGATGCCATTATGTAAATTACTGCAACGCTCTCCAACCTGCCACCCCGTACGTTATTTCATTTACATGTGAATAGTTTATTTTCTCTCTTAACATTGTATTGCTTCAAGATTTCATGAAATATGAAAATGTGAAGCAGCTTATCTCCAGAGAACACTGATTCTAAAGAGAGCCGAGCTCCACATGCAAAACGACACAGGGATGTTGCGTAATCGCTAACCTATTAGGATTTGAATATGCCAGCGGAGGAGGACATGATTTATTTTTTGGATGCACAAATCTTCCCCTCTGCAGCTCTGACTTTGAGGAGAGGGAACTTCACTTCGCTGCTGCAGTTTCACAAACAGTCAAAACAGTCTTCAAATTGAGACTAAAAGCTTGGAAAAAGAAGCTGGAATATCTCCATTAGCGTCATGTTGTTTTTTCTCTCGATTCAACAAAACTCTTCTTTCTTTTTTTTTATCAAAAAAAGATGTTCAGGCTCAATAATAGACAAAACTGCCTGACAAATACTACGACCCTGCAGCGTTTGTTCATTTTGGTATAATCTTGTACAAAGATGTTCCTGCATGCTAATTAACCACTCGACTTTTACTACTGAGTGGAGAGGTTGGCCTCTCAGGGGCAGAAACCTTTTTTGATTTATTGTATTATAATTAATGCAATAAAAAGCCTGGCCTCAACTCAACCCTGGGTTGCGTAACACCGTAGGTTGAGAATGCAAACTAGCGTAGCTGAGAGTATTAGACTGGGTCGGTCGGTGCTGAAACTAACTGAAAGAAGAGTGCTGGGCTTCTTAACCCGGGCCGTTCGTGCAGGAGCTTTAGTCTGCTTGTAGGAGAAAGGGAGATTGTGGATTGTGTGTGTCTGGCAGTTTGGTATTTCCTGAAGGAGTTTCCTCCTACCGTCGGAGCGGAACCACCCTGGGGCCCTCAGCAGTCCAACACACAGACTGACCCGGTACTGCTGCCAGAGATTAACGGGGAGACACGGCAGCAGTGTGGAGCCACATTAGATATGAAGGTGTACGAGTATAAAGGGGCATTGATAAAGATGGTGACACACAGTGGAGTAGGTTGTTATAAAGGCAGGAACGCCTGGGCTCGCCGAGCGTCTCCGGCTTCAGGCTGTCGCCGGCTATCCGAGGGGGTCTGAGGGTCTGGTCGTTTCTGTGATGCCTCCATTTGCATACGACGCACTTATTGGTACCGCGGTGTGACGGATCGGTGTGTCTTCGGCACCTTTATAGTAGTGCGCTGGCCCAGAGATAGCGAGGGGAGCAGCGAGGACCGCGGGCCAGGATTCCTGCGCTATCAGCCAGCCTGACTCGGCGCTGGGCCTGACGACAGAAACCTGCCAGACGAGGTGGAAAGAGAGAGGGAGAGAGCCTTGTTGACAGGGTGAGGGAGAAAAGGGTGAGCAATCTCAGCCTGCGTCTTTGCCCCCTAGTCCCAGCTGGACTTGATTACCCAGAGTTCTCCCCTGAGCGACTTCGGGGAACACGGCCGTTGGACTTTTCAGATGGGAGCGAAGGGGAGGGGACTGGGCCGCGATTCAGACCTCAACCCCTTGGCTGAACTGGGACCGGTGCTCGGCTTCACCGCGCTGAGATTTTTACAAGTGATGCTGTTTTCTGTTTTGAATGTTGGGCTCTAATGTGAGGATTATGAGACAGAGAATAAAAATGAATCATTCTTACAAATGTAGTTTAGTTCCTGAAGGTTTTATCTGGTTCTGTGTGCAGCTTTTTTGAACATCAGTGTCTAGACTACATTTCCCATAAAGCCTGCTGCTTCCTACCCCAATAAGAATGTTATTACATGATCCCCTCGTCCGGGCAACATGGATAACATCTTCTGTCAGGAAATAGATTTTGCAATACCAATACGCAGCAAATTACGATGCTGGGAAATGTCCATTTAAAGTTGGAACGTCCGAGTAAATACGAAGGTCGTTCCAACACTCATGTCAGTGCAATACTGCCGGAAAGAGTCCTGATCATTGATGTGCAACAAGGGAAAGGAATAAAAACAGTGGAGACCAAACCGCTTACAAATGTATGCTGCCTCAGTATATCATCATTCCACCCAACCCTGCACTTTTAAGAAAAGCTGCTAGCTTCACACTGTTGTGCAGGGAAACGAGCTCACGTTGCAAAACAATAGCACTAAATCCAGCATTCTGCCATTTGCAAAAGTCAGGAAAAAAATACAGTTCTGGTATTGAATTCATGAAATCGTTCTTTATTTACTGTCCTGCTTTTTACTGAAGCGTCAGTTCTGTCAGGATATTACTCAGATACTGGAACGTGGCACCTATCATGTTTTCAAAATTGTAATCCTAGATAAACATAAGTAGTTTTAAATAGGAAATGATGCAAATGACCAATACAATACATTTTCTCCCTAGAAAATGATTAAATTAAGGCAGTATGGGCAGAAAGTGTGTCTTAAACCATAACCCCTATTTCAGAACGGGCTGTTTTACACAGATTGAGGTTAGTTACTAGTGAATAAAAAGCTCTATTTAAATACAGCTGAAGAAGAATACTGCAACTGTTGCTTATGATAACATGTCTATGTGGCTGGGTTGAATTTGTTGTCAATTAAATTACCGTTTGATAAAAAAAAATTAGGATACTGTAATATTTGTGAAACCGACTACCGAATATATGAAACGATGTCTACTAGAGATTATGTCATCCCTCTGGTGTCTTCATTGTGATCAGCGACAGAAGGAGAAAACGTAAGCGGAGCCGAGAGCCGAGAGTTTGAGAATGACAGGAAAGGCAGGAAGGAAGGAGAGGAAAGGAGGAAAGTGAGCGAGGGATGGAGGTGTAGCACCGGCTCAGCGCGGGTCGCTGAGATTTTAATGTGTGTGTGTGTGTGTCCCTTAGAGCGGTGTGTTTATAAATCACAGAGTCAAGCAGTGTGTGTCTTGCAGGGCCGGTGTTTCCTGCAGTGTAATCTGAGTCTCTGGTGGAATGTGTGAACCACATCCGACTCCACTCCACTCGAGCCCCCGACTCACTCAATATCCCACTGTAAACAAGCCGGCTCTGCCAGGGTTTCTGGAACCGGACAGGTAGATTCACTATACCTCCCCAAAAATAACAGAATACAGGAAATGCTTCAAAATAAAAGCGCATCGGGTTGAGCGGTAGGCGAAAAGTAGGTGCTGGAAGGTGATATCGAACTGTGACTTTCATTCACCGCGTTTTCTGCAGTGAACCTCCAGCTCTATGACTTTTTAATTTTGTGTGTGTGTGTGTGTGTGTGTGTGTGTGTGTGTGTGTGTGTGTGTGTGTGTGTGTGTGTGTGTGTGTGTGTGTGTGTGTGTGTGTGTGTGTGTGAGAGAGAGGTTTAGACTCTGAGGTTAATTGTAGTGTGACCTCTCTAATGTCTTTCCCTGGGTTCTTATCTTGATTGGGTAATTAATTCTGGGGCTGCTCCCTTCAGTCGCCCCAGTATTCACACACTCATATGACACACACACACACACACACTCCTGAACTCAGGAGCCCCCACATTCCTGTAACCCTAAGGCTGCTCCGTCGCAATACTTCTCTCTCTCTCTCTCTCTCTCTCTCTCTCTCTCTCTCTCTCTCTCTCTCTCTCTCTCTCTCTCTCTCTCTCTCTCTCTCTCTCTCCCCCCCACCTCTTTCCTCCCTCTCTCTCCCACTCTCTGGCTCTTGCTCAATTTATTTCTATTTCTCACTCAATCATTCTCGGAGCTCGTTTGTCCGTACTGTGCCTCTCCCCCGACCCCTCCACCACTGCTGCAGCTGTGGTGGAGGAGGAAATATTCATATATTTTACTTACTCAAAACTCGTGGCACCAGAATGTAAAAGCGCTAGTAAAAGTCCTGCAATAAAATTGTGAAAAGAAAAAAAGGTATAGATTTGAATTGGGCAATAAACACAAGCATACAATTAGACAGGTTGTAAACAAGTGTAGTTAGATTATCTAAACCACTGTCGACGGTAAAACAGAAAGGGAGCGCTCCCACATCGTCACTAATGGCACCTCATGAGCACAATAAAACTGGAAATGTGGCACAGTGGCAATTATGGTGGTTCAACCGGTCTGTGATTTATGTTTCCCACAAACAGATCACCTTACCGTAACTTCCCATTTAACTCACTTTTAATTCACTTTCTCTAATTTCTGCCTCACCTATTTCATATTATATTTTGTTGTTAGTTTAATAAAGTACCGTTCTTATTATATTTTTAGATCTTCACATGAAACGTATTTCAATACAAAGTATCTGGTAATCACAATTGTTGTGGAGTTTAAAGTACAACATTTACCTGTGAAATGAAATATAACGCGGCGTGAAATGGAAACCCTTTAAAGCACGAGTGTGTTCAGTTGCATTCTGCTGCCGCTCTCTCACCTCCCCTCTTTTTGGATCTTGGAGCATTGCTCTGTCTGCGGGACGGAGCGACCACTTCCTCTACGCGACAGACAGCTCACTGTTTTTCTCCCGGCTTTATCACTCTATCACCAGCCAACAGACATAGAAAGAGAGAGTTAGTGTGAGGGAGGGAGAGAGAGAGAGAGAGAGAGAGAGCGGCACACTCACACTCTCTCCGGTCCTGGCTCTCCCTGTTTGGGCACGATGAGAACGGCAGATTATTGGGACTGATAAAACGAGGAATGCTGCTTGGAGAGGAAACGCCGTTCTGGAGGAGATGTAGTCTATAGAGGACTGTTCCCTCCTCCCCCATATGTCATCCCCCCAAACACCAACACCAACACCGGGCTTTTCCTCCCCCTGTCCCGCTCCTGCCGACTCGTTTTAATGCTTTAGCCTTTGAGGAAATGTTCTGTCAAGCCAAGTGTGGACATTTTCTGTTCTCTTATTGTTTAATGTTAATAGAAAACAAGACAAAGTTAGATGAAAAACTTGTCTCACGGGCCTTTAGAGTTGTCCTGCAACCCCTGACCTTTTTCTTTTTTTATATATATATATCAACAAAAATAGTTGAAACAAAAGATGCTAAGGGAAAGAAAAATCCAAAATGGAGACAGTTATCAGAACCCAAACCTACTGTATTTTTTATTTCTGAATAATATAAAATAGTGTAATGTCTTTCACATCACTGCTTGATCCACACTGTGTTTTGAGTTTTTAATATATATGTATGTATGTATATGTATGTATATATATATATATATATATATATATATATATGTATATGTGTGTGTGTGTGTGTGTGTGTGTGTGTGTATATGTGTGTGTGTGTGTATATGTGTGTGTATATATGTATATATGTGTGTATGTATATATGTGTATATATATGTATGTATGTATGTGTATATATATGTATGTATGTATATATATATATATATATATATATATATATATATATATATATATATATATATATATATATATATATATATATATATATATATATATATACACATATATATATATACATATATATATATACATACATACATATATATAGAACAAAGCAGTCCTCTACGCGCTGAGCGATGCAGACTCGATGCAGAGAATGAGGGATGTCAGCTGAGGTTAAAAGAGCGAGAGACTAATAAATAGTGTGTTGGGAGCTGAGAGACGCAGACAGCACATTTGGTGTGGAACCACCTCGCTTAACCCCGACACCGCAGAGGTGTGTGTGTGTGTGTGTGTGTGCGCGAGCGTCTGTGCAGAGTCAACTTTATTGTCATTGCACAGAGTACTAGGACAACAACATGTAGTTTAGCATCTGACCAGAAGTGCAAAAAGAACAGTGAAAGATATGAAATGCAAGATGTATACAGTATCATCAATATTTGTCCACATTTTTCTCCTGGATTTTGAAAATAATTCTAATCACCAGTACTTTGACTCGTCTTGCGATCGCGGTGTGATATTGGAGGGAACGGTAATTTGCAGCATCGCAATATTTAATTTTAAATGGAGATTTGACAAACATTTCGCTATAAAAAAATTTGCCCTAGGTCTTATTGCGATTGCGATAACATTTTGATTAATTGTGCAGCCCTATCCTGGAGTTAGTTATTATATATATAAAGTTATTACAGAGACAGGTTTGTGAAGCTGTAGAGGAAATGTGCTAATCCAGATTTACTACATTTTGGAGAAAACTAACATATTTTGTGTAGTGTATTGTAGTTTGTGTAGCTTTACAAGGTTCCTCTGCAACCTCAGCAATCAAACAGGATGTCAAACAGGTCCAGTGTACCCCAGTGATCTAAACCAGTGGACCTGACTGAGAATCACTGGTCTCAGTGGGGTCCGTGTTCCAAAGACTCAAGGTTCACAAAAGTATGACTCCTCGTAAAATATATTTGCCGTGTCTTTGAAAAGCGGCATCTGAAGCGAAGTTACATGCAGACCGCAGTCGGTAGAGACTCATAGTTTTATCATAGACAACAATGGATAACATGCACACACTTATGCAATGCATTGAGTAACCATAAAGGGCAATTTGTTGTCAGTCTGCAGAACAATAAAAAGATAAAACAAAAATACGTCTAATAAGCCTTGGCATGCCCTCTACTAAAGTTATTTTTAGCCATGTTAGCATTGATTCTGGTGAGAAAGTTGTTATTTTCATTCACTGGAGTGGACGAAAATCATTATCTAGCTAAACGCGGAGGCTGGGTGTCAAAGCCCAGACAGACCAGACAGATTACACAACAATTAAGATAAGACGGGATGACATTTCTCTCTCTCTCTCTCTCTCTCTCTCTCTCTCTCTCTCTCTCTCTCTCTCTGTAGTATGATGGTAAAGAATGTTGTTTAAAGAAGGGACATTATGTTCGCCTTTGATGTCTCCGGAAATATGAAACACTCAGAGGCTGATAGAAAAAAACACTCATCTCTCACACACACACACACACACACACACACACACACACACACACACGCAGGGCTCTGCTTCACCCAAACTATATTATACAAATGCGCAAACAGACTAAACACACATTTCACTTTTCACTGGAAATTAACTACACAAATTAACTACACAGTTTCATTTTGACCTCGGTGTAAGTGAACAGTGAACCTGACCCCCCCCCCCCCCCCCCCCCCCCAAAAAAAACTTTTCTTCCCTCCCCTCTCACCCTCCCTCCCTCCGTCTCTCACTCTCTCAGTCTGCAACTTTCTGCTGACTCCAGGAATTATGATCTGTTTCCCGTCCGCAGGAATAATAGAATACAGGAGGAGGGGGGGTCGGCAACAGCTTAGTGGAACAGTAGTGAGGAGTCCAGCTCCACTGTGGTTACACTGTGTGTGCGTGTGTGTGTGTCTGTGTGTGTCTGCAAATGTGTTTATATCCAGATGTGCAAATGTGAGATATTTTCCTCTTCATTTCCATAAACTTCACACTTTAGAAGACTATATCCTTGGACACACACAGAAACTGAAATCTGAAGCTTAATTAATGGCCATAAATCGACGCCCTCCTCCCGTTATCTTGACAGTAAACGCCTCACGTATGCAACCACGCGACGGGCTGCGGATCTCTCCCAACGCCAGAGCCTTCTGGGCACTTAACACTATCGGCAGTTAGATCCAGCCGCTCGAGTGTGTGTGGAGTGTGTGTGGAGTGTGTCCTCAGCCGCGTAAATATTTATCACACGGCTCCCCCAGGAATTTTAATGAGCACTGATGGAGAGCAATCAACACAGCGGAGCCCAGAGGAGGCGAGGAGGTTGAAGCGTAGTGGAAGTCTGCGATGTGAGGTTCTGTCTTTTAAATATCACAAGTTTACTGTTTTCCTGTGGAGATTCACACTTTCCTGCTCTTCTGCTAATTGTTTCCTGTGTGCGTGTGCATGTGTGTGTGTGGTATAGTGTACATACTCATCAGGGTGACAGGGCCACCCTTTAGAGGTCACTCAACACATTGTGTGCAGGCCAAGCTGCATGGGGAGTCAGGGAAGGAAACCTGAGCTATAACTCACGCAGCTCTCTCTCTTTCTCTTTCTCACTCAGTCTCTCTCACACACACTCACACACACAGGACCTGACCTTTGACCTCTGGCTGGGAGTGGCTAATAACTTTCTTGGTTTTCTAAAGACGCAGCATCTCACAATTCATCTATATGTATTCCAGTGGTACTTTATGAACTTGATGAAAAAATAAACATGGAATCTGTGATTTGTGTTGCCAAAGTATGTTAACACACACGCGGAGACACAGACAGTTAACCTCTCCAACCCCAATCATCACAAATCAAAATCAAACCCACAGAACGTAGTTTAACATTCCAGTGCGATGCCAGGATTTCTTAAAACGCCAAATAAATCAGGCTAATTGTAGGAATGATTCCATCTGATGGAACGGTGCAGCTGTAAAAAAACATGGCTTTACATATTTCACTCACCGTGAAACATCATATAGTGTCAATGAAGCGCTCGTTATTGTCCTGCCTCAAAAGAAGAGGGAATATAAGAGAAAAATATCAACATCAATGAGCTTTAATAGCATCATGTATATAAATATTGCCACTGCAATCCAAAAATATAAATACAAAAGCAGTAAGATGCATTAATAAAATAAATGTCACTGTTGATCTGTTGGTTTATGGCCGATATTAACTGTCAAAGCCTATTGTACAAGGTTTGCAGTGCCCTGTATTTATAATAATTCAGAACGTTTTCGAAAGAGACAACCAATGGTATGCACACCACCACATGAGTCTCTTATTTCCTCCTCCAGCTAAAACTGGGGGCCTTTTTGTGCTTTCAAGTAAGTGGAGGCGATGCTGGTGGAGGTGCGTTAGAAATTGACCAGTGACAGATTTGTGGCTCTGAGTCTGAACAACTAGGAACGATGAAGCTCTCTCTTTCCGCTTCTTTCTTTTCCCCCCACCTGCACACACGTATACCAGCCTACACACACGTATACCAGCCTACACACACGTATACCAGCCTGCACACACGTATACCAGCCTACACACACGTATACCAGCCTACACACACGTATACCAGCCTGCACACACGTATACCAGCCTGCACACACGTATACCAGCCTACACACACGTATACCAGCCTACACACACGTATACCAGCCTGCACACACGTATACCAGCCTACACACACGTATACCAGCCTGCACACACGTATACCAGCCTGCACACACGTATACCAGCCTACACACACGTATACCAGCCTACACACACGTATACCAGCCTACACACACACCTGGTCGCAGGGTGACCGCAGCAGCCGCCTCCATGTCCCTCCAGACGGGCAGCAGTTAGAGTTCTGGAGGAAGAAGAGATCTTTCATGTCCCCATCGCTCCCGTAATAGCATCGTTGTCATCCCGGGTATTAAAAGCTCGGGATGAGGGTTGAGTTCTTCCATCAAAACCCCAGCGAGGTCGAGGTCAGAACCTCTGGGTCTGGCCGGAACATCTGGGTCTGCTGCGGGACATGGAGACCGTGGGCTCCAGACTCTCACAGCACTCTCTGCCGCTGTATCAGATTTTCTTTGAAGTCTCTGTATTCGCAGCCTCATGTCCACTACTGTACAAATACCAGAGACGCTACTGGACTTCCAAAACCACATCATAGTCTCCCAGCATGCACCCCTCAGAGAGAGAGAGAGAAGAGATGTTTTCTCAAGAACGTTTGATGTGTCTCCCGTAAGTAGTTGGGATTCCAGTAGGGAAAAAGTTATATTATGGACATTTAGCATTTTTTCCTACCTCTCCCAACATACAAGCACTGTAGGTGTGTGTGTGTGTGTGTGTGTGTGTGTGTGTGTGTGTGTGTGTGTGTGTGTGTGTGTGTGTGTGTGTGTGTGTGTGTGTGTGTGTGTGTGTGTGTGTGTGTGTGCGCATAAGTGTGTGTGTGTGTGTGTCACACGCTGCTACATGTTTGTGTGCGTGCCCTTATGTGTTCGGAGGTCAGCCCCGGTGTGCTGTGTGATTTATTGAAAGGCCTTGCAGTGATACCAGAATTCCTTTGCGTTAAATGCCTTCCCTGAGTGCCTTTTACTGCCTGTGTGCTTTATGAACCATGATCACACTCTATTCGTCTCTCACTTTTACATTTCTAAAGATTATTTTTTATGGCGTCTCGTCTTTATTAGAGTGGAACGTGTCAGGAAAAAAGGCAAGAAGGGAGAGATGGGGAATGATAGGCCATGTGGTTGGCGAGCATACACTGAAGTTTAACATCAGAGCTGGAGGAGAAAAAAAAAAAACTTTTCATGTCTGAGCTTGAGATTGTATCATCAAGGTTATGGCAATAACAGCCCTTTATAATAGGTCAGCCCTCCACCCCGCTTCCAGCTTCTGATCAAACTAAATATCAGCCAGTACTTCATACTAAATGGAAACATAACCCATGTCAGCATTTTTTCTTACCTAGTGCCACATAATGCCAGGATGACATTCTTTGTCAATGCCTTCCAAAACCAGTAACCATATAAAAAACAATCTGGTTAACTTCCAGTATAAATCACAGTTAGATAGTCGTCCTCCTCACTCAGACGTTTTTCAGTAGTTGGAAGGTTATGCTACTTGAAATGTTGCATGGCCACAGGAGATCCTTTTTCAGATTAGCGTAAACAAAAATAGATATATTGTATTGGAACAAATGATCAGTGCTGTTGTATTTCATGTGAGGATAGAATTGTTGGTTTATCTTGGCTGAAATAGCGATTTTACTGTCCACAAAAGAAGAAAAAAAGTTAAATATGGATTTAAAAAGCCAAGAACACGTTTCAACGCCCCGATATCACCAACCACCACGAGAACATCCATTGAGTAACAGATGTTGGTGGAGCAGCGGCCAGCAGCGCGATGCAGCTCATGTGACCCTGGTGAGCCACTGCAGCACTACCACCGCTTGGAGAGCCATACAAGTCTCCCGGTTAATTTGTCAGTTCTACCAATTGGCAATTCAAAATGAATGTATTCATTGCAAACAAAATGTATGACAGTAAAAGATCATTTAATTACCTGGGAGCATCGCTACAAACCAGCCGATCAAAACTTTAAGGTTATTTTGCTATTTCTAAGTTTTGTCTTGAATTAATCTAGCGACTTGAATATTTTCTTCTGCAGCAACAACCACCGGAGCTAATGGATACTGTCGTATTGAGTTTAATCCTCCTTTTTCAAAAACAAATACTCATGTGTACCACCACTCGGCCTGCTCTGAACCCATCAGACACTTCATAACAAATAAAACTCTGGTCTCAATTTTTCCAACTTTGGCTCACGTAGGAAATCATTTGCATACGACACACATCAGCGCTCGGAGCCTGTGATGCTCACTTAGCGGCCTGTAACAGGGTCTCAGATGGTGAGTGGGCGAGGAGCTCGTATTGAAATATAATCTCTGAAATGTTTCTAATGCTCACAGGCTGAGGGACACATTTTGTCACGGCTAATCTTCGGCTTTCTGCTTGTTATTATCGCTGCTGCAAAGTTTCAGACTTGGGCAGAGCGCTTCTTTAAACAGGATATACTAAAACGTTGGGTTTGGTTCAAAATCGCATCCATATGACGATTATATTGTGCCCCCGCATCTGTTAGTAGTTTGTGTTGAATTATTTGCGACATGCTGCGTTTTGGGTGAGTTCACTCGGCCGCAGAACGCTCTTGTTAGCAGTTTGGAGGCAGCTTTTATTCCAGCGAGCCGCACTCTGCAGACGGATCTGTGAGGGTGAGATTGTCTGTCACCTGCAGAAATCCTGGTTGAGAAAGACCAGGCGCCGGATTAGCTTCCTGGATGCTGAACTGTGTGGTTGTGCGCTAACACGGCAGACTTAGCAGACAAGAGTCTGATTTCAACAGATGTTCTCCTGCCAAGCTCAGATGGAGATTTCAGAGGCCAGGCATGGCTACGTTGACGATAATACAAGGGGCTACTCTTCCCGTTAGCGTTGGGTATCATTTAAACAAATGTCAATATTGGTGCCAATTTCGGTACCAAACATTACATTTTTTCGGATACCTTAGTATCCGAAAAAAGAAATACAAACTTGTTTTTCTACAAAATCCAATTAACAAAGTCTGCCAGACGTCTCAGTGTTTAATGTCCTAACCACAAGCGGTATTACATGAACTTTACATGAATTTAAAAAATCTGGACGTAACCAAGAATGATCATGAAATACAGAAAGCATCTGATGTGAACTTCCAATAGATAACATTATGGTTGACAAACTCAAAACGTTTTAAACATTTGACTTTTAGGCCTATAGCTCATGTCTCCAGGTCTCATTGACTTCAGCCGGGGATGTAGCCGGGCCAGTGGTGGAGTCATTGGTCTACAGTTAAAAACAATGATTTGTATTCTGCTCGTGTAACGCTGAACAAAACCATGTGACGCACACAGCTGGAATGATGACATCTCTAAACACAAGATGTATCAAGACAACACTTGTTGTATTGGTCGCCGATGCAAATTCACTAGTGAGAGTTCGGCAAAGGGAAACTTTTCTCTGCGAGTCTGCTGGAACCAATTGGAGCTCAACTGAAAACAGGAAACACATTTTTGAGTTTGTCAGCTGCTCTGGCTTCAGTTGAAGTGAATGAAAGATGGATGGCACCTTGCTGAAGGTCACTGCATGAATTTAGAGGGAGGGTTCTCCTGCTGGGGGTCTGCTACCGTGGTGCTCTTTCACTCGTTTGGCATCTTTTGGCATCAACCACAGACGTAAGTGGAGGTCATCACAGTGACGTCATCCATTGATTTGTTGGGTGCCATTTTGAAGCCCAGACGGCAGTTTGTCCGCCGCCATTTTGGCCGTCGCCATTTTGGTTTTGTCAATCACAAAGTCTAAGCCACAACCTAAAGCATACTCTACTTTATGGTCTATTTTATTTCATTCTCTAAATGGGAGCATAACTTACTCAACGCTCTATTGACTTAAAACTAGTGATTTTACTGAGGTAAGGAATCAAGTGAGTGGTAGAGACCTTTTCTCATAGACTTCTATACAATCAGATTTCGTTTTGCCACTCAGGGCCTGACTGCAATAAGACAGAATGCAAGTTTAAGGCCCTTCCGCATGGCCTCGCTCTTCAGACCCGGAGGTTTACGTCAAAGCTTGGAGTTTGTTTCAGTTCATTAGATTTGCATATGCATGTAGACAGAAACTAAACCAAACGCTACTTCAGGGTCTTTTTTTTTTTCTCCAAAACTCTGCAGCACACCAGCTTTCTTTCATTTGTTTTCCTTTCCTTTTTCTGGCACTGGCCTGTGACAGGCTCATACCAGATAAGACCCGCCCTCTTTGCATTGAGCAACCAATCAACAAGGGGCATCGACGCACAAACATTAAACCGGGTTTATTTAAAAAAAGAAATGTAAATTTTTATGATGTCTAACACTTGACTTCAGACCGGCTTCAGTGTTCGTGACGAGACCAGTGGATGTTTCTTTTATGTCAGCTTTGAAATGTTCTCCATTACAAACCCTCATCAACATAATTATGAAGCAAGTGGATTATTTAATGTAATTGTCGAGTAAGTCGCCCTATAATAATTACGATCAGCCCCATGATAAATTATGTCTCGTTGCTGCAGGTAATTAGTCTGAAAATGTTTCCAGTTATGGCTTCAGAGCCAAAAGTGGATGTGAGTAATGTACAGAGAGAAAGAGCTGCTTGTGCTGCCGTTACAGACGGAGGGGAGAAAAGGGCCCGTGGCTTTCATCTGCGGGGCTGCATGCGCACCACGGGACGTCAAAAATAAAAACACCCTGAACTGAACCAGGTTTTCAGTGTCGCGGACTGAATCAGCCTGTACTTGTTCCCCGCGTGTGTGTAATCAGAAGACTGCGATTCAGCGGCGTGGAGCCTCTCTGAGATGTGGGTCCCTGCTCTCTGAAAGGCTGAACTATGCCACTGTGAGCGTTCCTCTGTAATAGGAGCACCCAGAAAAGACATTTTCAGATTTAAAAAAAACAAAACACTGCTCTCTTTTTTCGCTCTAGCCCGACGCCTGTGTACTTCTGGACTGTTTTTCATGGATTGGGCTCAGCGTATTGGTTCCAAATAATGGAAATGTTATGACACAGCACCCAAAATGCGGCTCCACTTTGTGGCAACCGTGTGGGGGAGAACCCTCTTCCTGTTTCGACATGATAATGGACTGGGTCAGGTCCATAAATAGAATAGAAAGCCTTTCTTGTCATTGTACAGAATACAATGGAATTAGGAGCACTAGTCCTGATCAGTGCAATTAGGACAAACTGGAAAAATACCACACAAACAAACATTCATCCATAGCCGACAAGACAGCTAAAATAAACAGTGAAATTAATAATTATAATGATTTTTACTAGAATAAATGCAGGTGTGGCCTTCTAAAAGAGTCATCCTATAAGTGTGTCTAAGTTTTCTATGGAAGAACTTCCCAGAGTGTACAGGCATTAGATTAGATCAGATAGACTTTATTTTCCTTTTTTTCTTTTTTCTTAGGCTTTTCCCAAGTCCAGTGAAGGTACACGCATGCACATAACAAATAAATCAACTTAAAAGCTCTCATGGCCGAATTGAAGCAAATTCCTGCATCCGGGCTTCAAAATCTTGAAGACAGATTTTCCAGAAGTGTGGAGGCTATTATAGCAGCAATTAATGTCAATGGTTTGGGAATGAGATGCTCAGCAATCACATGCGAGGGAAATGCCTGGGTGTCCACATACTTTTGGCGATATAGTTTATATAAAAACAACCTCCATGCAGAAGGAAAAGAACAAAGACGGAAAGGGGAAGACCACCACGCGTTTCTTGACAAAAGCCACGACTGTTAAAGATTACAAGAAAAAAAAAATCTTTTAAAAGAAAGACAAATAGAAGTCTTTGTTGACTTTTCAACACAAGGTTTTCTCGCAGTAGTCATTCCTTCTGGAATTAGCTGCAGGATTAAGGAACATACATTATCAGGTCATTGAAAAAGGAGATTCATCACATTTTATTAGACCCCTCGAGGCCAACATGTGTGTTTCTGACACAAACTTAATACGGATGATGCCTGAGAGATGAAAAAAGAAATCACTCCCCCAAAATTGAGATGGAAATACAAGAGAGAAAGAGAGAGAAAGGAAACTTTGTAAACATAACGGACGTACAGGGGAAAAGTTTTTTTTTTTTCGGTCTCTTTGGTGGTCTCATGAAGGGTCTCGCTGGATCTTGAACCCGGTGCAAAACACAACGGGGGGGGAAATGAGTTAGGGGTGGCGGAGGGAGGTGAGTGGGGGGTCCTGGGCTGGGGGTTACACCACCAGAGTCCCACAATTCATCATCCTCTGGCACCGACGGGGGCCGTCTGGACAGATCGCTGGTGGGGGGCCGAGAGGGGGCGATTGATGGCCAGCGAGTCCTGGGACCGCCCTCCTTTTCCCCAGGAGAGGGGAGATAGAGTGTGAGAGTGTGTGTGTGTGTGTGTGTGTGTGTGTGTGTGGCATCCTGCTGCAGACGTCACGTTTGGACATTGAGTTGGATGCAGGATGTCTTTATGTGAGGACGGCACATCAGCTGGCTGCAGGATTCCCCTCCCCGTAGGCATCCGATCAGACATGACAGATGATGTGTTTTTCTTTCTCCCCTCTCTCTCCCTCCCCTCCCTCCCTCTCTCTTTCTTTTTAACAGGACTACCTGCAAGGCGACAGCACCAAAGCATATCAGAGGTTGGGTTGGAAGCCAAAGGTCACTTTTGAGGTGCGTGTCACACATCTGATGAGCGGGGCGATGTGGATGTGAAATAAAATATGATGATATTAATTAATGACGATATTGTGCCACACGAATAGACATGGAATGATTTGAT
The DNA here is from genome assembly GCA_038501785.1 of Myoxocephalus aenaeus. Taxonomy (NCBI): domain Eukaryota; kingdom Metazoa; phylum Chordata; class Actinopteri; order Perciformes; family Cottidae; genus Myoxocephalus; species Myoxocephalus aenaeus. Next base: position 1,567,737 of record JBAMJR010000050.1, on the reverse strand, counting down.
GAAATATACTCTAATTGAGCCACAGAAAGGATAATGTCCAAATATCTAAATATTATCTTTGAAGGCCTGAAAGGATTTGTGACAGAGCTCAAAATAAATGAATAAATAAGAAGAAGAGGGGACCATGAGTCTGTATTGTTCTATGTATCTGCATGTGTAGAAGGTGGGTGGGATAGTGAGGTGAAGGAGGTGACATCACTTGTAAAGTGAGTATTTAGTGAGGCCCATCTAACCAAGGAGCAACAGAAAAGCAACAAGCTTTGAGTCCCGCCTACGGTTCAGCTCAGAGTCCTCATGTCCTGTGTCTGTCAGCCTGATACTGTATGTTATATGAGAGGGAATATAAAATCACTTTCCTTTATTGGAAAGGTTTTTAATAAAACTCCAAGGTGGACGGCATGGAATTTAATAAAAATGATATAATATCTTTCCAATATATCTCAAAATAAGACAAAGGTATGCAAAGCCACTTAAACAAAAAAATATGATTAAAATCAACCTAACGTTATTAACTATATTCAACTGTTTTGAATTACAAGTCGGACAAAAGTCTCCACAGTAAAAGCAGAGACTCAAATAACTATTTTAGTTTATTACATCGTGTTACTATTTACTTATAAGCATGATTGGACAACACAATTTAGTAAACAATAATAGGATCTTTTGTTTAGTTACTGAAGTATAATTTGTCAGTCTAAACACAAGCAGGCAAACGAGAACATTGCCGAAATAAAATATGGATCAGCAACATTTTGAATGACATCAGGGAACTAACTGACCCAAAATCTGACCTAACACTCAAAGAGGTATTTTTTTTTGGTACTTCGCAGTATTCTGTGCAGAATAAAAGTCAATAAAAAGTCAATAAATGATAATATTGAATTGTTGCTGATACTGCCTACTATAAACCACAGTGTTGATCACTAAAGACGAAGCATTTAAATTACAATCAGCGGCTCTACTGTGTTTTTGTCAAGAGATTTATTTAATTGAAGCTGAATTTTTCAAAGTTCCCTTTCTTTATGTAACTGAATGTGAACGTGTGTCCCTCTGCAGGAGCTGGTGAAGGAGATGGTGGATGCGGACGTCGAGCTAATGAAGAAAAACCCAAATGCCTGAGTCCGACTCAGTCATCACTCCTCCCAGGACGGGAACTATTCAGCACTCCGGTGTTCTTCCCACAGAGGAAGAAAGTTGTCGTATTTTTACCTTCATGACGTGTCCTTTTGTCTTTGTTACTGAGGGGGGTTTATTGTGTGTGTGTGTGTCTCTTGCATCATGTCATTTTGATTTTTGTTTGATGCCTTTTTGTATTTCCACACTGATCATGTCATAATGTGTGTTGATGGCCAGGGTTGTGGGTTTATTTATGCCTTTGTTTCTTTTGATTATGGTTTTACCGATTTAGGCGTCAAAGTGCTCTCTGTCAGAGGATGAAATGCTATAAATAAATTGAAGAGTAAATATTCGATGTTGGAAAATAGCAATCAGCCGGTATAGTTGTGGCGTAAATGAACTGTTTGGTATAATAAAGACTGGTCTTTACATGGTGTCCTGTTGTTTTTCTGATGCTATAACAAAACTGTGATGAATGATGTTCATATTAATATTAAGATGGAGGTTTCCAGGAGATTTGTCTTTTGTGTGTTTTTGTTTAATATTTTTTTAGGCCTGCCGAGGGCAGCAAGCAGCGAATCTTCATCCAGTATATGCAGGTGTGCGTGTGCGTGCAGGTGTGTGTTGCCCAGGTTGTGCAGAGGTCGGCTTGCTCCGCTCCTGTCGGTTCTCTTCCCTCCGCTCGCTCCGGCTTTCCAGGTTGTTATTACTTTTTTTATTAGCGAGCACACTGCGCTCTTTTATCCGCGTCTCTCCGCGGCGCGCAGAGCTGCGCCTCAAACGCCGCTTCTGTGCGGACTTTCTGCAAATGCCGAGCGCGCAGTGAGAGCCTGGACCGGGACCTGCTCTGGTCCTGATGATAGTCGTTGTGTTTTAGATATGTAAACCTCCCGAGGTTGTTTTCTTTCTCTTAAACTAACAACACATGGTTGCCTCCACTCGTCGGCACTGGATTTACACTTAAATCGAGAGTATTTATCTTTTGTGGGGAGATAACCACGTGTCAAAAATAAGTCCGTGACTAATTAGAAATGTAGTAATTTTCCCACGTTAATTGTATCAAAGCAATATAATGCATACATATATACATGTTATAATACATATGCGTTGTGTTTAATAGCTTGTCTGAGGCCCAACATTCGCGAGGTTTGGGGGATTCACGTGCAGAGTGATTCAGATCCTTAAGCCCGAGTAAAAGCACAATGTAGGAACACTAAAGTGGTGAGTTAAAGGCTGACAAATGTGAAAAATAAAACTTATTGTGCAGCATAATGGCTCATGTCTGTTCTATATATTAGTGTTATAACAGTGTGGCTATTTCAACTACACTTGCTGGGTTTAATAATTAAATATGTTATATCCCAAACGTTAATCTGCAAAGTATTGCAAGCCGTCAGAAAAATAGTGGAGTGAAACTGACAGTGAACACAATAAAGGAGCAGAAAATATAAATACTTTAGTCAAGTACAAGTAGCTGAAGTTGTCCTGAAGTTCCTCAAAGTATTATTTACCTCCCACCACCTCTGGCATTGTGTTTGAGCGGCTTGACACTGAACTCGTCCGGAGGCCTGCGGGTCCCGGTGAGCCGTCCCGGCTCTGGCGGGACCCCCTCGGTCCGGCTCCGGGTCCAACCAACACCTCCAGGACGTTTAGGAGTCGCGCGCGCCTTGATCGTCCCGCACGGCGCTGCGTCCGCTCGGACTCCGGATTGGAAACAGATGTGCATGTGCATGGCTCTGGGATGTTTGGGCGCCTGGAAGCGCGCTGAGAGCAGAAAGGAGAGAGAAAGAGAGAGAGGGGGGGAGGGAGAGAGAGAGAGGGAGAGAGAGAGGGAGAGAGAGAGCCCGAGGCCTCTCGCAGGTGCACCGCGCTGCTCAACAACAATTAGGAGAGCCGTGTGATCAGGTTCACTGTTGGCTCTCACATAAAGCAAAGCTCCTCTGGATTTGGAACCGCGAATGTAAAGCAATAAAAAATTTAAAAAAATCCGTCATGCAGCTAAAGAAACATTTTAAAGAGGATAAAACGACTCCGACGGTCGATTTAAACCCTTGATTCCATAAGTCCTTGTAAGATAAGAATATTACTGTATTGCATGTCACATTTAATGGGTAATGAGCCGGTCTACTTTCTGGGGGGAATGTCTCAAATCCAGTCTGCAGGAGGGAGAAAGTGACTTTAAGTTATTGTATTAACATTTTGACAGACGTTTAATGTAAAGGGCATATTTTTAATTAATTGTCATAAAAACATATTCTCAGGAAACTAAATTGGAATTGTGGTGTAATGTTATATTATTAATAACGTAATATTGTTGTTTAGGCCTGCTGGATATCAAATTACTATGATTTCATATAAGAGGCTAAATATCATGCTAATAAGACAATATTTATTTTCCTTTTTCAGCTGGTATGCGCTCGAAATCCAGTGCAATTGGGACAAAATTATAAAAGAAATCTGACTCCTCCGTTGTTGATATTAAAGCTTTTCAAATACCCCACAGAGACGTGTGGTCACACTGTTTAAAAAAGCTCACAAAGCCTCACGAAAATGAATAAAACTGGAGGAGTCACAACGTGTATAATGTTGGAATAGGTGAAAATAGAAATAACGTTTTCTTTAAAAAATAATTATCCATCCAAATATCAGCAGTGGCGCATAAAACAAATCATCAGCATGAAATTCATCAGAGGACATACATTTCATATTTGTTTCACCTCGCTTGCGCAAATGACGGCCGACACACACACACACACTAAAGAGAGAGAGAGTCTTATGATTAAGCATATATATATATATATATATATATATATATATATATATATATTAGTTTACGTTGTCACAAATTGTCTGCACTTAAAGTTAAACGCCATTAGTGTGTAATCCAATATTGTTTTATGAATATTGAATGTCCTTTTTTGTCCGATTTTGATATCAAATAATATTTTTTTCCTAATTTAAATAAGTGTCATGACCTCAAAGGCCAGATTTCAATACATATCCGGGGATTTTCTTCCGATTTTGGACGTAGACATGATTATCCAGCCTATCGGTGCTCTCTGAGCTTTTAAAACAATATATTTGTGTTTAGGCTCCAGCTCCAAAAAATATGCTAAAAGTACAATAGAACAGACCAATATTGTCGCTGTTATATCACATGAAACAAATACAAATAAATCAGCGGTGCTTCCGTAAAAAAGAAAGAAAGAAGCTTCTTAAAAATCCAAACTGGGCACATCCGCCATTATTTGGTATGTTCCACATTTCACACATGAGATGTGGGATCTCGGGTTTCTGCCTCACTAAAACGCAACATTGCACTGATTCGTCACCTTGTGAGCACCGCGATGAATTCACCAGCATCTGCAGACACACACACACACACACACACACACACACACACGCACACACACACACACACACACACATACAACACAACACACACACCTGCGATCCCCTAAGGCGATGTGTATTTGAAATGGATGGGAATTAATGAACTTAAAAAGTACCTCAAACGCGGGTCTTTGAACGCAACACGCTCGTTGCGCTTCCAGTCCTCTCCTCCTCCTCTGGGACTCTCTTCACCGTAAACAACGCACGAGCCCCGGGGCTCCAGGCTGCGGCCCTCGGGCCAGTGGAGGCTGCCAGGCTTCTCGCCGTCCTTTCCTAAAGTGCATTGTTGACATCCTCTCCACTGACCCCGTCACCTCCTCCTGTCTCGTCCTCACAATGAGAAATGATTCTCCTTCCTGACCCCTGAGTGCTCCATCAATCACCGAGACGTTTGTTTAGAAGCGACAATCTACTTTTTATTGTTTTGTATTATTATCCGGCAGCGTTCACATGTTGTAGTTTTAAATGTGAAACCTCCCGTGGAAGGTACAGCACGCGGTGCGCGTTGTTTACATTAGTTTTATGGCTTGACTCAGACTGGCCCCGGGGAGCGTTTGTTTCACTGACTCATTAAAATATCATCCAAAAAGGGCCTGAAAACTGACAGTCACGTGTAAGCTTTCACCGCAAGGACACACACGGAGAGAGAGAGAGAGAGAGAGAGAGAGAGAGAGAGAGAGACTGAAGGCCGCTGGATCAGAGCACAAATGAGGAGGCTCGAATAACACAAAACTAAATTATTATTATTATTATAATAATTCACATTAATAACCGTTATTATTATTATTATTATTAATGTTATTATTATTGCTGATGTGAATGCTGTCATAATAATTTAATTCATAATAGATTATATATAGTTCATTATTACGTCCTTTTAAATGGTTTTAAATGATTAACTTTGTTATTTTGTAATCTAAAATAATACAACGTATTGAATTGATATTTTAATACTGATATAGATCATAACGAGATGCCCGCTGCCTGCATGTCGGCAAACCAACAAATGGCGTAATGCTCTTCTGAAGGACCTGCATCTTTTGGGGAGGGGGTTGCCTACGTCATCAAGGAGTCACTGCAATATATAAACATGACAGCAGCAATGTGTCAGTCATAACAGGTCAGTGCTGCTGCAATTAAGCTGCTGAAGCAGATCCCTCCATCAGCCGGACCGTTCCCTACCCATCATGCATTGCAGGACCGGTGGGGTTCTATGCTCGTGCAGCAAAATGTCCCCTGAAGACTCCCAAAACAAATGCAGCTGCAGTTTTTTTTGCATCTAAAACCTCCCATCAGTCACAGACAGCAGTCAGACGGAAGCCGGCTCGGCTCGTAATGACTGATTTGTTTCGGCCTTTAGTGAGTTCAAACCACACTGTGGATGTGAAATAACTTCAATCTGCAGCTCCGCCGCAGGCTTTTATTCTGAAAGTCACAATGAACGCGAATCTGTGTCACCTCTTTGCTTTACGAGGTGACCTCTGCGGGTTGAATGTGACCTCTGCAGCGCCAATATCACTTTTAGTGAAATATGCCAAACAAGTCCCATCGGCCTTAATTAATGCTTCGTTGTTTTTTCTTTTCTTTTATGAATTAAAACAATCTAAATAACGTTGATTCACCGAGAGGCTTAAAGGCACGTAGGCCAACACGCCACGAGAACTAGGCCACACACTCCTTGTGTATTTACTGAAAGTAAAGGCGTTCCTCTCTGACCTCCATTTTAACTAAAAATAACTTAACATTACTAATCACATTTTGACTTCTACCTGGTTATGCCTGCTAATTAAAACCATTAAATACTCTCTCCCCGCTGCTAATAAACCACTCAAATTAAGATCAGATGGCACTTTATTAAACAAACAAAATGTAATGCCTTCAAAATAGATTTTAACAAATAAGACACAATGAATAAAATAAGTCAGTATAGACTACAAAGCCCCTCTCCTCTATTTCTATACAAGAACTGGGAGAAATAAAGCAATGACAAAACTGGAAAAACGTATAAAGTGTTTGGTCCTCAATATCCAACCACTCCCTTTTTCTAAAAAATAAATTACTATATTAGGTTATAATGTACAGTATATGGTCATACAAGCTGGAATTGGAGCCATCTTTATAAACAATGCTCAGAGTTAGAGGGAAGAACACTTACGTGTTTTCGGTGTAACACACGTCTGGATAAGAAAAGCTCTCTGAATCTCTTATGTCCATTCGGAGTGAGAACAAACGAAAAGTACAAAACAAAATATAAAACATATATTAGAGTTATTAATTTAAAAGTTGGCCTTGGGCGTTCAGAACTTGCTGCAGTCATAAACAAAAGCTCCCGAGGTGCGGTAGATGGACTGTCCGGATGGGAACGCCATCTGACAGCTATTATTCCCGTTGACCGGGGAGCCGTTCAGCCCGATCCGCTGGGACTCGAACATCTCCCGCACAGAGTGGAAGTTCTGCTGCTGCGCCGGGTACCCCGGGCTCAAGTGGCTCAGGTCCCCGTACCAGGACGCGAGCCGGCCCTGGTGCGCGTGGTGCGCGTCCTGCCCCCCCTGGCCCAGGTTGCTGTGTCCGAGCGGGGACGCGGAGGCCGTGGTGACGCAATAGTCGGGCAGGGCCTCCTCCACCGGGGTGGCCGGCGCCAGGTGCCCGCCGGAGGACCGGTCCCCCGCGTACAGGCTCATGGCCTGCATGTTGCAGTGGTAGGTCGCGTTGGGGTTGGAGGGGATGGCGTTCTGGCTGCAGGGCGTCGAGCTGTACGCGGACGTTTGGTTCGGGGAGTAGCTGAGCGACATGGAGGGAGCGATACCTGTCCGAGAGGAGGCGATGAGCGGCGGGGACAGCTCGGCCTGCGGAGACCCCCGCATGCTGGTCATGATGTTATCCACGCTGAAGCCCTGCGCCGGGACCTGGCCGTGGTGTTGGTGGTGCTCGGGTCCGTCCATGCTGAGGGAGCGGGTGGAGGGCACGCTGTGCGGGCTGCCGGTGGACATGCTGCTGCTGCTGCTGTTGCTGCTGTCGGGGCTCTCGGTCTTGGGCACGGCGCTCCGGGCCGGGGAGGCGGCCTGCGGCGGCGTGGACGTCCCGTTCTCCGTCTTTATATCCTGGATGCGCACCGGGTGAGAGCCCTGCGCCGACGGGTCCTGCTCACTGCCCGGCGTGTGAGACGAGGGGTCCTTGCCTTGCCGGTCGTCCTTGTCCTTCTGCACGTCCTTCTTTTTGAACCTCCTCCTGCGCCGTAGGAAGCTGCCGTTCTCAAACATGTTGTAGGAGTCCGGGTCAAGAGTCCAGTAGCTGCCCTTACCGGGCTTCTTATCGTCCCGGGGCACTTTGACAAAGCACTCGTTGAGAGACAGATTGTGCCGGATGCTGTTCTGCCAGCCCTGCTTGTTGTCCCGGTAGAACGGGAACCTCTCCATGATGAACTGATAAATCCCGTTCAGGGTGATCTTCTTCTCCGGAGAGTTCTGGATGGCCATGGTGATGAGCGCGATGTAGCTGTAGGGAGGCTTGACCATGTCCTTCGGCTGGTGCTGCGGGGTGTACGGCCCGTACGCCCGGGCCATGCTGGCCGGGTACTGGTCGTGGGCCGCGTGGGAGTACATGCTCATGGGCGCAGGCATCCCGGTGTATCCGCCGCCGGCCCGGTAGTAGCTCTGGTCGCTGCTGATGTACGGAACAACTCCCAAGGAGTTGGGGCTGGAGACGGAGTAGCGCGCCTGCATCCTGCGCGATGCGTAAAAGCTCCCCAAACTGCGTCCCCTTCCACAAACTCACTCAACTTCGGCGCGCGCTCCGGTTCTGTTACCGTTTTCTCTTCTTTCTGTTTCGTCTGGAAGTCCTTTTTTTGTTGTTTTTGTTTGTTTTTAAGCCACAGCTCGCCACGGTGAACCGGACAGAGCGCACGGTGCCGCAGTGAACATTTGGGAAAGTGAGAAGGCTAAAAGTAAGTGAGGCTGGAGGAGCAGAGGAGTCTACGCGGCGAGCAACTTTTTTTTTTTTACCCTCAACATTTTTTCCTCCCTTTTGGCTACTCGGGCTGCTCCTCCCCGAAAGTGTGCTGCATCATCCAATTGGAGGACGACATGAACCTGTGGAAAAGCTGCATGGGCGACAAAAGTTACTACACCCTCCTCCTCCTCCTCTTCCTCCCTCCCTCCCTCCTTCCCCCTCTCCTCATAACTCCATGGAGTTATTAAAATGCTGTTAAGGGTGTGCCTAAAATACTGAAAAATACCCACATAATTACTCAATTTGTGAGACATTTATGATGTTGTTTTATATATCATATTGTGAGCAATAAAATAACTTCTCATTAGTCTATTTTGGAGACGAGAATATTGAGTTTATTGTGGGGTTGTGAGCCTTTTAAACGTCAGACCAAATCACTGTACCCTCCTCTTCATTTCCCAAATACCCAAACTGTGCGTAAAAGCGGATATGAAAGCGCAGCTCCCAAAAATGTACCCAAAACGGCCACCCACGAGCACACGCTGTTATATGTGTCTCATATCAGCCGCGGAGGCCCGGAAACACTAGGCCTGTTCCTGAATGAACGGTTTAACATGGTTTTCGATACATAAACCTGTAATTACACCAAAGGTATTGCCGACTATAATGCAAAACGCGCTGACACCCATCAGGCTGCCGGCTGTGAGGAGCTCCCATCAGCTGCTGTTGAGCCTCTGAATAAACAGACGCACATGAAAGAGGGCCACGGCCTCCCGTCAGCGCCGGTGGGCGGTGTGTGGAAACTAATTAAAGGTTAAATGAAGCTCATTTGGTCGGGACGGGTGAGAAAAAGGTCCCCCGGGTGCGAGCGGCTGCTGGGACTGAGGTGGGATGTTTAAGATGAAGACCTTCCAAATGTCATTGGCACTGCAGCGGCTGTTAACTGAGCCATCGAGGCCCCTGCGGCTCCTGGAAAGTTACGTTCCGTTGTGTTGACGAAGCCTAAAAACAACAGCAGTGTGTTCTCAGCCTGATGGAGGCAGTTGTTTAAAAACAAGACGAAGATTAAGGCAATTAAGGCAATTAAGGGAAGGGCGTACATTAGTCAGAGAATACATATTCATTATCTGTCTGGTATTGGTTTATTAATAAACTATAATTACCACTGTTTAATGCTAGTATTTACATCTCCTTTTCCGTTTTCTTTATTTGATTTATTTGTGATCAGAAGGACGTTTACCGCTTTACTCCTGTATTCAGGATATTCAATTTATTCAGTATTGTTATGACTGGCTATCATGTGTTGAGGACCAGCTGGCTTCATATTTGTTGTGTCTTAAAATGGTATCATAAAAATAAAAATGCCTGTTAAAAAATTATATAAAATGATTGAAAAAATCAGAACAGCAGTAATGTGAGAGTTTTATTTGCAACATTTATGGAAGCAAAGTTTCATCATGGGGTCAACTTTAGTCCATAAAACGGTAGCCAGAGAGTTACAGCTGATATTTGTATTCAACTTTACAAAACTATCCTATTCAAGTTTATGGATTCAAACAAATCTAACTAAGTTCATAAAATTCACCTGCATTTTCTTTAAATTCTGCAAATATATTTAAAACGAAAATATTCCCTGAATCAATTTATTGACAGAAGTAATTCTGGTAAAGCTGAGAAGTTAACATGAGCAGTTGCATTGGTTGGAGAGAATAGTTCAAACTTTGTCTTTTAACTTAACATCTCTTTTGGGCAAAAATCCCCCAACAAAAACATGCAGTTCATTGGTAACATACATGAGGGATATTTAAAATAATAATAATAGAATAAAATAAATGACAGGCAATAAAAGAGGTGCAAGTCATCTTCTGCATCTCATCTCTATCCTGGAGATTCACATGATGTATTAAGAGAACAACTCCTTCAAAATATGCAGAATAGTTTTTTCTTTAAAAGAAGAGAAAAGAAGAAAAAAAAAACAGCAAACTCTGATAACACGGTGATGATCTGTGAGAAGTGGCATTTCTCACACGTGTGTTGTCCCGCTGCTCTGCTCTGATTTGCATGTGTTGTTGTGAGGCCTCTCGCGGCGGAGCGTCACCTGAGAGGTCCGGCCGGCGAGGCCTCTGAGCCGGCCGCGACTGACCAGTGACCCCTGCTGACAGCATCTGTGTGTGGAGGGGAAACCTGCACCGCCTGCAGGGAACTCAACCAGCAACCCACGGATGAGTGCATGAGACATAGCTGTGGTTACATGTTTGTTTTTGTAATAGTAATTAGTCATGGCATTCGTTGCAGGACAATCCCGATCTAATCTCTCCATCTGTCCCTATGAGGAGATTCCAGTGAAAAGCAACCGCACCCTGAGATAATATCTTGGACCAAATACAAAAAGCACATCAAATCTAGGTGTCCCCATTGTAAATATTATGTAAAAAATGACAGCGATGTTTATTTGTTATAAATGACCGGTTAATAAAACTTAATTCGATTTTTACTTCATAGGAAACTCTGCTGAGAAGAAGCTGAAGGATTCCTTCATGTCGGCCTACGTCACACTCACGCCCCCCAGTGGTCGGTCCGTAGAAGTGCACCATGGACGGATCTTTTCGCTTTAGTAGGCCTGGGCTAAAAGTAGAAATAGCATAATGTAGAATAACTCTGCTACAAAGTCCTGCATTCAACATGCTTGAAGGTCCTTGATATCCAGATCTTTAATATAGCGTCAAAAACTATTTGCAATGCAAAACTGGAATGGCTGAGCAGAGAATGAAGTGTGTGTGTGTGTGTGTGTGTGTGTGTGTGTGTGTGTGTGTGTGTGTGTGTGTGTGTGTGTGTGTGTGTGTGTGTGTGTGTGTGTGTGTGTGTGTGTGTGTGATGTTGTAATCCAATCTTCTCCTTTCTCTGTTTAGATAGCCGAGCCGGCAGCTTTAGTGCATGTGAGTTCCTTGTGAACCCCACTGGTTGGCTCGTGCTCTTCTCTGCTCCCTGACCAGCTCATAGCAGAACAATAGAGCCTATAATAGAGCCCCCCTCTCCATGTAAACACGGTTAGCTCGCTCTGTTATTGTTGTTTGCACTGTTCATGCTGTTAGCACCATTAGCTGTGAGCTGCCGGCTCAACAATCCCCATGTTGAGAGCCCTGTGGAGGCAATAAGATGCTCAGACGCTCACATTTAGCACCTTGAAGTGAACGTATACAAAATATTAGCATCAAAATACAGCCTACTTAAAGTACCAGAAGTAAAAATAGTAATTATGCAGTATGCCCCATTTCATAATGCGATATAGCCTATTATCTATTATTGTTGCAGTAGTGTGATCATGACTTTAATATTGCAGCTAAAGGTGGAGCTCACATTAATGTCTTTACATAACGTCTACTGCTTGTGAATCAAGTTTCACTCAAGACAAGTTTATCATATCCTATTACATCATCATCATTTATTTCTGTTATATCTTTTTATCAAAATCCGTAAAGTAACTATAGTTAATAAAATAAATGTAGTTCCCAGTCTTCTTCTCTGAGGAACTTTTGCACATCCAACAATTAACTTTACATATTTTCTCAACATCTTTCATCTGGACTTAACAGTCCTGTTCAAGCTGATTCTGATTCTGAAGTAAAAAAAAAAAGTACAATATTTGCCTCTGAGATCTAGTAGTGGAGTAGAAATAGCCAAACGTGTAGGACGGATGCAACAGGTTATTAATCAGGTGAGACCGAGAGATAAAATACAGGATCTGTGCAGTAAAGGTTTATATGAAATGTAAATGTTTATATACATACTGGTTCCATGTCTGTCTGTCTGTATTAACAATAATGTTAAACAATGTAACACTGGCTTTATTTCTGGTTTATGTGTCATCAACACTGGACACACATGTTTCCACCAGTCTCCCCAGTAACTCATGTCAGTACACAAACTGGCATTGAGTAGCAGCATAGCCCCCTCTGCTGCTACATTGATGCACATGCAAAAACAGGGAGGCGAAGAAAGGACAGCTTGATTTAAAAATGTAATTTCAGTTCAATAAGGTCCACAGTTCTACAAGGAATGTCCGTAGAAAACGAGGGCAGAGTTTTTAAATTCTGTATTTTTACTGGTGACCTCACATCAGTTAGTGGTAATTTTCTGTGAAGTCGTACTCCTGATGGATCGAGTATGAAATTGTTTTGCTGGCACTTCAGTGTGTCATCAACAGTGTTTATATTAAGTGCCTAATTAAACACAGACAGATTTCCAAAATATCCCAGGACCTCAAAGTCATGCGCTCAAAGAGCACATTGGAATTGGTTTTCAAATAAATAGCTGCCAATCATCCATGTGCAAAACATTAATCTTGCTCCGGCTGTGACTGGTTTGAAGAGGGTGAAGCTGCTCTCAAGGCCACAGAGCTCCTCACAGTGTGGCAGTTTCCCCCCTTTTTTTTAACCCCTAAACTCAACATTTAAGACCAGTCAGACCAATGTGCACAGCTTCTCGGAAAAATCCAAATAAGGCCATGGGAAATGAATAAGATTGAGCTGTTTCTGATTTAGTGTGGCGTACTTTTCTCACACAATGACACACAAACCATCTTTTTGTTTGTCTAAAAGGCGAGTGGCAAACACACCCGGTAAGCAAAAGTTGAATTACCGTGATATCAGTGTTGTTAGTTAGTCTGTGGCTTTATTCGTGTTTCTACTGGAAATGTCCTGTATTAGTTAACAACAAGCTGAACAGCTTATTAGTCAAATTAATACAAGCTTCTGAAACTAAGAACCAGTCCCAAATTGCTGCTAAACTCTCATCTAAATGCACAATCACAAACACACTCACACCAATTCGGGACACAAGACAAGGACACTGGAGGACTGGAGAAGCAGGGGATCGAATCACCGATCTTCTGATCGGAACGGCGTGCTCCGCCTCCTCAGCAGGAACATTTCTCCTGAAGGCCCTTAACAAATACCAAACCGAGCTGTAGGTCCTGCTTGTTGACTTGTCAAAACTGAACCCACTCTACTATTAAGAAGGCAGGGAGGTCTGAGAGGAGACGGACAGACAGACAGACAGACAGACAGACGGACAGACAGACGGACGGACGGACAGACAGACAGACAGACGGACAGACGGACAGACGGACAAGTGGTACTGCATGGACTACTGGCTGACAGGCTTGCTGTAACTGCTGTATATTTGTACTTGGTTGAAGTACGGAGGTGCTGGTGAGGGGAGCGGCCTGTGCGGTAGGACAGATGCATGAGAGGTGGTAGGACAGATGCATGAGAGGTGGTAGGACAGATGCATGAGAGGTGATGAGACAGATGCATGAGAGGTGATGGGACAGATGCATGAGAGGTGATGGGACAGATGCATGAGAGGCGGTGGGACAGATGCATGAGAGGCGGTGGGACAGATGCATGAGAGGCGGTGGGACAGATCCACGAGAGGCGGAGGGACAGATGCATGAGAGGTGATGAGACAGATGCATGAGAGGCGGTGGGACAGATGCATGAGAGGCGGTGGGACAGATCCACGAGAGGCGGAGGGACAGATGCATGAGAGGTGATGAGACAGATGCATGAGAGGCGGTGGGACAGATGCATGAGAGGCGGTGGGACAGATGCATGAGAGGTGATGGGACAGATGCATGAGAGGCGGTGGGACAGATGCATGAGAGGCGGTGGGACAGATCCACGAGAGGCGGAGGGACAGATGCATGAGAGGTGATGAGACAGATGCATGAGAGGTGATGGGACAGATGCATGAGAGGTGATGGGACAGATGCATGAGAGGCGGAGGGACAGATGCATGAGAGGTGATGGGACAGATGCATGAGAGGTGATGGGACAGATGCATGAGAGGTGATGGGACAGATGCATGAGAGGTGATGGGACAGATGCATGAGAGGTGATGGGACAGATGCATGAGAGGTGATGAGACAGATGCATGAGAGGTGATGGGACAGATGCATGAGAGGCGATGGGACAGATGCATGAGAGGCGATGGGACAGATGCATGAGAGGCGATGGGACAGATGCATGAGAGGCGATGGGACAGATGCATGAGAGGCGGTGGGACAGATGCATGAGAGGCGGTGGGACAGATGCATGAGAGGCGGTGGGACAGATGCATGAGAGGCGGTGGGACAGATGCATGAGAGGCGGTGGGACAGATGCATGAGAGGCGGTGGGACAGATGCATGAGAGGCGGAGGGACAGATGCATGAGAGGCGGTGGGACAGATGCATGAGAGGCGGTGGGACAGATGCATGAGAGTCGTGGCCAAAAGGCAGCAGGGACTCAAAGTTGTGTCTCCAGTAACATGGGAAGACTCCAGAGCAGCTACAGGAGGAGCAGTGAATCCTGCAGGAGGTGGCGGATGCTTTCACTTCATCTGACTGCTGGACTGCAATTTGGGAAGGAAGCCCAGTCGGAGCAGTGAACATGTCCAATGTGTCTTCTTCACCTCCTTCACAGACTGGCCTTTACTTCCTCTGACGCTTTATTATTCCTGTCCCTTCATCTTCGCTGCCTGTGCGGGAGCCGCTGCTCTCTGAAGATGAATTTCTTTTATTGAGGTAGCCGTGCCACAGGCCTCTCAACTGGAATCTTCTTTCTTCCCGGCGAAGGCAGGAAGACACGTATGCATGAAACGTCAGTTTCGATCTCATCAGGGTTTGAGTAAAGTCTCTCTGGACCGGATGATGAAATGCACTCCACGGCCAAGCTTTTCCCCAGGAAGCGTGTCGATGTCCAAGATGCCTCTCGTCCTCGTTCCTTTTCCCTCAGATGGCCTTCAAGACTGGGAGCCAGAGGTCGGTCGGAGGGCATTCCTTCCTATTTAGCTAGTTTCTTCTTGGGTCCGACCTCTTTGTTGTTATGGTTACTGGTCTTCTCAGAGGGCTGGGGAACAGGTGCAACCCGTAGCTCATCTACAAGGCCGGACATGCCTAACTTTTCCTTTTTTTCTCTCCTTCTCTTTCTCTCTCTGCTTTGCTGGCTTGCGGTTGGGACGAGGCAGCCAGCTGCTCGCTGACAGCTTTAAACGGTTCCTGTATCACTGCCAAGCGGCTCTCTCTCCTCTAACCCTGAAGCATCCTTCATCAGCTTGGAAGGCCACGCTAGTGTCTTCCACAAGGCGGCCCCCATCTTTGTTGATAAGTCGACTCATCGGTTGTTTTATTCTTAGTTGGCTCCAATATCTTTATATAAATAGTCATTTGTTTAGGCTTTTTTTCATGCTGAATGACTTATTCCCACAGAATTTATGAACACATCTCTGGTAAACACAAGATTTAAATGGTGCTTTTGTGTGGTTCTTTGTGGTGAAACTCTGTTTTACAGATCTGTTGATCAAATATACAAAACCATATCTACAGACCATCCTTGAAATCGAAACTTGAAGGCCATGATTGCATCATAGGTAGAGGACCAACATCAACATATTTACCAGAGTTCTTGTTTTGCCCTCAACAAACGACACCTGCACACCTCCATGTTACCCGGGCACTTGAGGGCGCAGTGGACGCCGAGCTGGGCGCCTTTTTGTACGCTGGATGAACCAACCTATCATAAAATGGCCCAAGTATAAAATCTGTAACAGTTTATATCAAAGAACGATGGCCAAGACATGTCAGGTACACAATTAAGATCGATACAAGAAAAAGCAAACGTGTGCGGAAAAGCACAGAGTCTGGTTGAAATCTCACATATATTCCAAAGGGGAAAAGTCCTCCTCTGCCAACAGGCAGGGTGACACATCGATACACTAAATGATGAGATTGTTTTGGAAGATTCAGACACTTGATCACTTCAACAGTGTCTGTATTGTTGCCACATATTGAAGGTGAAGAGGTGGGCGTGGCTCTGAAACAATGGAGGAACTATTCAGCGTGTTGAACCACATCAAATAATAGGCTGCTACACATGTTGTGGAAGTAATGCTTCCAAACTAACCTAACTCAGCAAAGAATAGTTTGACTACCATAACCCAAATTATTCAATTATCTATAATCGCTGCAGTATGCATGAACTGGAATTGTGTTGGGTAATACCACTAATGACAGTCAGTTAACAAAGGCATGCCATTCAACAGCTGCACAGCTCTTTGTCAAACAGTCAGTGCAGTTATGGCAATTAGCCACGCCCTTTTCTCATGAATTCCCTTTTGCATTGTGTTAAATACTTTTCAAATGGAAGCAATTAAGCCAAGCTGTCTAATGTTAGGTCTAACTTTCCTCCGCCTGATTGGTGGAACAAATGTTAATCAATGAAACAACCAATCAGAGCCTTAGAACATGAAACAGTCCTGCCTTCTAATTCAGTGACCTTTTCTAAAATACCAAAGTTGTCTTTTCATGTATTGTTCATGTGTAATGAGCTAAGATCTTTTTAAATGGTTAGCTTATTGCACAGTGAGTTATTCCACACACACACACAGTAACACGATACATTATATTCAGTGATGCAATAGGATGGGTCACATTTGTAATTGAGCTCAATTTGCACAAAGCAGCGGATGCATTGTGGGTTTTGCCCTGCAGCTCGTGGTCCATATTAAAGGAACAGTGACTCTACATTTGTTTGCCATCTAACCGAGAGTTCAAATGAGACATCACTTGTGTTTTTCCAGTAGACTACAAAGAGGTCGGGACCTGCTTAGCCTCGTTTAGCTAAAAGGCCGAAGGCTGTGTATGTCGTCAGCTTCAGACATGAGAAAAACTGAAAAAGTCTGAATTTTCTTTTCAAGGACCACAACAGTCGGTCGGGTTGTTTGCTCTTCTCTCTGTCTATTGGTCCATGTTATCCATCCATCTGTTAACGTGCATGTGTTCAGGATTGCTAGTGTTTGCGGATCTTCTGACCTTCTCTCTTCCTCTCATTTGTACATCAAAATACATTTTTCATAAAATATTCTATCCTTCTATCTGGTTTTATTTTTATCAGCGAAATCAACTCCTGCATCGTTTTCCTTTGACCCCCTTGACTCTATTTATGTTGAAAGCCTATGGACATTGCTGAAGTAATTTAATGCAAATGTATTGCGATAATATAATATAATACAATATACAGATATTCATCAGATTTTGTTTGTGCTTTCTCGGTGTACTGAATGTAACATCTATGTGTTGAAGTCAGCCACTAGATGGCGCTGTCCTCCACCACATCGAAAGCTCCTTACCAATCTGGTCATGGAAATTCCAGCAGCTGCAAGTCCACTTTGTGTGACTTCTCATCATGGAGGGCTGCACTGAGGAAATTAGAGAGCACTTTGTTGTCTAGTCAAAGACATTTATCTTTTTGACATGTGATTGTTCTTTCTTCTCTCTGGTCCCAACCCCACAAGATATGTCTTGGACCCCAAAGTGTTTAAAACCCGCTGTGTTTTTCTGACTGATTCTGGATCTGAAGCTTGTTATAAGCAGATATGAAGATGTGACGTTTACAGATCTCCAGTGTAATTTGCTGCCAGATCTTTTCTCATTCTCTGAATCATTGGACCACATGAGGATTTGTCCACATGTGGCTTGTTGGCCATGTTAAAACGTGGAAACATAACTTTCTCACGTGGTTCTCATTTGTGATACCTTAGAAATGTTAAAACTGGTGCAATTTGATTTATTCAACCAGAAAATTACTTTTAAGTTCCATGAGCAAACATATTGACAAAGTAGTGTGCTCCAGAGAAACCCCGCGATGAGCTTTAACACGACAAATAAACACTGAGGTAACAGATCTTAAACATCCTGGCGAAAACATTTTCTGAGACGTTGCATCCAAGACACAGATTTAAGGAACTGTGATTATGTCAGTGGCCTTGTAAGGAGCTGCCACTTCCAAATGTCTATCTGCATATGTTAGTCATGGGAGATGCTGCATTTGAGTCATGACCAAAAGCCATGCAGACAACAACTAGAGGAGCAGCACCAGTCTGCTCTCTGTTTGTGTGACGAGGCGACGCTCCGAGAGTTTGATCTGTTTACCGCACTCTAAAAATACCAAGTTGTTGCATTTCCATAGACGCGGGCCCTGTCGTGGCTTTGTTTATATGGCGTCTTGCAATTCTGGCAACTCTGGATGTCCACAAGGAAAGGAGCAAGGATGCAAAAGACTTTCAGCTGTTTTAGACAAGCTGGAGGTGGCTGTGAAACATGCAGGATGTGGACATATTTTAACTGGGAATAATCCGGTTTTAAGAAGTCACTTCTTCCTTTTTTTACAATGTAATATTACTTTGAATCTTTTGAGCCTCTCTCCTCATATCAGCACTCTAAGCTTAAATGATCAGTGTGGTTCTCATCCACATTGCTGTAAAGTAATCCTGTTTCCAAATACCCAGATTTATAAACAATGGTAAATAAGTTACATTTACTCAAGCACTGTACTTAAGTAACATTCTGAGCTGCATGTTCTTTACTTGAGTATGTCTATTGTATGATGGTAATAACTCAACTCCTCTTCATTGATTTGACAGCTTACTTTTGAGATTATGGTTTTACGTACAAAATAAATGACAAGATAACCCGATTCATTGTTTTAAACTGCCCAACATGACATACATCGACTCCACTTTGACTTAACACATTCAAAATATGTTTGCATGTTAATAAATAAGTCCAGTAATATAAAATGTATAATCAAAGAGGCCATTCTGACGTATAAAAAGTATAAAAGTACAATTTTCTGGAATACTGCTGTATTTTCACAACAAAAAAAAGTGGCATTTGTCCTGGTAGTGGAGTTACAGGAATAAAAGGTGAAACTGTATTTGTAAACAGTGCTACTTTTAATTAATTGAGTAAAGGATCTGAACTTCTTCCACCACTGTAATCACAAACCAAAACAGGATCTACTGAAAAACAGAGACTTCACTTTTAAAGCACTATGGAAACGAGCGTTATTGATTGAAGGCTAAAAGGTTTCTTTGACTGAAAAACAAGTTCAAAGCAGACATTATTTCTGGAAGCTATTTGTTGTACATTAGGTTGTCATATAGAGATAATACTAATTTAATACATCAGTGGTGGAAGAAATAATCCTTTACTTAAGTAAAAGTAGCAATACTACGAAATACAAGTTATTATATCCCGTATTTACAAAGTAAGAAGTATTAACAACAACTAAGTGTCAAAAGTAAAAGTACTCATAATGCAGTGCATATAGTCTTATTTTACTGATGCGTCAACATGTCAGAATAATCTTAATGTTGTAGCTGTTTGCAAGTGATATATGTTTAAATATGCATGCTTTATATGTTATAAACTGATCATATATTTGGCATGTTAATTATTATTCTGCATATTAAAAGCTGCCAAATAAATGAGTAAAAATATAAAGCAGCAGTAGTTGAAATACTCGGTTAATATATATATATATATATATATATATATATATATATATATATATATATTGAGTAAATGGTCTTTCCACCATGATGACAATAACTGGGAATGTGTAAACGGCCAGAAAGCAATATTCAATATGGAATTATGTTTATGCTCCATATCACGCCCCTAATGCAAAGTCAGGAAGCTTTCCACGTGAATGTGAGAAGACAGAAATCTGCAGGAATGTAGCCTAAAATATATATCAGCTTTATTGAAACCTTTTACAGGACAAAAAGTTGGCAAAGGGTTATACAATAAGTGCAAAGTGTAGTTACTCTAATAGGATAGAACATAGTTACATAGAATATAATTAGTTTGCACGTGTTACAAGAGCAAACACATTAAAAGTCGTGTTTCTGAAGCTTCTTTTGAAGAAGAAAACGCTTGTCAGGGTTCATATTGGCTGAGTGTTTATTTTTTAAATTTTTTTAAATTTTTTTTTTTTTAAAAGGCATCTGTGGTTTCTTCATTCATTTCCTTCAATGCATAGTTTTCTCAAGTCCAACCAAGAAAGCTACGTCGGCTGCACGTTGGAGGCAAACATGTGAACGCGGACGCCACGATACATCCAAAATGTCCGCGTGTTGGTTCTCTCGTGACGGAGCTGCAGTTTCACTGGGACCGTCGCGCGCGCGCGCGCGTGCACGGCCGCTCACATCACGCACGGCTTGATGTCCTGACAGACGCTCTGCGGGTGGTGGTGGTGGTGATGGTGGTAGTAGGATCCGCCGGTCGAGGGGTGGAAGGACGAGATGCCGTTGAAGTTTAACACGAAATCTTTCCTGTCGCACAACGAGGAATGGCTCTGGTAGCGTGGAATCCCCACTGCAGAGGAGACAGGACACATACATGGAGAGGCGCAGATGTTAATATTCATAGTTTTTGTGTTCAGCATCTTCAACCACGTTTTTTTTTTTTTGCGAAATTATTCTGCACGAAAAAAAAAAAGTGTTCGTGTGTTAAATTAGGGTTCGCCGTGAACAGAAATTAATGTTTCATCTTCGAAATAAAATGTAGTTTATTCTGAGCAGTTTCATGAACCAGAAAATGTGTATTCACGTTCATAAGTGCTAATAAAAGAAACACAATTGACTGATGCAGACGGATAAGGCCTTGTTTTACATAAATAATTATTGTTTATAAAAAGATAAGCAATCCCCCTGTTGACCCACATTTTTTTGCAGATTCATTTGCAGTTATAGAAATTGCAAATGCAGAAATAACACATTTAAAAATATATATTT
This sequence comes from Myoxocephalus aenaeus, assembly GCA_038501785.1. Lineage (NCBI taxonomy): Eukaryota > Metazoa > Chordata > Actinopteri > Perciformes > Cottidae > Myoxocephalus > Myoxocephalus aenaeus. Next base: position 1,546,662 of record JBAMJR010000050.1, on the reverse strand, counting down.
GTTAGCCTTCCACAAGGTGACAGCCCAATCATGTCTAATGAGCTGTGCTCTTAATTAAAAGCATTGCACCTTCCTTTAGCTATTTTTTAAATTTATTTATTATCAATTGAATGCTTTTATTTAGATTTCTAACTAAAAACAGTAATCTATCTGGTTATTTTTCCCCAAACCTACAACCGAATTTAAACGAGGCCGTCATTTCGTGTCTGTAAGTGAGCCTCTATTTCCAGAAAGAGAAAAATAAATAGGGAGGCTGCGGCTTCGTCAAGGTCATAAGGACTCCAGATGTGACTGTGTTTTTCAGGGGAAGACAGCAGGCTTTATCCTGCGGGCCACAGCGCGTTGCCCTGCGCCCGTTTCCACAGACAACACACGAGCCTCTCTGCCTGTCAGGACAGTCCCCGACCTGCACTGCGCAGTCCAACCCGCGCAGCCTCAATTAAGCCGCCGCGTAAAGTTTAACAAGGCCCGCCGTCTCTCGTGGAGACGCGCTGGATGAAATCCTCTGCTGGTGTGGTCCGACCTGCAGACCCTTTTGTTTGGTTAACCTCTGGGACCCTTTCGGCTCCAGCGTGGGTAACTCGCCTCGGCCAAATCCCCTGACTTAAGTAAACCCTCAGTGTGTTATGCTAAAGCAAATGAACGTGAACTGGGGAGGTGCATTACGAAGGCGATCACACAAATAGATGTTGATCTTAATCTGTTTATTAGCACGTGCGCAGATTGTGGATTCAAGGGACATGTGACACATTAGCCCTTAGAATCTGGATTTTATGTATGTATTGGCCTCAACGACATTATACATTTAGTGGATCAAGCTCATCAGGTTTTATTATTCAGTCATCATTAAATGTGACTTTAATATTCAATACAACAAGTGCTTAATTATTTTGTCTCTGACGACTGTGAGCTTAAAACGGAAATAATTTAGGGTAAAATATAATGAAAACAATTAAAAATAATATTCCTTTTCTGGTGTGTAATCTCTTATTTTACATGTGTTTTCCTTTCGAATAAACACGACAATCCCAATTTGAAATAACAGTCATACTTATTAAATATATCATTTGAGTTTTCACTATATATCACTATGTATAATTGGTCGCAGGCCTCTGCTGCACTTGCTGATTATTTTAGCTTCCGATTGAGATGAAGTGGACATGCTGGATTCTTATCGTATTGTTTTATTAATTTCTATGATATTCGGCGGGGTTCCTCCTCCCCATATGCGCCACAGTGAGCTGCTGGTACCTGATATGTCGGTGCTGTGGCTGTCTCTGCCGTTCTGGTGAAGATAGCTCTGCTCCAGGGAATAAGGCGACATGCCGGAGTGTAAGCCCGAGGACGCGGGGCTGCTGGAGGTGAGAGGCTGCTGTTTGATGTAGGGGGACCCGCCGGAGGACGCCCAGTGCGCGGACGTACTGGCGTACGGGGAGTGGCCGTCCAGCGCGCTGGCCATGGCCGGAGAGGACGGCACGGGGCTGCTGCTGCTGTCCGGTCCGTACTCCCCGTTCGACGGCACGGGACAGCTCGCCATGTACGTGGATCCGGGGCTCGGAGACATGTGGGGCACGTGGTGGCCGCCGCTCAGCCCGTCGTAACCCCCGGCCATTGAATTGCTCATCATGTCCAAGTTGTAGCTGTTGCCGTGACAGGAGAGAGCGGCGGATGGAGCTTGGAAGTCAAAACTCTGCGGGAGGATGGAGGCGCCGAAGCCGATGCCGTTCATCATCCGGTACATGGGCTTCAGAGCTTGACATTTCCTCCTGAAGCCTCTGGGTCTGCGACGAAACGAGCCTTCCTCAAACATGAACTCGCTGCCCGGGTCGATGGTCCAGTAGTGGCCTTTCCCCGGCCGGCCCAGCCCTTTGGGCAGCTTGATGAAGCACTCGTTCAGCGACAGATTGTGCCGGACGGAGTTCTTCCAGCCCTGATACGAGCCCCGGAAGAACGGGAAGCGAGCCTGGAGGAACTGGTAGATCTCACTGAGTGTCAGTCGCTTGGTGGGGGAGCTCTGTATCGCCATGACGATGAGAGCGATGTAGGAGTACGGAGGCTTTTCCGGTCGCCGTAAACCGGAGGTCGTCTTCTTTCCTTTAATGGCGGTGGACGAACTTTCCGTGGCGGCTTGTGGGCTCAGCATGGCGGGGTGCAGGGAGCCGGACGCCGGGCTGGATCTCAGAGGAGGCGGAGGGTCCAGCTGCTGCTGAGGGGTCTCGGTCGTCATGTCAGCTCTGACGTATACGACTGGCGTAGATTGAAGGAGAGGGAGGGCGAAAACACGCGCTGGGAGATGTTTTAAAGGAGAAATGTATTGGGATCCGGCGGTCAGTGTTCCTTTGCAAGTGAGCGTTACGCCGCCAGTGGTCCTCAGAATCCCAGTGCAAAATGGAGTGAAATCTGCCTCCCGTTACGCACGACTCTCCCGTTACGCACGGTACTTCCTTGACGCATGCAGAACGCACGGCGAGTACGCACTGACAGAGAGAGGAAGAGGAAAAGAGAGGGAGGGAGGGGAGCTGGGGGGGGGGGGGGTTATTCACTGGAGAGACTGAGTGTCCAGGGCTTTAGCACGACGCAGGGGCTCCACTGGGTGTCACCGCGGCGCTAAGTGGTGCTGCGTGGCGCGCCGGGTGGCCGTCGACAGCCTTAATAATCCCTCAAGTGGAGGAAACACTAAAAAGCCCTCGACCTATTGCGCGCAACAGTCCAGCCAAACAAAGCTCGACCACCTATCATTGCATAAAATCTTTCTTCCCTCTCCGAGAGCCCCTCCACCCCCCCCCCCCCCCCCCCCCCCCCCCACCCCTTCTCCTCATCCGCACTCTTGCGCCTGCACATCTCCCTGAAATCAGTGACGAATAGAGCCGCCCCCCCTCCACGCTCTTTCCCAAAATCTGGCCCAAGTCCACTTACTTCTCAGCAGTGTTAAAGCTCCTCGTTTTCTCCTCGCTCTCTTTCTCCCCCTCCCACCGCCTCTGTCCAAGTTCGGACTACACGCAATTAAGTCATATATCAAACCTCCCCCCTAAACATCCCAATCAACAGCGCCACACGCCAGACGCACACGTACAGAACCAGTTTTTCCCACCCTCTCTGGTCCTGCATGGATGAAGCCGTGATTTCAGACACAGATCATGCATTTTCCTGACACGAATAAACCACCACAGTATGTGCAAAAAAAAAAAAGAAGGTTCAACTTGCAATTGAAGCCGTGACGACACAACACAGTTGTGCCTATCTGCGGCTGATGATACCCAAACACAATAATAATAAAAAACGCACCATCTCGTATAGTATTTGTATTATTTTGCTCATAATTTCCTCCCCAAACTGGTCCAGAGGATAACAAAAACAAACTGTCGCAGTGCCGGGCTGGGCCGAGGAGTGTGAGAGATGGAGAGGTGGTGGTCTTTGCCGTGCGTGTGTAAGCGGGGGGTTTGCTCTGAGTAAATGACTTTGACATGAGTGGAAGCAGGCTTTTTCCATCAAGCCCGGCCCTGGATACCACACACAGCGCGCCAGTGTCAGCTTACCGCCCCGGGCCAGAGCCGGTCCCATGGGCCCCGCGTTCATTAGAGAGAGAAAAGCGAAATTAGGCGCGCGGGCGTCGACAGTTTCCTCCCCTATGGAGACATCACATACAGATTTGTCCGACATGATGGAGTTATATATCCCGTAAAGGTAGTATCAACATCCGTGTTGCGACGGAGCGGAGGTCGTTGAAGAAAAGAAGAAAGCATCACGTTTTGTGGATGTCACTAAACTGAGTTTGGGGGGGGGTTGTTTATTGTCATGATTTCTTTTCATTAATCTATTTCTACTCGTGAATAGATAATATTTCAGCCTAGTTTTACGTTTGATTGCTTCTTTTCTTTCTCACATGATCCAGATATTGATATTAAGAAATTAAATCACAACAATGGAAACTTTGCAGGAAAAATAAAAACAAAGTTCCACTTCGTTTTTTTTTTTTTTTACATTTGATTTCACACACTCAAACCTGTGTCTGTGCACGTGTTTTGCCGACACGAGCTTTTTAAAGTTTAGATATAGCCTGGAGGGTTTCCCAAACAACAAGCAGCAACAATAACCTTTGCACTTTGCACAACAAAGGATATGCGGATAAAATCATTTTTCCTTTCCACCGTGACACACACACACACACACACACACACACACACACACACACACACACACACACACACACACACACACACACACACACACACACACACACACACACACACACAGCTTAACGGCCCCAGAAATTTCCTGCGACATCAAAACTTATGACCCCCGTTGAGATCAGGATGCTTCGGCTTTGGAGGGAATCTTTGTTCTGGGCGCTTTGAAGACGCGGCGCTGCGGCGGCTTTTACGCACCAAGATTATAGGAGCTCCTAATTTAGCCTTTTGGAAATATGATGTGATCGGCGGCCACCACGAAAGCTCTCCAGAGTTGTTTTTGATGGGAGTTTGCCTTTGGAGTGCTGTCTCGGCTGGAGGCCCGTGAGCCTGTGGCCGACACCATAAGGCCTTCTGTTTGTTTTCATGTTTAGGCTGAAAAATATTGTTCATCCCCAAGGAAATATACGATTTTGAGAATTGTTTTATCGTGCTTGTCTGACCGCAGGTAACCTTGAACTAGGTATTTTATTTTTAAATGACCTGAAATGGTCATTTAAAAATAACACACATTTACATTTAAATGGGAATAAACAAAACCACAAGGATCCTCTATTTCTGATCAAAATACAAATACATATTGAGAAACAAGTTTTCCACAAATAGTAATAATAATTAGCGTGGTCTTAAATGTGTTTTACTCTCCTTATATATGATATAGTCCTGTAATAAACGCGGTGCATCTGATAAAACAATAACAGACACTGAGTTCAGCTCCTTTTAATGCTAATCTAATATTATTTCGGCCGCGTCGTCTGTGTTTCCTGTGTCGGTGCCGCAGCTTTGGAGCTCTCCGGGAATCTGGGAGGTCAGGCGCGGTTCAGTTTGCCGGAGTGACAGACTGTTTGGACTTCCTAACATTGTGCCTGCCTTAAAGTCTGGTTTCATAACACTGTGGGCCTTATTAGCACAGCAGCCAGAGGTTGAGTTACTGCTCCTGCTGATGCGGACCGGCTTGAGCCGCGCACCAGTCTACATACGTGCAGAGAAAGGCTGCGTACACATATGAAGGATGCGCGTGATGACAACAAGGATGCGCACCATGAGGGGACACAGGTATATATGCTGTTCCGGCGTTTCACCTGCAGGTTGCAGCATTGTCCCTGCAAACAGGAGCAGGTCTCACCTGTCACCTGTCAGCCTGCTCGGTGCGCTATGAACGTGGATCTCGGCTTCTGGGTGTAAAGCCTCAACGTGTGTCCGCACAGCGATCTGCAGGGGCACATGAGATGGAGAGCGCGTGCCCGATCAGTGTATATTTATAATAAAGGTGTTTTTAAAACATGTTAAAATGTTAAGAGGACAAACAAAAACTAAATTACAGGATATGTAGGGTTGAAATGTGCATATTCGTTTGGACTCATCCACCGGCACCGGAAGAGTTCATGTCCAAAACTCCAACATCAAGCTCACACAATTTGACAAATTACTTGAAGTTATAGTCATTATATATATATGCGCGATCTGTCATATTTTTTATAATAATTCAAGTGTCATACTCGCTTTCCATTAAATTGCAAAGAATGTTCCGCATATGTTCAGGTTTAATTTTTTTGTCCTTTCATTTTTCATATTTTTTAAATGCATATACCATTACCGTATTATTTTGTAGCCATATGTTTTTAGGAAAACTGAGACTGAACGTGTCTTATTCGATGATGTACACAATAGTGTACCAGAATCATCTGAAAATAACAGGACCGTTCTAACTTTTGGGAACTTGTGTGTCGAAGACAACAACGGGTTTCTCGGCTTCATATTGAATTAGTCAAATTATTTTATTAACCATATCTAAGATTTTACCTGGATGGCTCATGACTGGACCAGAGGCTGATGACTGGACCTGGGGTCTGTTTCAGGACCGCGGAGAGCAACAGCCTCCTCAGGACACGAGCAGTAAACAGCCTGCAGTGTTAGGTGTGACCATCTCGGAGAATACTAATGAACATATGACATACTAATAGACAATGTAAATATAAATAATCCAAACTGAAAGTTGTGTTTTGATTAATAATTGAGTATACTTTATGTATTTACATACAGTCAGCACTGGGTACGTTTCACATCACCTTTATCAAATAAAGTGGGGCTTTGTTGAAATGAAAGTGTCAATATGTTTAATATTTGTTGTGTCTCTTGTTTATTATAAGTATGTGAGAAACCACTGATCACGACGTATAAACGATTGCACCAACACATTTTAATGTTGTTTAGTAAACAATAAGTGGATTAGCCGGAATATCAGTAACAACATAATTTTATTTTAACGTGTATTTATGATGAGTACTTCAGGGTAAATAACTATATATATAACTATATTGTTTTAGAAAGTCAATCTTTTTTTGTAGAATATTTTATTTATAACACCTTAGAAGAAGTTATTTGTTTGAAATGTAATTTTATATGTGACAGGATGTGTTTTTTGGGGTATCTTTTCAGTCCATCTGAGCTGGTCACATGGACTCATGCATGTGCATTACACACTAAATAACATCACAATAATTAACAATAATTGGAACCAATGCCATTTGCATGTTTATTGTTTACTGTTATTTTAGTGGTTTGCTTGGTTGTTACCTTGGTTGCAATAGACTGACTTTTTTTAAATTTTAATTAGCAGCCAATATGAATATGTTTAAAATTGGAAAAATCAGTACTGAGAGTATCGGTGTGAGAGGCAATATGTTGGGCTTTATTTTGACTTTGATGATTATGATTTAAGTTAATTTTCAACAGATTATGAAACAATTCCCTGCCCCCTGGTTTCCCTGTGCAGCATACCAGCCCTCTCCTGTGGAACAGGTGTGCCGCCCCCACTGGTCTGTACACCTGCTTCTGATCTCCAACCCTCTCCCTTTCATGTCTGCATAATGAACAACTCATTGAACATCAGGGTCCCATTGTGTCACGTTTTTATTCATGAAAATACCAGGCATGCATGAATCAATCTTAAGAAAACATCAGGCATTTCCATGCGTTTCTAGTGCAGCCACGCGACTCTCACCGTGGCTCAATCAACAATTTGACATATATACACAACAACAAGCCTATTTTATACAGCAGGTCATATACAAAACATGACAATATAAATAGATTAATAGTATTATATTTCAACATGGCGCTTAGTTGCCGTCATACAGTGGAAATGACCAATGAACCATGGATACACTCATGCACACACACACACACACGCACACATACATACATACATACATACATACACACACGCGCAGTGGATCGTCCCGCGATGACAGCAACTTTTTGCCAAGTCACCAAACAGTTTTTTGTTGTTGTTTTTTTTCCACTGCAGAATAACTTACAGTACACACACACAGAGTCCCAAACAGTTTAACAGCTAAAGCACTGGAAGCTAGGAGCGCCCACAAAAGTGCACATCATGGGTCAAAACATACAAGTCTGACAACAGTCCGGGTAGCTTTACGACAGCAAGAAGTCTATATGGAAACCTCGCGCCTTGCTGGACATCTTGAGCGCGTGCAGCGCGGCCTCAGGAGCCGCCATGCCCGGTGCGGTCTGCTGGAGGTACGTGAGCGCATCCCTGCTGGGCTCCGTGCGGCTGTACGCCCCCTCTGACGGGTACGCGTGCTGTGCCGGGTAGCCCAGAGTGTACGGCAGTATGTGGGCCCCTGGGGACCAGTAGAGCCGGGGGGCGTGGGTCTCCGCATCGACGTGGCTCTCCTCCCTCCGTTTGAAAGGCGTGCTGAGGATGCTGTCGATGGCGAAGGAGCTGGAGAACTTGGCCCCCACCCTCTCCTCCGGGGCCGGGAGCCGGGTGTCCTCGCGCAGGATGTCCGGGCTGTCCCGCTCCTTGGCGGACCGCTTGGCGATGCGCTTCCTCCGGCGGCGGAACACGCCGTCCGCGAAGGTGTACTCGCTCTGCGGGTTGAGCATCCAGTAGTTGTCCTTGCCCCACGGCCGGGACGGGTCCCGCAACACTTTGAGGAAGCAGTCGTTGAGTGACAGGTTGTGGCGCACCGAGTTCCTCCAGCCGGTGTAGGTGCCGCGGAAGAACGGGAACTTCTTCATCAGGTAGTCGTTGATCTCTGCCAGAGTGAGGCGGCCGCTGCCGGACTCCCGGATGGCCATGGCGATGAGGGCGATGTAGGAGTAAGGGGGTTTGGGTCTGCGGGTGTAGGGCTTCCCTTTGCTGCCTTCGCCGATCTGGGTAACAGGTGCCGGGCTGTTGGCCACGAAGTCCCCGTCCGACCCCAACTCGTCCCCGGATAGAGGGGACGGGACTCCCCTCTCTGCGTCCATGCGCAACTCCAGCGGCTTTTGTGCGAAGTGGTGCGCCGAGAAAACTTCAAGTTTCATTTTCCCCAGGAAAAAAAAGGATGAACTCAGAGCAGCGGAGCAGGTGTAGCAGTCCTGACAGCGTGTGTGTGTGAGTGTGTTTGTGTGTGTTGTAGAGGCTCGTCTGAAGCGCTGGGGGCAACCTGAGCCTCAGTCAGGAGCAGCAGAATACAGATCTGTCTCCGGAGACACGTCCTGGTATAATATAATGCCTCGCAAAGGGACGGCCCACAGGCGGGGTTTCAAGCCCGTATCCATTGAAGCGATTGAGTGATTTAGTGTGTGTGTGTGTGTGTGTGTGTGTGTGTGTGTGTGTGTGTGTGTGTGTGTGTGTGTGTGTGTGTGTGTGTGTGTGTGTGTGTGTGTGTGTGTGTTTACAATTGGACGCTACCGTGACACGCCAGGGAAGAAGGGAAAACACACGGAGGGGGTGAAGCGAGAGAGGGCAGGTATGAAAAAAGAATTAGTCTGAGACGCCACCGAGGCGGTCTGTCAAAAAACAATATATTCTGCAGGCAACAGTTGACAGATTGTGTTTTTATGACATACACTTATTCTGCGGGCTTATTAATCAACACAAAGTTTGATCAGTTGCCCCTTTTCTGTCTGGATTCAAAAAAATTGTCCAAAATGCATTTTTTTTTTTCTTGATCCGGATTCATATTCCTCCTCTTTACTCCCTTTTTATGAAAAACATATACGAACAACATGCAGAAAGAATAGAGTGTACTACATGGAGGCTGTTACACGTCACTTGAACCTGTTAGCTCACCGCTCCGCTGGAACGGGGAAGTAACGCGGACGAACAGGAGATGGGGTTGGATGAGATCCACCTCAAGCACAATGACTAACGACAATACTGCTCTATTGTTTTAATGTACTGCTAAGTATAGGGCTTATTTGGAATTCAGAAATAGAGCATAGCCTATTGCAGAATGTAGAGTTACAAAACACTTTTTTTTTTTTTTGCACAATTAAGTATACCAGGGTCATGTCATAGCATTTACATGAATTCAGTCCATGTCTCATACTTTTGAATGAGGGCCAGGGCCGGAACAAGATATTTTCTGGTCCTAGTATTCCTCACTCTCTGCAGTGGAGGCTGGTGGTTATTTTCCTGCTGAAGCTGCAGGTCTACTGACACGGACGACCTCTGCGTGTCCCCTCTGGCTTGTTGTGCAGTTAGTAACCAAGACACAAATCACCATGAACCGAGACTTCTTGTTCCAACAAGTTGCCAGTTTTGTTCGATACGACTGGTCATAAACTGCCCTGCATTAACTCCAACCAACAAGCAGAGAGTCTCCGTTTATTTGTGTTGAATTTACACATGGTTTGTACTGTAATGTGTGGCTCAAATTCACATCATAATGCTTAAAAGCTCAAAACTAATACAGTACAAATATCATTTAATGTCTTTAGATCATTTCCAATGTTGGCGCCTCCTGGTGGAAGTATCACACACACAGACAGTATAGGTCTAGTCACTGGACCTATACCTGCAATGCCACATTGTGATTACATTGTATTAAATCTTCAAGAGTGCACATTAAAACATGATTTTAAAAGCTGCAAACTAAATGATAACTACATTATATGACATCATAATTTTTTTTCTGCTATATTTGTTGCAGCTGCGTCGAGACTTACGTCAAACGTGGGCATGGTTTCATCGCCTAGCCCCTCGCACATCAGGTGGACACATCAGGTGGACTTAGGTGCAGACCCGGGGGTGAAGTTACTCTTTAATATATGAGTCACAAATCAATGCCACGTCACATTTTTCTGCAGATGTTCAGTCGACAAGCAAATGTGTGTAGGGAGCGTATACCCTAACAGGTTTTAAGTAAACTGACATCCCTGAACCTGTAAACCAAATGTCTGTCCCACTAACTCTTCTCCTGCCAACAGTTTTCAGCCAGTTGATGGTGCAGAAAGATGCTGGAGAGTTAACATGAGTTATGAGCTTGGCCTCAGGCCAGTAATAATCATTAAACTGTCTTCTCCGCGCTCCGCTTATCTCAGCTGCTCGGACTTTGCTGGGACCTGAACGACTTACTGTGAGTTCAACATTGTTCACAAAGTCATGTGTGTGCTTCTACACAAGGTTTCAAAAAGATTTATCGTGGCCCTGTATTGGAGTTTGGGAATGACGCTCAACAAAAACCACATAAGACCCCTAAGGAATACAGAGTTTTACAATGATGCCAAAGGATATAAGATAAGGTCGCTGTAAACTAAGCACGGAGATATGGATCTATATTTGGCATCCTGAGCGGTTTGTGTATCAACTTGTATTCATTGTATTGCCTAATTATCACCTTAGGTGTACATGACGGGTATGATTACAGATCTCAGCGTATAGCTGTTGGTGTTGCTGTTGGTGTGAGTGTGGGAAAGCAACGTAATTCGGAAGGCAAGTAGATCAATTACATGCACATGCACTTGAAGTCTGTCTGTTTTTCCAGTCTTGTCAATGAAAAGCCCAAAGACAGCCCATATGTTCTATTTATTTTTTTAAACAAAGTTAATCTGTCGGTTGTCACTGTTCATCTCAAGATTTGAAATGGAAAAGTTATGTGTGCTGGGATGTATTGTGTATCTGAATCAGCTAGTTTACTGTGGACCTCTGTAAATGTTAAGGCATGTTAAGGTACGTACACATGACTGAAACACTCGATCCTAGCTTTTCCAAGTGCTTTTGACCATATTGCATGGTCTTCATCAGCAGATGGTGTTTGCTCAGTTGTCTTGAGATGGATCTGTCGACATCGTCTGTTTAATTAAAGTAGGTTTTAAATCATAGCACCAACAGATCCATCTACAACAACCACACTCCATCCACTGATAACCTTGTGATTTAAAGCTGTTGATCGGCGGAGGTTTTGAACACAGTCATATTTCGTTGAGGATAAGCGAGTATGCAGCTCATGGGTGGATGGGTGGCCTAAGAAACCAGAGGCCGTAAAAAACATCCTCTGATCAAATTTAGATTTCGGAAACAGTTTCCTTCTCTCACGGTGACATCGCTGCAGCAGCTGGAGAGTTGAAAGCAAAATGTTTTCGTTGAAACTCAGGAGGCCGACCGCTGTGAGCCTAAAACCAGAGCCGAGGAAAGCGGCGGCGTGCGTGCTATCATTATCGCCTCCACCGTACGACACCGAGACAAGGCCCGCTGAGAAAGTTACACCATGGTGGTAGGTGTGCCCGCGTGCATTTTTTCTTCTTTGCAGAAGTGTGATGAGGCTGGATTTGATTTCAGGTACTCTGCCAAGGCGGCTACACACGCACCTGTGCTGGAGTGATTTAGTGTGAAAGGCAGCACACCTGTTTTCAGTTTTAATCTTCCACATGGCAATTTGAAATCTGAGGTGGTAAAACGATTTCCCCAAAGGGATCAGTAAAATATCATATTGCCATTCCTCTCTGGATTTTTGGGCTTGTTTAAAAAATGCTATGAGAAGGTCAGGCTCATCTTTTACCTTCTGGGTCTAATGGAACGTTATATATTCAAGGCCGTAAAACTGCTTTGATTGATAGGCCATCGAGGTCAGCGATGTCAAGTCTGCTCAACAGCAAGCATCATGCTTATATAACCTGTTAATCTGTCTCTCCTAGAGCTGGCACCGTGTTGTTTAAACTCACCTAGTGAGATTTAAAGTGTCGACTTTGAGCAAGAGAAGTCTCTTTTAAGTGCTGACATGGGTGGAATTCCAGTAATGTAAATTCATCGGGTGAATCCTTTGCAGCTCCAAAAATAGCCGCACCTCTGCGGCGGGTCTGTGCTCACACGCTAACCCTTGTCTGCGCGTCTCTGGATGACTTCAGCATCTTTGTTTTCTTTCTTCTCTGTGAGTGAAGGGTGTCCAACCCCCATGCCTTTGTATAAACAAAGTGCGGGCTGTGGTTGTGCAGGGCAGGGAGGAACTGCAAGAAGACGCGCCGCGTAGCTGACATTCCCAAGATTCCCTGCAGCAGATCTCTTCTCTGACAGAGGCTGCTGATAGTCGACAGGCCTCATTTGTGCACACAGGTATAGGTACGGCCATGTCTACTTCACGGCAAACCTAAAAATCCCACATTCCACATCAATTCCTCTCATTCCTGCACTCCGCACAGTAGGCAGCGGTACAGGGGTTTGTGTGGGTGTATGTTGGTCTGCAGCTGTGCGTCTGCTCAGGTGTGGGTGGGAAAGTGCGGGATATTGCGCATGTGCTTCGGCTAAACAGAAGAGTAAGACGAATACATTCCATCTAGTTTATTCTTTGAACGGTGATTACTGTCATTAGCCGACAATGCGGCCCTCTAAACGTTCGCTGCCTGCTTTGTTGCGCGTCTGTGGAATCATACCTTTGTGTTTTCAAAGATAAATGGTGGCGGGGGGGAGTCTCATCCGTGTAATCAGAGGCACACCTGAACACTTTAAGAGCGACAAACAAAAAGTTCCCACGAAGCTGTTTTGATACATAACGCAAGAACTTTCCCTATTGAATGCACTCACAGGCAACGGCTACATGGAGCACAACACGCATTGTTGGATATATACGCACAGAGACATCAATACAGAGCATGCAGTGACTCAGAGTGTTTCATAAGCCTGGTTTGATGGGCGTAAATCTCTGCTGAAATGAAATCTGATGAAATGAAGCAGCGTATCCTGCAGTCAGTTGGCAGCCTTTTACGTTGCTATTTTGGGTTTTCCCGCATTTTCTCCTGAGGTGTTCACACCCTGCTAGACCAACAGGATGAAAAAAAATAGATACATAAACGGAGCCAACAAGCGTATAATTAAAGTAATTAAGGAAAGAGGTGAAATACAGGTGAGGCACAGGTGAAAGGCTTCCTGGCACCTCCAGTACCGAAATCCCATTCAAAGGTAGTGATGTAATTTCAGCCCCCCCCTTATCTTATTGCCTTGATACATGCAACATATTTTGCTTCTCGCGTGCAAAGGTTGTTGTTTTTAGAACATGTCTGTATAACTGCCGCAGCTCTGATTGGCCAAAGTGAACCTCTTGTCGGCAAAAGATCTTCAGTGCTCCCTAAGGGACCTTTTTGGCTCCCAAGTTGGCTTCTGGTTCAACCAAATGCCACTCTGGCTGGCTAGAATGCACCTTTGCCCAAAATGCCAATTGGGTTTGCTCAAAATACTACCATTTTTAATCAAGTGCCCATTTAGTATATTGATGCACCCCCTAGACCTCCAGTGCCCTCTGGTGAGACAAAGCTCCCTACGGGTCTTCTTTGCCTGAGGGTAAAACTGAATCCTAACCCAACGGAAGAGCTTCCTCTTTCGATAGTCCTACCACTTCTTCTACGCATTTTTCTACCTCTGCATGTACAGCATACAGTATATGTGTATGCATGAACAGATGTTGACTCTATCTGCATACATTTATGCCTGCTTTTATCCTTGACATTGCATACGCGTGCACCATCTCATGAACACCTCTGGTGCCTTTGAGATCAGATGGTGGTCTGCAGTCTACAGAAACTCAAAACATATCGGCATCAAGGCAGAAGCAGACTCGAGTGCACCCCTTAAGCCTGCCTGTAAAATGCAACTGTTAGTGCGTGTCTGTCAATGAGCCGCCGTCATGCGGGCAACACAGGCTTAGAACCTGCCCTATCTGCCGCTATCGTCCAATTCAGCTCTTCACACGCTAGAGTCCCCTCGCACGCCGAGCCGGGAGGGTAAGGGATGGGAGGCTGAGGGGTTGGATGAAGAAGAAAAAAGAAGCAGTGATTGATCTTAGCCATAGACACCTCGCTTTATCGCTGCAGCTGATAGGACCTACCTCCATTCAGCAGTGCTGTAGGCTGTTTTTGTGTAAGCGTAAACACAGGGCCAAATCAGTACCTGTGCTGCACTGTTTACCTGGCAGCCGTTCAGCCCTGTTCTGTCTAAACTTGAAATAGGATCCAAACACTCTACTCACGCATAGTGGTTTGCACGAGATGCTTCGCCTGCCTCTCAAGCCACCGCTCCGTAGCGCTATTTTTGCACCGTCTGAACCTTAAGCACCCCTCTTATTTCTTTGATTGAGAGGTGGAACATCTAGCCCGAAGGCTTTTTCTGCAAACATAGCACGGATTTTGAACAGTTACCATGGAGTCATACCACAGACAATCCCAACAAACAACTCGCTGATTGACAACATTAGTGTGTCGGTTATATTTAGATCCCATATTTCTCACGATTATGTATTACCACAATTAACGGTTTTATAAGGGGCTATCACAGGCCTGTATGGCTTTTTAGCTTCTTTTATACATACACTTTGGTGTTTTATTCATCACATTATAGAGTGCATGACTATGACTGAAAGTGAAGCTCTATATTTTTCACATTTTTGCCTTAATAACTTACATTTTGATCTAAATATAGTTTTCTTGGGATTTTACAAAGGGGTTTATAAGCTTTTCTAATTAGAAAACACAGGTGTTTTTTATATGCAAATAGCCACAGTTTGGTGGATTAAAGTGTACTGCACCCGTTTACCCGTCACAGAGATTATTATTCAGCTCGTGAAACACATTGCATTATTATATCTTTGGTGGCTCTGGAGGGACCTTTCTTAAAGGGAAACTATTCTGATGTTCCACCAGCTTTGTATCCGACGTTAAGAGGGCTGGTATGGGGAAGTGATGCTCGGCTTCCCTCCGTGTCACCGGTGGCCTGAAACTCCCTGCTTCTTTTGAAGTTTTTCTTTACCTTTCACTTCATTGGGTCTTTTTATTATTGTCACAAATGAGTGAAAGGTAAAAAAAAGAAAGACATTTCTCTGTAGGATCTGTTCCATAATGTTATCAGGCGCTTATAATAATGATCTGATTCTGTCACTTTTAATGGACGCACGTTGACGACGAGGAGTTCCCCCGACCGATTACACTGCAACCCGTTTAACGACTGTCTGCAGAGTTCTTCCTCATTACTGAACCATTTTTTTTAAATTGTTGTCATGAGTCACTCTAGACACAAAAAGATGGGTCAATAGGATCCAGGTTGAGAAATACCAAAGTTAACCGTTGTAGACTAAAAGTTGCGTTAGTTCGACCTCTTCCGCTTTGATTTATTCTCTCGCAAGTCC
This sequence comes from Myoxocephalus aenaeus, assembly GCA_038501785.1. Taxonomy (NCBI): domain Eukaryota; kingdom Metazoa; phylum Chordata; class Actinopteri; order Perciformes; family Cottidae; genus Myoxocephalus; species Myoxocephalus aenaeus. The sequence continues at coordinate 1,531,070 of JBAMJR010000050.1, read as the reverse complement.
TCAAACTTTATAGAAGTGCAATACTAAATCACTGAAGAGAACCTTCGATTTGACCCAGATTTGAACTTTCAGGAAAGCTTTGATTGGCACTTAATCATGTCGGGAAGCACAGAAATTGAGCCAGAGAATGATGCTGTCATTTATGAGGAAGGCACATTAGTCCATTAGCCATTTCCCTTAGTGTGACTTGAGGTTTTGCTTGTACTGGAAACGTATTGAACGTGTACCTGTATTTTCTCAAACTTTTCTTTTCTACAAGCTCATGTTGGAGGTTGACATCAAATTATCATGTGAAGTTGATTAAATAGTTTAGTTATTTAATTTTACGTTCAGAAATGCCAAATAGACTGTGAAGAAATGATAGCTTTCTAACCGAATCATAACTACAAACATAAATAAATACTAGTAGGCCGTTTTAGAAATCTACCATATCTCAAACTGCATATCGAGTGACCCCTTGGTGGGTCCCCAGCCCAAAATACAGAAACTCTACAGGCAAACTATTTATTTTCAAAGATGTAGAGTTAAATGTGTTCTCTGTAGACTTTACATGGCTCACTGCAGGGCTGAGTATTTACCTGGTATCCTGAGCAGATGCTACTGTTTGTAGTAAGTGCTATTAGATATTGATCCGGTGATAATTCGTAAATTATTATCATTAAGGATCGGATGTTTGATTGGGGAAAAAAAGTCCTAATCTCCTCCAGCTGGCTGTTGGGCTATAATGTTTCCTGCCTCTGCTCCTGCATTGATCCACCGGAGCAAACAGCAGCTGCATGGCTGCACAGCAACCCCCAGCATGAGAATCAGATGCTAGAATAATCAAGGACATGCAACACGGGACTTTCCTGGATAATGTAAAGGCACTGTACATTGTGACCAGCAGTTTGAATTAATCCAACTTTGTTTATGAGGAATCCTGTTTTGTCCATCATTTTTAGCATGATGGGTAGATAGATAGTTACTTTGTTAATCCTGTAAGGAGACATTTTTTTAATGATGGCTCTAGAAACTGCATCAGCCTCGACTGTCCTTGCCGTGGAGAAGAAGCCAGCCAGCGGCACAAACCAGAGCAGTAGCAAATTCAAAATGTGTTGTTTCAGATGGGAAATAACTGCCCCTTTACTGCTGAATTCATCCCAAAATAACCCATAAATCAAAAGTGAACTTGTTTCAAGCTGCAGTTTGTTAAATCAGTTTAATAAATGCAGCAATCTTTCACTTCTGCTCGCAGTTAGTGGTGCTACATAATCTTTAGCTCTGTGGTTGTATGTTTCTTTCCAAATTGCATCTTGGGAGTCGTAGTGTAGTTAACTTCTACCTTAATCTTTTCATCAAACTATTATTCTATTGGTGATTCATGCCGATCCAAGACGTGGGAGTGCTACAAATGTGAGTCACATACCATTGTCTATGGGAAAACTTACTTTGTCTGTGCTTCCGTACACCGTGGGTGTCTAAAACACGCAGTATTGCTCTTGTTATGTGTTTGCGCAACTGTTTAATTTTGGACAACAATGGATTAACAGACAACTATACTTATATATAGTTTCTTCAGGGGATGGGTTGATTAATATAACAAGGCTTATCATCAGTTAGGATTAATGCCCCTCATGTGTCAGCCGGCAATGTTTAGCAGTTTGAGCCAACATTTTTGGTGTGAATTTTGGCACAATCCCCAACTCTCCTGTTTAATTTGGAAATAGATCCGGCCCGTGAATGTACGTTCTCTAAGATTGGTTAACTCCCCTCTGCATGCCAGAGAAACCGGTTTGGCCATTGGGACAGCCAGGTGGATGGAGGGGAGGACAAAAGGTTAAGAGGCAGAAACGGCAGCACCTGCTTGATGACTGAGGGTTCAGAAGACAAAGAGTGTCAGTGAATGTCTCAGCTACGCTGAGTTCAAATGATCTTCAGTTATGCAAAACATAAAGAAAAGAAAACCATAATTGCTGCTCTGTTGGCGCATTCCTGTCAGGAGATGTATCGCTGCCACACCACTCTAATAGAACTTTCTCCGAAAGGCGTTGTGAGAAAACAGGCAGTTACTATTTATACAGCTACACACCTGACCAGGCATCTATCCAAACAAAAGGTCTTGAACCCAGCCCTTTGCGTGCCTATCCAACCCAGACATCTGATTAATTACAGTGTGGCCGTTAAGGTGTACAAAAACTAGCTGATGAAAAGTCAGTGAGTCTGCAGGCTCAACCTGCCCAAACAGCATCATGCGTGTTAGCTCGTAAAAACCCTCCCCCCTCCCCCGCCTGTCTTCCCCCCTCCCTGCCTCACTCCTCTGCTCCGGGCCCATTCGTGCAGACGAGGTAAAACATCTCCCTCGCTGTGTCAGAGCCCCGCAGGTGGGCCCCGTGTGCTCAGGTAGATAATATCACTGTTACTATAGACCGTGTTTGGGTTAGCTCAAAAACACTTTTCACGGCAGGAGCAAAACAAAGTGCTGTGCCGTGCGTGACAACAGCGGGAGCTGCTCCCTACAAATTAACCTGTGGAAACACTTTGGTCTCGCACGAAACGCACACGTGATACCTGCCCCTCTTTTTTTTTTCACTTTTCTTTTTCTTTTTTTTAACATGATGCTCCTCTGGGAGCATGGAAAACAAATCTTTGGAGATGTCTCCTATAATCCACCAAAGGAACAATGTTAATCCAAAACAGTGGAATAAGTCTTTAATGTCGTGGTGGTTGTGTTGTAGGACCGAGCTGCCTCATGTCCAGATTGAAAGCATTGGACTGATTGGACAAGTCACTCTGTTTCTAATCTGCATACTGCTTGTGCAGGAGACTTTATAAATTGACTTTCTTTAAACAAGAGAGGCATGAATAGCTTGAATGTGCTCAGGGCCAGAAGCCGGGATGGCTTCCATAAACAGATCACCCAGGTGGTCCATGTGTGAGAGAGGGAATGGAGCGCCGGTTGAGAGGCCTGCTGCTGCAATCACAAACCTGGATCTTCGTATTTCAGGAGCTCCCTCTGTCTCTTAGCAACATTCTGAAACTTCTATTGATGCCATGAGGATCTGATTCATGGTATTTACAGCTCTCTGGCACCAAGTGGTTATTGTTGCACAGAGAGAAAAAAGTAAACTGAAGCACACAATTGAGATCTGCACATTTCAACTCTGACTTGACCAACAATTTGTATGTGCTTATAGATTCTGCGTATTGATACATGCAATAGTGACGAATATACAGTGCTCTCTTAGTGTCAGCAGCCAGACCCGGTTTCCCCTTCTCCTCTCAGGTTACATACAGGCTGCCTACTCTCACATTGGAGGGGGTATTGTATTATTATAATATAATATATCTGCATATTTGTTTGAATAAAATCTAGGTTTTAATTTACTAGTGAATCACTAACTAACGACAAGGATGCTTGAATATAACATTAATATAAAATTAGTACTCTTTTTAGGAAACAAAATATTATAAGTGTCAGGTCTCAGTATCAGTGCAACTAAATGTGAATATATAAAATGTTGGTAGTTTGTATTGAGTAATGCTAAGTATATTGCTAATAAAATAGATGAATACATTTCAGCTAAATTAATCAGTTTTTCCACAGAAAGCTACGTTTACTGGTTCTGGTCATCAACAACAAGCTACTGCATCCATTTACCTGATTCAAATGATCTATAAACCAGCTAAATTTACGATTGGAGTACAAACATATAAAACAAATATGTATATATATATATACATATTTGTTTTATATGTTTGTACTATGTATATATATATATATATATATATATTGCAATTAGATATTTCTCTGACATTTTCCAACTCTAACTACAGCTTTAGTGCCGTAGATTGTGTTCTAACCCACATTTTTGCACACTGTTGTCAAACGTAAATACCCATGAAAATAATTAAAGTTTCTGGCTAAAGATTCAACAAATGAATCCACACTACATGTAACCAATGTAGAGAAAACAAATCTATGATAGGTCTTTTGGGAAATCAAATCATTCCTGCAATTGAAGGAATTGGAGACCATATAACTTACTCTTATGTCAAACATTGTCCGTCTTTCTCTACTAATGTTATTGTAAGTAAATGACTTACTTTGTGTCTTCATTAACCAAAGAGTTGTCTTAGAAAAATGTCTTATGTAGTGCTATAATTATTTGTATTATAATTACTATAATTTTAATCATCTCATTATGTTGTTTTGACTTTTCTTTTGACATGCTCTATAAATAAATGGACTTGACCTGACTTGCAAAAATAGGAGTGCCAATGCCAAAAGCAGCCCAAAATACCTGCAGCTCCAGTTTGATCCACGCCCATCTGATTATAATTGCAAATGGGAAAAAAAAGGCAAAAGAGAGATCGTAGGTCGAAACTTTTTTGTCTCAGGTTAGTCAAACTCAGCATAAAAATATTTCTTAAAAGCTCATTCCTCACCAGCCTGACTATAACTGCAGGACTCTGGCCCTGTGCTTGTTTATACTTTATAGTTTATATTGAGAGCTGCTCCAGGCCTCTGAGCGCTGAACGTTTTCAAGATGGAAAAATACATTCCTCACACCGACACACGTCGTGTGACGGGTGTATTTCTCATCTTCAAGACAGGTGAGGGATCCCACCAACAAAACCAGACGCCAGTCTGCTTTATGCAATGTTTAGATAGCATTTTACATAACTAGTGTGTTTTTGTGGCCTCTCTTATCGCGGGTTGAGCATGTTTCCTGACTGACATTGACCCGAGACTCTGATGAAGCAGACCCTATCTTGTATCTTATCATATTGACTTGAGCTATGTATTATATATACTATTATGTACAGTGTGCGTGACAGATCTCCTGTCACATGTAGCCTGGATATTCACTGTCAACATTCAACATGTCCAAACATACTTGTGCTCTGCGCTGCGCGCCCGTGTTTGTCTGAAGAAAAGGATTAGCATGAAATATGAGGAAACAGTGACTGACAGTAAGTGACTTGAAGGGTAACCCAGCTTGTGTTTCACAATGCTTAATAGTGTCAGGTAATAGCTGTGAGTCATTATTGAGAGTATGCCATCGCGTGTGTGTTTAGCAGCTGAGGTTTGGCCTGTGTATGTGTCTCTGTGCGTGTGTGTGTGTGTGTGTGTGTGTGTGTGTGTGTGTGTGTGTGTGTGTGTGTGTGTGTGTGTGTGTGTGTGTGTAGGTTGGTGCTATTAAAAACTGGTTCTTCTGAAATGTTGTTTTGACAGATATCAATAGCACAGGGATCACCAGATGCAGGGGGTTCCCTCCACAGTCACAAACAAAGCTCAATTGATTTCGTGGCTGTTATTTAGTCTTGGGTTTGCTATTGAGGCTTAGCCTGTACTGACGCGCTGATGAATCAGGTCTGCCATTACTCACATGGGGTTTGGATAGAAGGTAAGGATGTGTTTGTTTGTGGCTTAAGTGCTGCAAAAAGTTTCTGTCATTGTTTTTGTTCCACATGTTAGCTCTCTGACAGCAGCTCTAAAATAACACGAAGTCCGTAATTATGGTTTTAACCTAAATCCCCCTTCCTGCTCCACTCCCTCCTCCTTTTCTCCTGCTTTCTTTATCTATTCTCACCTGTCCTGATTTAGGGTGTGTATCTGTGTGTGTTCGCCAGGTGATTTACAGCATGGCTGCTGTCAGTCTATCAGATGTTGTGCAGACACACCACAACCTGCGATGTGCCGCAAACAGAACATCTTTATATATTTATGGAAACTTTGGCTGAAGGCGAGACGTTCTCTTCAATAACAATCCAGAGTTTATTTATAGCTCTATCATTGTGTTGGCATAACAGGTGTGGCACCTCGGATGAATTGTCACCTGTCAGACTTCCACTAAATGCCTCAGGCAGGGTTGACAATAAATGCTATGGCCAAGCTAGCAGATCTGTGACAACGCCAATGCTAACATGTTTGCTAACATAACATGTATGTTGCATGTTTAGCATGTTTTTGATTAAAAATACTTTAATCAAAAACTAACTTAAACTTCCCTATCAACTAAACCCACTTACGGCAAAACCTCAAGTATATACCATAAAATAAGCAGTGGAGGCACGGTCGTTATATTACAAACCGTAGAAATCCAGAGTAAAAGAGTATGATTAAAACACTTGATGCTTCATCGACACACTACATCCACATTACTATCGCCAGATGAGTGACAACTGTGTACGGCTCATTTTCTGTAACCAGTGTAGCATTAAATCACGGTGGAATTAGCAAGCTAGCTAGCTAACTAGTTTAGGAATGCCAATTTGGTCATAAACCAAGGATCAGGGACCTTGCATGTGTGGAACAGATATGGCATCCATCTAATAGTTGCCAAGTTATACAATAACTTTGAGGTTGACATCAGTTGACACTCTCAGCAGACAGTGGTAACAAGAGTGTAACATCGGCTTGTTTGCATGTTTTGTGCTGTTTAGTTAAGATGCACTAACATAACCAATATCTTATTCAAACATTTGCTATGTCTCCTTTCTTAAACATGTGTTTACCATAGCCATTGGCTTTCCCTGATCTTAACCATACTTAAAGTGTAGTAGCCACATATATTGTATGGATTACATTAGGCCTACCATTGAATGTAATCTTTGGTTTGCAGAAACCTCTAATATCAACATTCAGCAATAGGGTTGTTTTTACCTTGACACAAAGTTCCTATAAACTTTAGGTAAATGCCAAAATAAAACATTCGATCATATCAAAAGTCACATTCATGCCGTCATCTGACAGAAGAAACAAAAAAACTTGATGCCAGCACTGTATTGTGTGATCGATTATGCTCTCATACATATTAACCTTCCTCTTGTGTTAGGGTCGGCACCGACTCGTTTTAGGTTTTTAAATGCATAAAAGAACCACATAATTGTTTTGACTTTTTGACTTTGTCAGGAACCTCTATTTAAAAACAAAATGCTCTGGTTGAAATTATGACCTTTGTGTTGTTCGGGTCAGTTTCGACTCAGTTATTAAAATAAGATTTGCTTGATTGGTTGTTGTTTGTTTGAACTTGCAAATCTATATTTTGTGTTATGACTTGTTCTGCTTTTCATTTTGTGTTTGTATTAAAGTTATATTGCTGAAAAAATGACTTTTTAGCCTTTTTCTTGAAGTAAATATTTATGGGTCGAAATTGACCTGTAACACCATAGATGTTACTATAGTTAATAATATTAAAATTAAAAAATAAATAAAACAAATGTATTTAAGAGATGTGTTCTAATACCCCTCAGTAATAGTCAGGTAACACAACAACCTTTTATTTATTTATATGATTCTCTTGAGGTTCATTTTACCATTTTAATTGAAATCGAGGGGTGTCCTGACAAAGAAAAGGCACAGAGGCCCACACCAAAAATATTAAAACATACAACAATATTGTCATGGATAAGAAAGCCTAACAAGGTAACCTAGAGATGAGAAACAAATTGGATGATAGATCATTGTTTTTAGTGTATTTCACAGCTGATTTAAGACATGGGTCAAAACCAACCCGTTAACATAAGAGATGCTAACAGAAAGCTAACACAAGAGCATTAAGCAAAGACGGAGAAAGCTTCTTGTTGATAAAAAGAACTCCCAGCTCAGTTACCCTGGGAATTGCTTTGAAAATGCCTGATTTTGCAGTGGGCAATTGATGTCCACTGCCAATATTCATCGCCAATGCAGAAAGGAATATGCCCTCAATGTAGGGAGGTGGGGACTTTGGGTTTTGGAGGTCCGGATGGAAGATTTCATTGCATGTAGTGTGGAAAATACTACCTTAGTGTAGTCTTTGAAAGTTTCCCCTGGATTTAAAAGTTACTTCCCAGGAATAAATCCCAACTCCCAGATTATGTCATAATTATTCCATAGCAAGTATTCCTTTTTATTGTATGAGGTGTGCTCAGTGCTTCACCAGGGAAACACCATTCTGTTCTCTGATTTGTTTGTGGATGACTGGATGTCTGATCAAGCTTCACGTTTACTTTCTGCATGGTTTTTGTTGACAGCTTTTGCACTCTGATTCATTCACACCTAAATGTGTATTGAAATGTATACATGTAATATATCCTCATGTGATTTCCCTTGAAAAGAGGATTTGTCTAATGTTACTGTGGATCAAATACTTTACTAGCAAATCCGGAACAGAGATGTAACAACAATCTTATCACATTTCTCCTTCTCACCTCCTCGGCACACTCGGTGGAGCCGCTCCACCAGCGGCTGGCTGCCGCCTATCGGGCCCCTCATCGCCGCTCTGTTTCTGCTGCAGCCAGATTATCACGCATGCGACAATAACGTGCCAAAGCATGTGGGCTTTTTTTTCTGTCATTTCAGAATGCTGGCACGCTCAGCGAGGTGTGTGATGCCACAGAGGCGGGGCTGTAGATCTGATCTGACTGAGCCGAGTCCACGGAAAACAGTCAATCAGATAGTGTCACTAAGCCTTAAATAAGCAGTTGTGTGTCTTTTAGGAGTAAATCAATATTCTCTGAGAGGTCTTAACACTTCAAAGAAAAGAGAGAACTAGATTTGTGTTCTTTTTATCTTCAAATTATGTTTTGCATGACAAAAACAGCAAGTGAAGTTTCTGCTTTTTGTTCGCCTGTTCAACAACGACTGAAGCAGGAGTGCTACTGCTTTTTTAGACGCGCATGTTGTCCGGTTGTATAGAACGACTAAATACTAAACACATGCTTGCATATCTAACATGAACGTCTCATTTCCGATCCTGTCTGCACATCCTGGTACACAGGAGAGCAACATAAAGATGTACCATTGGTGCAGTGTGGCCTTCCAGACGCCTGGATCTATATGTATCAATCTTCATTGATTGATTTTACACGATCACGAGTCATCTGTTAAACTTGACAAACATGAAAATACTGTACTGTCACAAAAAAAATAGTTTGACTGGTTTATGGAGACTAGTCTAATGTATGATGACCAGTAAGTGTCCGGGGGAAAAACTCATTTTAAATTTGTGCAAATGTAGCCGACTTAAAAAAAGACCGTACACATTATTTGCTACTTTGTTAATAATATTAACTTCTTTATTAAGTTATTATTAATGTAATTTAATTTCCGTGTGCACAAAGTGTTGAATTTACGGACAAAGAAAAAAAGGTCATGCGCATTTTTCTCATCATCACTCACAAGACAATAGCCAACTTCAATACAAACATACCTAATCTTCACTCAACCTCCTAGATCAGAAACTGAACTCTCTGAGGTCTGTCCACAGTCTGGCTTGGATCTAACAGACGGGCCCGGATCTTCTTCATGTTGGAATTTCTTTTTGCCGTCAGACAACTTTACAAAAACGACACAGTAATATGTAAAACTGTTGATATCTAACCCAGTCTAATCCAGGAAATAAACATTTACTGCTGCAGCAGGATGTGCCGAGACCTCACAGGATGCCGTCATTATCTTATCATTCTTTCTCACTATAAAACAGCTTGACTTTATATCTGTAATTGACTAATGGTTCCATCTACTCTGTTTGTATTAGTTTACTTGTTGGGGACAAACACATAAGAGCTACTGGAACCCTGTGGGAATACCAGGTAAAGGAATGTGCTGGTGAAAGGGCACAAAAAAACAGACTTCCAACATCATTTGTAAAACGCAGAAATATGTTGCTGTCAGTTTCTGTGTGTTGTAAAAAAACAACAACACACATACACATTCTCTAAGCTGCACACAGGTGCGTGAGAATTACTCCGATAAGGATCAGATAAGCCTTATCAGATCTGTGCTCCAGTTGTTCTGTATAAACATCCAAGATAATCTGCTCGTGTGCTTGTGTGTCTGTGGGCGCACACGAGTGTGTAGAATACATGGTTGCATGTTTATATAGAACAGATCTCAGAACACAAGCTCAGGTTTAAACCCAAACAGGGCAGTAAATCTGAACTGGCAGCTTGCCGCGGGGCGACCAGGACTGTGATTGACAAGCTCTCTAAACTCACCTGAGCCTGTCTCCCAGGTGCGACCACACTGGGCTCATCCACATAGTCCAGGCCAGGTGCATACCCCACATCGTTGCACCTTGTGTTTTTGCTTCGGAGCTCACAGAGCCTGTGCTAATCCTGCAAGTATTTGCACTAAATGTTCCCTTAAGGGCAAACATCCTTGAGCTTTTCACTCAAGAGCGCAGCTGAAGATTGATCCAGCAGACTATTCCGGCTGCTCATGGAATCTTAGATATTTCTGGAGCAAAAACAACACTTCACAAGTCTAATTTGTTGTATTACAACAGCAGTTTGTAGGATAGAGATGCTGAGCGACAACTTGGGATCTTTAAATCTTATTTTCTGTAAAGTGATGAGAAGGATCTGCCAAAGGGATGACATCTTTTGACTTGCTTCCAATACTCTACTTGTTTTGAGACTTCAGAAAGATCAACTTTCTCGATATTTGTGCAGGAATCTGGCTTATCCTGTCCTCTTGGCAGTGCAGACGTTTACTAGAACATGCTGAAACTGGGAGAACAAAAAATGGACTTCTCCCATGATGATGCTAATCAAAAGTATGTCTTCAAGGCTGGAGTGTGAGACCAGATGACTTGATGTGACCTATCTGAAGGTCAGAACAAATTTCCTCCTGTGCCCTTCAGCACATGTGAATAGGTGTCACCTGGAGACGTTTTCACAGCAGTCTTATGTGATATCTTCATACATTTTGAGTGAAATGTTGTCTATACACTCAAGAAAATGATTTCACACTCACAGCAGCGCTACCTTTGGTGTTGAACTCCCATGTTCAAATGGTGGGACTAATGGAGACAATTTGGCAGTGGCGGGCCGCCAAGTCAAAGTCAAAGAACAGACGCGGATGGTTGCGGAAGAAATTTCGCCGGGCGGCGCAAATGAGGCGAAAAAGCGTTTTTTTTTTGCCAGAGTTCAAATATTTCAATTCACCCCAACGCTGAGTTGCGAAAGCCAATCAGCGTTGGGAAGCTGAGCCGCGCGCCACAATCAGCTGTTATACAGCAGGCCTAGGTACACAATCCACGGCCCGCCACTGCAATTTGGGAAATTGATCCAGTATTGAGGGCAAACGCTACAGACGGCAGCCGCTAAACAGGCTTGAGAAATACTGAACTTCAAACAGTGATGATTAGTAAATAATATGATGACACATCACAGGGTTTCCCTCAACATTTTATAGTGGAGGTGCCCTGCCTGATGAGCGAGGCCTCAAGTGACTACATTGATAACGAGATTTGTCTCATGGAGCTCAGCAGGTGGTTTATTCACAGGTGGTTTATTCACTACCTCGGCATAACAGCTTCCTGAGGGAGACCTTGTGTGTCGCATGAAGCTGACGTCTCTGTTGGCAGGTCAAACCAGTAAGAGACGTGTTACTGCTGCACCCAATGCTCATGATCTCCTGCACAGGTTGTTCCCTCGAATAGTCTAATCTGACATTTCATGTCACTGGCCAGACAATAGATCGTCTTCCCCACTACAGTTTCCATGTTCCCACACTAACCGGCACGCATCACTGTTAACAGCAGCAGTTGCTGCTGCCAGCCGCCTCCTGACGCACGCAGGCTCAGGCCGGTATGCAGAGGCAGACATTCCTGCGTCCTGTCAGCCGGCGGCTTACGTCTGAGGCTGCAGCTCTGAGGACAGAGGCCGAGTGACGCGCGACACTCCCCTGTTCCGCTGGTTGATGTTTTCTTTTAGGGACGAGTTTGTTTCACTGTCGGCCAGGTTCTCAGGGTTGGACATTCTTCAGCTGACATCTGTCTCTTTAATTACTACAAGTAAAAGTAGTCATGGGGAATGGTCTCTTTCAGACTGAGATGTGTCAACAGTGGGTGCACCTGCTCCACGTATACTTTTTTACAAGTTTTAAACATCATACGTTTCTCTGAAAAGTTATCAATAACTACAACTACTAGTAGGGGAATAAGTTGTTTGCATCAGAAATATTCAAGTAAAGCACTTATATTTCAAGTTGTAGGAGAGTACTTGAGTACTTATTGCTTTGTGTGTGCGTGTGTGTGTGTGTGTGTGTGTGTGTGTGTGTGTGTGTGTGTGTGTGTGTGTGTGCTCAAATGGAAGATTATCTTATCCTGATAAAGGAAACTGAGGAACACCTGCCAAAATACTGGTTACTTTGGTACATACCAACAAGATTGTATGTGTGTGTGTGTGTGTGTGTGTGTATGTGTGTGTGTGTGTGTGTGTGTGTGTGTGTGTGTGTGTGTGTGTGTGTGTCTGCCAACGTGATAAGCAGATAAGATAAGTAACATGTAAGCAAAGCCATGGCGGTAGCCGGCGAGTCGCACGCCATGAGCTCCTCCAACCTCAAACACATCTCTTTTCTACATACTTACATACATATTGCAACATAAATATATGTGCATGCAAGCCTTTCTTCCTTCTCATACGTGTGTGTGTGTGTGTGTGTGTGTGTGTGTGTGTGTGTGTGTGTGTGTGTGTGTGTGTGTGTGTGTGTTTGCAGTCATGTGGTGTTTAGCATGAGAAACGCAGCAGGGGTTTTGCTCTGTCGCTCTGCAGAGTGACAGAGGGGGAGCAAGCTGTGATAACAAACTCCATTCACTTCAGAAATAACAAGCCAGCACTTAGACTGAACCGCAGGCTCTTTTCCTCTGGAAGCCACTGATCTGCCCGAGCAAAGAGCTCAACTCATTTACTGTCATTAGCTGTTACATCACAGGATGGAGCCCTGACTCGGCTTCCAACTGGATCGCTTATCATTTTCAATTGCACTTTGCACACATGGACACTCCCACCCGTGCACATGCGCACATACCGAGGAAATTCCAGAGCCCGTGTTTAGCTGATGAACTCACGCCTGAAAAAAGTATTCTCGATTAAAGACTTCGTCAACACATTCATTCTTGTATATGCATTTAGGGACCCTTGTCCTTTTCACTTATTTAAGTTCAGTTTTACACTTCAATGGACCAGAATATACCTTTTGACAGAAATATCAAGTGTTGACCAGTTTTGTTCAGTTCAAGCTTGGAAGAAAATCAAATATTTCATCCACACGAAGGTTCAGGCTTTTGCCTTTCAGTACTGTTATCACGACAACATGGTCACGTGTTAGTCAGCTGAGGCACCACATGTTGGTGGTAATACATATTTTTAGGAGTGTGCTGCAGAGTCAACCTGTTAGTTCTAAAACATTCCAACTTGTTTTTAGAAAAGAGAGTGTGGAGTGATGCAACAAGGAGATGATCCCTCACTGCCTTCCCACTGCTTGTTGTGGTCAATAGGATCAAACCAGAAGCCGTGCTGGGACGTGAACCCTGGTCTCTGCTGTGATGGTGAGTGACTTTCCTCTGCCCCATCCAGTTTCCCAGGTGAAATGTGTTTATTGAGAAACAGCCATGGTTAAATGGCAATGTCCTGTATTCCAGGATTTAGCCACATGTCACGGACATTACAGTTCACCCAGTGGCAGCCCAGCATTCAACAGACGCAATCACGTACAATCAATCGCACGGCAAGTCATATTTCTTGTCCAATATTTGCATTAAAAATTATCAGAAAAACCAACAACAACAAAAACACTTGTTAGCTGACTTGAATTAGCTCAGGTGACGTTTCCGCGTTGGCCTGAATGGTTAGCCTTGAAGGTTGACCCTCAGCTCCCTGCAGTTCAAACCCTGCTCAGGTTGTGTGAACACCAAACAATGGAAGACACACTGACTGGGTTTTAAGGTTGTCGCCACACCCTGCAGAGTTTACAGAGCAACGAGTAAGTAGAGAGAGTGCAAAAAATGTGGCACTCAATATTTCACGTTAAAAAAAAAAGCAGGGGAACCTTTTTCTGTAAGTCAACATTTGTGGAACGTATTGCCTTCTTTAAGACCCTGGTGTTCCTTTAAAACACTGCGCAGGACTCCCGAGGGGCCATCAATAGAGCGCTTTACTGCTCACGAGAGACGTAAAAACCCTCATCTGGTGAGCTATAAATAGGGGTAGAAAAAAAACAGTAGAAAAACAATAACAAAGACTTGCAGTGTCTTGACATTTTTTGTTGGCCAGCTAGTTAGCAACAACAGATGTTTGACTGATACTTTTTGTCAGTTCTCATGTCGACAGCTACAAAGCGGATGTTAGTCAGGCTTTGAATGTTTAGTCGTGTTTTGCTTTTCCTCATCTTCACATTGTTTATTACTTCTGACTTCCCTCTCGCCTCGGTTTTCACTTTCCCTTTTTGCTCGTCTTAACCAGTCGGCAGAATGACGTGGGCCTTACAGAGTAAACAAGCACATCAGTCAGGGGTCATCACAGGTAATCTTCAGGTCAGAGGTCAGCCGCCAGCCTGAGAGCAGTTAGAAGAGCTATGTTACCGTCATGGTAATTATGACAGAAGATTAGCCTCTCTGTGTCCTTTAACACTCTGTGTCATAGTGTTGCCCTCAGGCAAGAAACTACCTTTTTTTTTTGGAGCTCACACCTCACTTTTAATTGTTTTTAACTTGAAAAACAGTAAATACCATCACCAGACATGTCTTTGTCCAATGAAATGAGGGGCTGAAGTGTCTGTGACCTTTTGTTTGGGAGTGAAGCGCTCTTTCCAGGAAGCAACGCTAAAAAAAACAATGCCACCAATTGGTCAGTTGACTTTGGCTTTTTAACATGTTTAAAATAAAACATATATTTATATTTAAAAAAAAATACGTATGCACATATGTATAGAAGTAGGTTTGATTGTCTAAATACTTTTTATTTATATACCAACATTTATTTATTTTTTGTTCAGGCAATATCCTATTATAGTGTGGAGATGACAATTATGATCATAGTCATTGTTTTTACATTTCTATCTACTGATGATTACATAAATCTCCCAAGCTCCCCAGAAATTGGGGTAAAAATGTACCCCGGCCCACCAAGTGACAAGCTCCTTAAGTTCCATCTACTTATAGAATAGGAGAGTTTTTGTTATTGATGGAAACATCTGAGTATGTTTCCCATTTAATCATAATTCAACATTGGCCCTTTTTACAGCTCTGTTTACAAGCAATCACTGATATAAACAAACCTTTAACAGCATAAGTAAACATCCATAATCTAGATGTGCTCATTGTCTCGTGTTAGTCTCTCTATTAAAATCCATTTGGAAGTGACGGCAGGTCTCTAATCTTTTTTTATATGGATTATGGAAATGTTTGTATGATGGAATAAGAAATGTCCAGGCAAAGTTCAGTGTTACAGTTGCTTAAAGTTACTACAAGAAACTTTGAATTGGTTATAAAACAGTCTTGATTTAATACTGCCGATGCCTCTTATGACCCACGTCAGCAGACAAGATCATGACTGATTCTACATAGTTGTTCTCAATGCCAGTCAAATAATACTTCAATATTGCTTTTACGTGGCTATCCTGAAGATGTCAGTCCTGGTTGATTTGGCAACACCCTATTTACTGGTGGTGACAGCAAATTTGGTTTAATTCTACAGTTCCTAGAATACTGGGGAAGCAACACAACCTATTGTCGTTTTAATAAAGAAGTCAGGCATTAATTGGACTGATCTGATTTTGTGCCGCACACAGCATGAGTCTGCAAACCGTGAAAGTAAAAGTAGTTGGTTCTGCAACTCATCATCTGACAGCTCACTGTGGCTCCTCCTTCTTGTTCCATTATTCACTGCAATATTTCAAAAGGATCTGCTCTAAAAAAAAAGAGACGAAAATGGCCATCATCTTGCTTTGTAGACGTATTTTTTAAGGAACGATAGCAGCCAGTGTCAAACTCACTGACAAACATGTTGCATTCCTGTGACTACTTCATAATAAAAGCAATCTCATCTTTTATTCGTTAAATGCTTTTATTGTGAAGCAGCAGTTGTAGGAAACCTTTGGTTTGCATTAACAGAAAGTTAGTACAGCATATTTTCCGGGAATTTCCCCACAGACACCCAGTTCGTATACTGCAAATGTATAAATATTGCAATACTTTTGTCAGGAGGCTCAAACGGCATTGTGTTACCTCTTTTGGCAATAGATCGTGACGAAACAGATCGAGATCGTCACTTTGACGAATTCCCATCACCTTTGAAATGAATGCTAACATAGCATGCTAACTTGATAACATTGGCGTAGCTAAATGCTAAACATCTGGTGATGTAATGTTTGGTTGAGTAATTGTTCAGGCTGGTCTCATCTAGCATTTGTAGCAAAAGCTAAGGAAAATGAGACACCACAATTTGTAGGTATTCCACAAAATGATTTTGAATGTTATCCACGTTATCATGAACGAGGAAATATAAAGACCACTTGTTATTTTAACAGAAACAATGATCTTTTCCTAAACCTAACAAAGTAGGTTTATTTTTGTAACAAGCGGAAAATGACAAGTGTTGCTTGTGTTCGTGGGAAAACGCACAAATGAGGAGTAACTTTTTCCTTACGAACCGTTTTATGAGGATACGCTGCATTGTTTGTAGGGTTGTGTTGTGTAGGTCGTTGTTTATAAGAAGATATGATTTAGAGTGTATTAATTAGTGTATCGTGTGTTTTCTTCTCTAGCAAAAGCATAATAGGACATGATGAATAAATACTCCTTCAGTAGTGATGTGATCTACAGCAGAACTCTCCAAGGTGCCTGATGCATTCACACAGTCTGTCAGGTCCTGAGAGACATAAACCTTCTGCGACGACAGTTATTGCTTCACATTCTTCCAGAGACACTCTGATGGGAGGGCGGGTTAATGGCCCAGGTGAGTATGACTGTGGTATGTGTGTGTCAAAACACAAACATTCAGTAAACCTGTGTTGCTCAATCGGCTGCTCCAATGTGCACAAACACATGTGTCTGGAATGAACTTTTAACACATGCTTCACCGCACAACTCACTCACCTGTCTTTGTTTTCATAATGCTTTCATGCCTCGGCTAATTTAAAGATTTGTTGGTGTAAGTGCGGATGTGTGTGTGTGTGTGTGGTGTGTGTGACCCTGTCAAAAACATAGTGTTGATAGTGCAGAAAAGTCCTGATGTGAAGAACGGAACAATAACTGAGCGTGATGATTATGTCAGGGTTAAAGCTCAAATTCATAACCTTCTTATAGGAGAGAACTGTTCAATTTGATGTTGGAATTATAATATAAATGGTAGAGCATCTTGAATAGCACTTGCCATATTGCCTCCCCAAGTTTACAGTGTGTACATAGCTATTTAGCTTTTTCATTGTTTTGTTTGACAATATTTTAACGAAAGTTGAGAAAAATTCACCTTTAAAGCTGCATTAAATAATATTTGTTGTCCTGATAGCGCGTACTAATTATTGGATGCCTGGTGTAGCCTCCGGAAGAACTTAGCCAAACAACTTCTCTCGTTCTTGGAATTTATTTTCCTTGATCACAAGCAAAGTAACAAGTGCTGCAATCGCGATAGCAGGGAGTCGTCCAGTCAACACGCAGGTTGACCGTCCAAAAAACACCCCGAACAGCTTTCCGTCATGAACATCTAACATTTCTATTGGCTCTAACTTGTCTAAGAGGAGGAGAATCGTGTCCTCATCTTTTCTCACAAGGCTGGAACGTGCAGCGACCAGTCTGCTTCCCTAATGTCAATATACTGATGAACAGGCGTGAGTGTTGTAGTGCAGAGCGTGGAACCTTGAGCAACGTTTCTCACAGAAACTTCTCACAACCTGAACTCTAATAGACATAAGAATAATGAAATGAAGAATATCTACAGAATATAACGATTTCTATTATCAGTCCCGAGGGGCAATAACTCAGAAAATCACACAGACTTCACGAATTATCATCTCATAATCTTGACTAACGTGCTGGGCATAAGAAATCAAGCAGAATCGCCCAACATGTACATGTATGTAATTCCTGTTGCGTCACCATCCACCGTCCGTCAAGCCCACATTGAACACTGATATTTTTGAGGTCATCTGTTGACATTGTTGAAGCTCATGGGCGCCTCAGATACCTCCCAGGCTGCAGTCAATCATCTGGCAGGGTCAGTCCCGGGACAAGGGTAAAGGTCAAAGGTCAGTGACGTTCGTCGACCCGACCGGCCGCCGGCACAGTCGTATATATCCTCGGGGAACCGCAGTGACCCAGATGAACCTTGACTGCTCGCTGGATGAACGGCAGTAGGCAACGTTCAAATACACACATCTTCCGAACAAGCCCTCCGATACATGCCCCTAAAAGCACACACACACACACACACACACACACACAAAAGCTTGAAACGTCTGCGGCAGCTCCTCAGAGGCTGTTTGGCTCTAACCTCCATGCGTCTCAGTAAACAGTGTATTGCACTCAGGGTATGAAAGAAGAAGTTTATGCTCCTGCCGCTTGTTCTTTCAAGCCCGACACTTTCAATGCATATTTATCTAACAGCAAAAGAAAAGCACAAAAACAGCCATATGCACTCACGCACTGCGTATACACACGCGAGCGCAGCCTTGAAATGTGCACAGATTACCTCTCATCTCTGTCAATGGAAGGTTTTACCCTCTGATTCCAGGACCTTTTTTTTTGTTTTTTTTTAAGTAAACTAATCTTTGAGCAAATACCACAGGCTGTGTCTGAAGTCTGCACATAATGGCAAGTCTTAATATATCCGAATAAGAGCAAACAGACTCGACAAGAGGCTCGCTGGAAGTTTGGGATCAAAGCTCCGGGGCACAAAGGCAGAGATTTAGCATGTTAGAGTGATCGTCACTCTTTCACAGCCAAGTATTGTCTCTGTGTTTCTCTCCTCAAGTTCTTTGAATTCCTGCTCAGTGTAAAACGCTTATTGTTATCTGTGGGTTTTACCGCCGCGAACCGTGTTCTTAAACATCTCGACTCTGCCTTTCAGACTCCCCTCTATTGAAGGAAAGATTAAAAAACAAGAAGGGGGGAAAAGAGCTGCGGAACATCAAACAGACTAACATTGCGGGTTCATGTTTTGCTGTTCGCTTATTGTCGACGGACTTGACCGGGTGTTGTGAATCCCAGCGGCTTGCGAGAACCTCTTTTCTGTGGTTGTGTTTAAAGTGGTTGTTGGTCCCAGTTGCCATGTATACTGGGCGTGTTCCAGGTGTATTTGTACAAGATGCAGAGTTTCTATGCGCATAAACAGGTTCTCTCATCGTCACAGCTCCCATTTTTAGCCGTAAAACTGTTTGATGATTTTGGCAGAGGTGATCCCTCAGTTTGTCATCATAGATGCGGAGGCAAGGCGTTGCACAACACAGAGTTAAAATTGTTTTGTTTCCAAGGCAGCGGCCCCGGAGTTATCGCCTGCCACATTTCACTTAAACCAACAGGTTTCATTGTTGCAAGGGCCTATCGGTGCAAGCCCCGCATTTAATGTGATGTACTTTGATTTATTAGAGTCTATTACACATTGCTTACATTTCATTGTATCTGATAAACGCCTACGCTGTTGATTGTCCGTTCATTTATCTTATGAAATCTCTCTCGCCATTTCCCCATCACAGGGTGCGGGAGAATTAAACCACTGTGATGTTTGTACAGCACACCTGTGAAAAGCAAGTTACACATTACCATTGTGAGTTTGTGTTGAGCTTGTTTGAGTCAGAGACTGTGTGTTGTTTTAGCTAAACATCATAATTGCTTAGACAAACTTTATTAGACAGCTAGGTCACAACCTACTTTATTAGGTACAGCTTGCTAGTACTGAGGCCAAACCCCTTTTGTTCTCAGAACTGCCTTCATTCTTGGTGGCAGGCATTCAACAAGGTGCTGGAAACATTTGGATTTGATCCATATTGCATGATAGTATCACATAGTTGCTGCATATTTGTCATCTGCACAACCATAATGTCAATCTCCAGTTCTACCACATCCCATAGATGCTCTATTGATTTGAGATCTGATGACTGTGGAGGCCATTTGAATACCGTGAACTCATTGTCATTTTCAAGAAAGATGCTTTTGAGATGATTTAAGCTTTGAGACATAGCATGTTATCATGCTGGAAGTGGGTATACTGTGGTCATAAAGGAATGGACATGGTCAGCAATAACTCAGGGAAGCTGTGGTGTTTTAACAATGCATAATTGGTACCAAGAGGCCCAAAGTGTGCCAAGAAAATATCCCACACAACATAACACCACCAGCAGCAGCCGCCTGAACTGTTGATACAAGCAGGACGGCTCAATGCTTCCAATTTTAAAAAGCCTGTGCCCATTGTAACTTCAGTTTCCTGTCGTTAGCTGACGGGAGTGGCACCCGCTGTTGGCAAACACATATCGTATATCGTATACGATACACGTGTATCGCGATACGCGTGATATATCGCAATATATTGCGATATGATACATATCGCAATATATTGCTAAAAATACAACTGAAAATACAGCTTTCTGTGTACCACCTGGATAATCTAATAGGTGCATCACATAATGGGAACTGAACTGACAACTTACATCAAAACCACTCCAAAAGGTATTTCTATTGCACACACACTAAAACTGAAATGAACTTGCCATACAAAATTATATGAAAATAAAGTACACATTGTATTCTCATTGTGACACTTTTTTCTAAAATGCACTTCCCACAAACAACTTAATTTGAAAATAAAATACATACTTTATTCTTTTCTCTTTGTGTCACTGACCACTCGTAACGTAGATAAATATTCCATAATCATCAAATGAAATAAAGTGCATTAAATAAAGCTATAGCGTAAATTCAGTCGCAAGACTATACTATTGCATACCGAAGCCCGAATCTATTTCTTATACATCTGCCAATCACTTCTCACGCTGTTCATTATTTACTGTTTAAATCAGCTGGTCTCTACTATCCAATAAGCACAACGCAACAATTACATCGTTAGCCTATCATCTTGCTGCTGTCTCTTTTAAACATGACTGTCTCTCTACCTTCAGTTCAAGTCCAAAGCGCCAACGACTCTGAGACTGTATCATCAATATCATCTGTTAATAATAATAAAGAATGATCTTTTCTTTATCTGACTGGCCTCTCCTGATTGCAGTTACGTTCTCACTCACTATGGCTTCTATGGTAGCTTCTTTCCCTTTTGTGTCCTATTCCTCCAGGTTCAGTTTTCAGAAACTCTGCGATGTTACTGCCTGTACAGCGCTCATTGCTTCTGTTGTCGTGATGTGGTGTGACGTAATCGTAATATTGGACTCAGTGGTTTACTCGTCCACACATCGCACGTCAAGGCTACTCTCTCTCTGCAGGGGGGAGCGAGGTTTTGACACATTTCTTCATCTCTTTGTAAATCCTTGGCACTACACGGCTACATCCACTATGTGTTGGCGAGTCGGGATCACATAGCTCGGCTGCACAGTCGCTCACGGCTGCTTGCTTGTGACACGATAGACAGCAACATCTAGTGTTACAGGAGCGGAGGAGGAGATTGTTTGGCACACACATGAGGCCATTTAAAGGACATTTTAAAATCTGTTTAAAACAGGATTTTTGTATATATCGATAGTAGTCGCCGACATATCGATACACTATCGTTTAGAAAAATATCTGCTGCTGTACATCTTTGTTAAAATGAAACTCAGACATCAAACACTCTTCTCACTTCTCTCTGAACCGAACTGAAAAGTGAAATTGTTTACTAGAATTGTTTTTCAGAAGTTGTCTCTGTATTTGTTCATCTTTTGCAGTACTTTGCACACTCATCAACGTTGTGGCAAACAAGGCCTGATCACAGATTACAGCAGAACCTTTTCTTTGTCTTCTGATGGGATTAGTGGGAGATTTTTTTACAAATAAGAGTGGCAAACTTTCCACATCTCCACACTCTTTTTAGATCCTTTGTGCCATCACCTGCATCTCTTTGAATTCGCAACTTTCATCAGAGCTTGGTCGAGCGGACGGTGCTTCATGGCACGTGATAACTTGTTATTTTTCAAAGGTCAGGGTCAAGGATGCAGGATAAATTATGACGAGCCTGTGATTGCTGCTGCATGCCAGTGGAGGTCATGAACCGCGTTGGGAACATTTCAGTCTCATTCACCTGTCTGTTGTTATGTCAGTGTTACTGTGTGTGATTGCTGCTTGAGGAACAACAGACTGCCAGGGAAACAGAAACTTAAAGACCTTTTGAACTTAGCCCGAGATACAGTATGTTTGACATATTCATGTACTTTACTTCTTATGGTTTTCTTATTTAATAGCAGTCACAAAATTAAAAAACTGAAATATGTATCAGAATAAAAGTAAGATAAAGAATATACATACATACTGTATATACCATGCATATTAGCACACAAATAGATACCTATACATATAAACCTACATACATATTTTAAAGTAAATATATATATAAAAGCAGAAGAAAGAAGGGGGAAAGAAAGTTAGTCGCAATTCAAACATTTTACATAGGATACAATAAATGGATAAATACAGTATGTACTTAACATGCATGCACCTGTATCACATACACCGTGAGATGTTGGACAAGTTTCCAGTTTACAAAACAAATCAGTTATTTGGAAATGGAAACAAAACAGAGTACATTTGAGCGTATACACAAACTTTCCTTTGTAATCGTCCATTATCCCAAATACATTAATGTTAAAAAACAAAAAAACAAAAATGATTTTGGAACAAGTGGACCCGTGAGGACCTCTACCTTCGTCTGATTGTCCAGTTCACTCTTGTTTCTTCTACTTATTAAACACATACAATGTTTATTGTGGTGCCATGGTATCATGACTCAAGTAAACAAAGCTCATGTTGGGGAATTCTTTTGGATTTTCCTTCAAGCCCTGAATTCTTCCGATACAGCTGAGGAAAGTCATTAACGAGCACAAATACACTGAAAGTCTGATTGATTGAATAAGCTACACACAGGAATGAAAAGGAATGTCCTACTTTGTGAAACCATGGTGTTTGTTTGTGTCTGTTTACGTTTTTTTATTTCTCTTAAATAGCTGCTGCTCAATTTGCCTGAACGTTGATTTCCTGGCTTGCCTGTGGCTGCAGGTCGCCCCCTCTAAACGGCGTGTTGCCCTCTGTTTGCACCTGAGCTGCCAGGTTACATCAGACAGACACACAAACTCACGCACTCACGTTGGCGAGAAAGCTCCTCGGCTGGCATTCAGTGATGGGTTACGGCACGCCTGTGTTTTATAGTTGAGTTTTTCCACGGAAGTCTCCGGGTTTCACCCTGATGCAGAGCGAGAACTCTCCCAAGGGTTCACAAAGGGTTTGCCAGCCTACGACAAAGTGTGTGTGTAAGCATGCGTGTGTGTGTGTAAGCATGCGTGTGTGTGTGTATGCGTGAGTGTGTGTTTGCGCGTATAAACAGGTGAGCCACAGGGTGATTATGCTGTCAACTGCTGCTGAGTCATACACATCTTCACCAAGATAATTAGAGGTGGCAGACCATACCGGCTTTATGAACACACACATAAACACACACATACGCCACCACATACAACACAGAGGGAGACAAATGATATATATAAATAAACTTGCGTGCCATCTTTCAGTGTACACTCAATACTTTGATAGAGTTTGACACCGTCATCCGAGGTGCACGCTGGATGCTTGGCTGTCAATGTTTCCAAGCAAAGCTCCTCTGACTTCTCATTCAGACACATTTCTAGTTAAAGCATTGACATTTGGAGAATTTAAACCGCAGCTTATTGTGCCACCGTGGGATGCTGTATATTAAATAGTCTAGTGTATAAAGTCAAGGTTAGATAATCCATGCTTTATTTAGCATTCATGACTCTTAAAGTGGTGTGTACTACAAATATTTACAAATGTAAGATGCAAGGTGCTCCAAAATATACCAAAAATCGACTTTACAGCCGAGCATTATTATGTTTTTGTCCAAAAGACAGCATCCTAAATACAATACTTTATAAATACTTTCAGATTTTCCTATCCTGTCTGTGGCTCTCAGCCCCAAATCCATTGGTCCTGAATGAAAACATATTTCGTCACAAATGGCTCTCACTTAAATATATAGCTTCATTGTTTTTAAATGCTCGGTTATTACAGCTGGTCGCAAACGCTACTCAAGCATGAGTAAATAGACATTGAGTTTAGAAATGAATGAAAACAAATGGCTGCCTGGATGATACTTTGAGAGGAACACGCTGAAAATGTCATGGTATCTATAAAAACAAGGTAAAGAAAGTGAGGTTTTATAGTAAGTGGTCGAAAACATAAAGAGCACAGGTGCCATATGGCCGTTTACATGACATTATTTCATGACTTTAGTAGTTTGCTCTGTCATACTGTATGATGAGAAACACTTGCCTCCCCTCACATTTCTGTTGACCTGCTTTCCCACTGTAGCTGAGCACATGACTGAAAGAAGAAATCCTCAGGGGAAAAGTTTCACCGCCACACTGACATGTACAGAAAACGTCTCCAGCAGCGGATAACAGTCAAATCGCTTCTCTTTGTCCTCGCTCCGTTGTTGGTGATTGGATGACGGGGTTTACGGTTTCTAGGTGCGATCCTTCTTTGCATAGTAAGACAGCACACAACGCCCTGTGGTCATTTTGTCACAGAAACCGAGTCACACCTATGAGGTACACACCAGGACAATGGACATATAAGTCTTTGTTTCATGTGGTCTGCGTGAATATATAGTGTCTACTCATACTTACAGCCAGACCATTAAATCTGAGCTAAAAATAAACTGTGGCTCAGGCAAAGCGCTTCCTAGTCAACACTGATGTTGTGATTTGCATGTTACAAGGCTTATTTGTCTCAGTTAACATCATGCAAAATGTGGTTGGAATGTCTGTTGTTGTTTTTTTTTGTTTTTTTTATTGAATAACAGGCAAAAATAGACACGATGCGTATACACATAATATGGCAATATGCTGACATGACAATATAAACTCACCAAAGCATATGCGACCCCAGGGAGGGTTCCCTGTAAGTCCTCCTGCTTACCGTCTGAAAAGGGAAGCCAATGGAAAAGTGCCTTCAACTTGCATTCTTTCTACTGGCCATCGGGAAACGACTCCTCCGGTTGCAAAAATAAGTGTGATCATATAGAAGTCTATGAAAAAATGACCCTACCTCTCACTAGATTTACTACCTCAGTACATTTTGTAAACGTGAGTTTATGGTCGTCATGTTTCCCATGCAACACAATACAAACTTTGACAAAGATCAATACAGACTTGATCTTTACTGGGATGGATACTCTGCACCAAGTATTACCAGTCTGCTAATTGATTTTCATATTATTTTTAAAAGAAAGCACCCTGGATAGAACAAAAGTGTTCAAATAAATCTGGATTTCTATGCTGTTGAAAAATGGTCAACATTTGTTATTACAGGAAAATGTTGTGGCGGAGTCATGTAATTAATAACATATTTAATATGTCTGTTCATTTACTACATGCTCTTTGCCATTACACATTGCTGTGGTGTTATCCAGGTAACCACGGTCCAGTAAGTTTCAATACTTATTTACTCTATATATACGTCACGTTGCATAAAACCTTTTAAAATGTCCACATGCCGAATGCTATAATAACCCTGAGCAAATCTATAATGCCTGCATTTTCAACTGTAAACTAAAGCGAGTCGAAGCTCTGTTTCACATTTCGCATGTTCAATTACTGGATGCATTTTTCATAACTCCTTGACTTAGCTTGTCCCTGGGTGTGGATGGAAATACAGAGAGCAGTCCACCTAAAATGTAAACAGCAGTTTCTCATTTCTCTGCCTTAATTTCAACGTAAACCAAACCAATCGCTCCCCCTGCTCGCACTCAAACCACCAAACTTGATGGTTTCTTGGTGTTCCTTGCCTCAGGCCACCCATTTGGCCCACCGTCCCACTCTGTGTGGCTCAGTACTATACAGTAGGTCCCGGAGACGCACAAACAACACAGCAATGTGCTGTTTCATTTTGCCCTGTCAAAGGTTTGCTTTTGGAGAGCAGGAAGCTCTTCGGTGATGAGGGTATTGCTTTCATCTTGAAATTATAATTGGTTGCACCACATAAACCAGTTCTTATGCAGTGATTAGTTGTTACTGAATATTTGCACCCAGTAATGCCCAGGTAGCTGAAAGAACCAACTGAAATAAGCCTGCTAATATACAGTTTGACCCGTTCAGAACGAGGAGAAAAATATGTAATATAGAATATATGCAACATGTCTGACCTGACACTTAAATAATTATATTTCACCCAAAAAAAAAAACAATACAACTCAAATTACAAAACAAATCATAGGCTATTAGACAAAGCTAAACAACTAAATAAAGTTTGCGCTGATGATATTACTAACATACATATTTCTTCACATGCAGTACAAGGATTGACAACTACATTTAATATATATTAAAACGTGTCTTAAGTTTAAGTGCTGCAAAGTATATTGCAGCTACAAAGAACTCAGGAAGGACTTATTTATGAAGGATTTATGAATACCTGGTGCAACTCAATCTGGCAGAACAAGAGGGGACTTACTGTACTCTAAACTTCTCACTTTTGACCTCTGCTTTGACTTTGTTACTCGGCACCAGTCAATAGGCATCGAAGCTCTCTGGGGACAACGTATGACTGGGTATGCAACACACTGTTAGACATGACCCACTTCACACAGCAGCACAATTTAGACCCGGATCACATCAACTGCCATATCACAGCTTGTAATGCAACATACTTTCTGAGCACATTGAGTCCAGGGCGTTTTTTTTTTATGGTGTGATTGACTCATGCGTTCATTGAAAGCTGCAGACGGCTAATATAATTTCAGGAGCAGATACGACAGATTTCATTCAGACAATGTATCATTCATTAACCTCGGCCATGATTTCTATTGGCACAGATAACAAGATCAATACACAGCGGGAATTCATGCTCTTGTAAAAAATAATAAAATGAATATGGATCGCTGCTGTGACAGTCGGCCATATTTGGTCGCCTGAGCTCTAAAACAAACTGTCCCTGGATTACACAGCTATAAAGCAATCAGCAGCAGATAGCATGAGCTGCATTATCAGCCTATTGAGCAATCCTTCCCCTCAGCGGGTGTTGCCACTGTGTTGGCCCGAGCCCACAGGTCATCTGTTTCTTTGTCAACACTGATAGGGCTTTCACAAGGCCAAGCGCTGCCCTGCGGGAGCCAAGCAGCGGAGAATTGACACTGTAAAGTCATGGCTCACACATGCACGACCGGCACGACCGGGTCTGATAAGCTTATAGTGAAGATGGTGCATATTGGGGTTTGCTGTGATCATGTAAAATACAGCAGAAATGTTCTCTGATGTGATATTTTAACTATAACTGACTTGAAAAGTAAAAAACTGGAAACCGTAGACTGTAAAATCACACAAAAATATTAGCATATTTCTATACTTTCACTG
This sequence comes from Myoxocephalus aenaeus, assembly GCA_038501785.1. Classification (NCBI taxonomy): domain Eukaryota; kingdom Metazoa; phylum Chordata; class Actinopteri; order Perciformes; family Cottidae; genus Myoxocephalus; species Myoxocephalus aenaeus. Next base: position 1,503,766 of record JBAMJR010000050.1, on the reverse strand, counting down.
TTAATAACATGACTGTTTTGTTTGGAGACAATGTTTCAGATGGAAGATAAGTCAAAATGAGAACTCCACATGACTAAGCATGTTTTACAGCAAAGCAATCATGTATAGACTGTGTCAACAATATTGATTATAGCTAATAACTGGTTTTAATGACGCTGTAAATGAATTAGCCTGTGGCCACACATGACAAAGTTCACAACTTTATCTAAATATGTGATATCACTTTACAACAGCAGCAGTTCTTAGTATGTGCAGCCAAAAGTGCAAGCCTATACAAAAACCCAGGTCATGTTTAATGGTTTGAAGGTTTATATAAATTATTTTAAGCAAATGTAGATTCTTTTTTTCATTTTTATTTGACCTTAATGTCCTTTTCCTTCCTATTGTGAGCCTCAGACACGCCCAAACCGTTTTCATGAAAAGGTGATATGCGGAGAAACACATTTGGATGGAGATATTTATTAAAGGCCAATAAGCTCATTACAAGCGCGATTCAGAACTGACCTGGAAAGTTCATGGCTAGTAAAACAGAGGAGAAGAATCACTAAAATCACATTAACTTCACAGCTATTTAGCTCCATTTTGCACAATCAGCACAAACCCTTCAACACAGATTAGGTGTTTGGTGGACAAACATTAATTCTCAAACCACAAATTGGTGTAATGAAAGGTTAGCTAATGATTACGTCAGGGCAACTTAAACAAGCTTGGTCAATCAGGGTGTGGTTGAGGTTAATACAAATTGTACTCAGATATGAATCACTTAAGGTGTAGTTCACTATTATATGATTCACTGATACAAAGTACTGCACTGTATGTCTTTTATTTGAGACTTTATCTAACAGGACATTTTACCAGCAGAGGATGACAGCTATTTCTTTTTAATATTATGATGCATCAGATTCAGAGCTGACAACTCAAATAAGATATTCTTTGACTGTTGAAAAAATTGGCAAACTTGGCGGATGCATTGACCGTACAAATCTCAAGACAACTGGGTTACTACGCAACATCACAAAAATGTAAACAAAACAACTTGAGCAACAGAATTGTTGCAAAAGCCGTTCCCAACCATGGGTGGCTGGAGATCAGCAGCAAAACAAGCATTTGGAGGATGATTCAAGCAACCGGAGCGTTGTGGTTCCTTGTGTCACCTCAGCTGCTTTTTCACAAGATGTTTGAGAACACGGCCGGCAACATTTACCGCAGTAAATTACAGTTATACGCCACTTAATTAACTTTTCTAGGACCCTTTTTTTAGGCATTTCCAGATTTGGTTCTGATGACCAAGGAACTATCCAGGTGGAGTGTGCAGCATTGAGCATTCCAGTTTATTTTTGAGCTTGGAAATAGCAGTTTGAGAAAGTCAAACTCCACTTACAAATTTTTTCCAGAGCTTAACCTCGACTCAAGAAGGCCATTCACATCATGATCATGAGATGTGGTTGCAAACTCAGAGAAAAGAGGGTAAATTGACCTGGACCTGTTTTTTTTAAACTATGAAAATGTTTTCACTGTACTAGTCTTAAACGACTTGCTTAAACTTGGCAGAGTATGTCCAAAATAAACCAACAGTTACTTATGGTAGAACACTTGAATGACTCAAACCACCATCACTATTTATTGTGTTGCCTAATCTTCACGATTTTTTAAATGTATATTAAGCTCCTGATTTTTGTTCCTGGGGCTCATAAGTTCCTTAGACATATTGTCTTAACAAGCCCAAAGTAAATGTTAACGGTGATGATTTGCCCTCCACCCATATAGCTATTAATAAGTAAGGAAGTAACGTTTATTTATATTGTAAATATAAGGAGACAAAGGTCACAAAGTGCTGTACAGGGGTCAAGAAAACAAAAAACAAACACAAATCAAACCAAACTGACCATAACCGGGGCCAAACATTACAACAGGTAAGAGAGTCTAATAAAATACACATTAAAAGACGGCGCAGTAAAATACACAATAAATAAAAACAGATAAAAAGCAGGCCATAGAGCATGTATTTAATCAAACGCCAGTGTAAACAGGTATGTCTTTAATTGGTTTCTAAATGACATCACCGAATCAGCAAACCGTAGCGGTGCAGGCAGAGCCTTCCATATCCTTGGTGCTACTGCCTCAAAAGCTCTGTCACCACGGGTCTGAAGGCTTAATATGGGGGTCAAACGACAAGGACTGATCAAATATTACCCCTAGATTATGTAGGTTTTGGTGAACAGCAGAGGAGAGTGGGCCAATGCTCTGCTTGATCGTAGGAAAAGCATCATCAGGTGCAATAACCAGAACCTCTGTCTTATTAACATTCAGTTGTAAACAGTTTACTGCTGTCCAGTCCTTAATAGCATTTACACAATCAAGGAGACGAGTAACCTTGAAGGCCTTAGTGGGTTTGAAGGAGACATGGAGTTGGATATCATCTGTATATAGATGATAAGCAACATTATACATTTTAATGATCTGTCCTAAAGGTATCAAGTATAAAGAAAATAACAGAGGCCCCAGGACCGAGCCCTGCGGTACCCCACAAGACAGTGGAGAGATGTCTGGCACAAATTCTCCCACAGGGACAGTCAAACTTCTGTTAGTGAGGTAAGATGAAAACCACTCCAACGCTGTTCCAGATATGCCCACCCAATCACAAAGCCTCTCATTCGGGATGTTATGAACTACGGTGTACGCAGAGCTGAGGTCGAGGAGCACTAAAACAGAACAATCACCTGCGTCAGAGGACATTAATAAGTCATTTGAAACCCTCAGGAGAGTAGTTTCAGTCGAGGGCTGTTTGCGAAACCCTGACTGGAACTTATCAAACATATTGTGCCTCTCCAGTGCAGCAGTCTTCTCCAGGATTTTAGATAGAAAAGGCAGTTTTTATATTGGCCTGTAGTTCATGGGCAAATCAGTATTTAAGTTATTTTTTTTTAATAATGGCTGGATAGTGGCGTGTTTAAAATAGGAGGGGACACTTCCTGTAGACAACAAGGAATTAAAAATTGTTATTATAGCAGGACCAATAATTGGCAGGATTCTCTGAAATAGAGAGGATGGTATAATATACAGAGGGCAAGATAATGGTTTTGATTTCTTAATTAAGTCCATCAGGTCTTGTAGGCTGATAGGCGGGAAAGAGTCCAGAACAGTAGGAGAATGAGAAGAGCTACAGCTGGGTGAACAAATCCCAGGATCTAATCGCCATTACCTTATCAATGAAATAGGTAAGGAACGTATTACACTCATCAGAATTTATTACATGTTATTCAGCTGACGTTTGTTTTTGTACAACATTTGGTTGTGTGAAAATAATTTCTGCAACTTTTAAAACCCTTCAGTCCTAGGGTCCACCCTTTTATATCGGGAAAATCAAGAAAAAATCATGGTATAAATCCCTCCCCCCCAAAAAAACAAAAACAAAAACATGTTAGGTATCAAATTAAACATAAAAATCAGGGCTACAATAATATATAATCCCGATGTACAACCTATCAACACAACTCAAACAATAAATAGGATTAGGTGTTAGGGTTAGGGTTATTAGGGTTAGGGCTTAAAGGGTTAATTATACACGGGTAAATCTGCTGAATTGCTGTTCATCATCTTGAATCATCTTGAATTGTCTTTGGTAGTTTTCCTAAATATATTTATGATTGTATATTGTTGTTGTTTTGACATGGGTTTGGGGAGTCGAGGTACTGGGGTCTGTGCTGGCATTTGAGGTGCTCGATGCTTTTCTTTTACCTCTCGTCAAGCTGTTTTGATGCTGCTCAAAACAATGAGTCAATCAGTCAGTTCGTTGACTAACACCAGTGTTTCAAACGTTTGTCTTTCCACGCAGTTGTCTGGGAGTTGGATTAATGAAGCTGGGATACTCCCAGGTTTCACAATGCCTGGCCAGATACTGAATGAATGCTTGAGCAGAAGACGAAAACACATTGTAAGCATCCGGCTGCAGCCAAGCTTCATGAGTCACCCAAACTTAGGAACTTTTCTGAGCCTCGGCAGCTCGACACAAACATGGGCGGTTGATTGATCGGTTGGAGTGGCTGCACACACTCATAATGCACACTCCATCTGCCAGCCCAGCGCTGCCTATGACAGGCTGGACATGGAGAGCTGCGACTACTGTGAGGTTGCGGCAGAGGAAAGGTTTCATGTTAAACAAACACACACATATTTTTGCATATACATAGAATGTTAACATTATTGTGTGGCACCTGTCAAATGGCATACTGATGGGGGGAATTGGGGGGAAATAATTAAAGGGTCAGTTCACTCAAATGACAAAAAAAAAAACATTCTTACTTATCTCTATGTATAGAGTTTTTTAAATATCTGTCTCTGTAATTGCTGCCATCATCCCAAAACAATAGGGTTTGTTCGTGGTGGTCAGAGTATTGACATTTCTTTCAGAAACAGTGTTCTTGTAAAAGTAAAAGTGGCCCCTTGGGGTTTTCAGGGAAACAAACAAAAGGCAAGTTCATATTCAGTGTTTCTCACTAGAACACTTTGTATCCGTAAAGTCTGGCAAATGCCTTTCCTTTCTCAGAAAACATTTGCAAAGCAAATTTTAAAAATATTTGAATCTTGAATTGTTTAGGCAACATCTGTGTTTGCTAGCTCACAGTCTTCTCCCTACCCCTACCCTGATTGATGCATTGCTGTGCTTCTTGGAGCTTAACTTCCATCAACTGTCAATCAGTGGAACAGCAGGACTTTGTATTGCCTCACCCACATGCAAGTGTGCTTGTACACGTGCGTCGTACAAACAAACCACTTGGTCAAAAACACATTTAAAGACTGCTAAATAAAATGTGTTTTTAAGCGATGAACTAAACAATATAATTTTAGAGACATTTAGAAACAAATTTCTAAAAAAAAAATGCATCAAGGCTATTGTCATAAGTGTTTTTTCTCTCCATTCCCGCCTTTTTTTTTGTTAGAACATTTCTGACCACATCCAAACATCTGTACTGGTCATACAGAAATGTTGTAACATGTCAAACACAAACGTACTGGTACAGTTAAGATGTTTGGATGTGGTCAGAAATGTTCTGAACACATCCATATCAGTCAGTATTTTGAAAAGCGGATGTTGTGTCCCGTGGCTCTTCCGGCCGTTTCAATGTTTTTTTATGTCAGATGCTGCAGCTGATTTGACCACAGAGATCCGAGTGTCTGCTGAGTTGATTGCTAGATGGAGTTTATCACACACTTTGGGCTGCATTCCCAAACAACCCGACTCAGAGAAGACCGGACCCCGGTGCGACCGAAGAAGGATGTAATACGTCAAACACAAATATAATCAGGGAGGAGATACGTTTCTGATCAAACGTAATTGAGAATGCGTATTAGTTCTGGGGGAACGTAATTTTTAGGAGACAGGGTTGATTAATAATGTGAAAAAGAGAGTTAATATTCACAGAATCTTGGGTAAGGGTGACTGCACCTTATAGTCCCGTTTTCTTTTACATTTTTGGTTTGACAGGTGATCTGTGATACATAGCCTCAGAAGATGAAAGATGTTCAGCTTTCTTCATAATGCACTCTGGAACAAAAATGTGTGGCCGCGTCACCAAGCACCCTGTCCCACCGTAACGCTTCAAGTTGCTCTATTTCACTGATATACATTAACATCAAAAGCCTTTCTTCTGAGTGACATCTCTCTGTGGGAACATTTTAATGGGGGTAGTATTTCTGGAAAGTGATGATGCTGTTGACTTTTTGAAGGATGCAAGCACCAAAAACTAAATTGATTCCCTTCTTTTAGATGGGTGTGGGTGCAGAAGTCGAAGTGACAGATATCGTAAAAGCCGGACCAAAAAAAGTATAATTTTGTAACATGGATAAACCAACTTTAAATCTTATTGATTCCCATCCACCAATACAAACAGACTAAGATTTATAAGCTTTGAAACAGGAGATTTGAATTATGTAAAAGATGCTGCAACTTAATATCAACAAGAAGCTTCTCATATTTGGCACATTCAGAGTGTACACAACTACAAATAGTAGTTTTTGTTGTTGGAGCACAATGCGCTCAGTCATTATAAGAAGGATGAAACTTTAATGATCCCCATGGGGAAATTGGGGAAATCATATTGTAAAATGAAAGGATGTTTTTCCGAGTTTATGAGGATGCATCACGGCGACAACATAAAGAGCAAGTTTCCAGCCTTTGTCATTTTAATATGGCTACGGCGGAGTTTCAGACCAAAATTTCACTCCTTGTCGTCGCTGTTGTCTCTTTCCCCTTTCGCTGCTCCTTCGCCGGTGACTTCTGTTTATGCAGAAGTGCCGGCTCGGCTTCATCTCACCCCTGACAAAAGAGAGCAGCTTGTACCGTTCTCTATGTTAATGGCCCTCTCTTTGTGTGTGCGCTGCACATGCCGATAACTCCCAGCTTTAATCCAAGCCTGTGTCTTGGGAGTAGCACATTCCCGGGTGGCGTGCGTGCAAGGATTAGACGCAAGGGTCGCTGTAACGGCGTCTAATCTACAGCAGGCCTGTTCTTCAGTGACTCGCTGCTTTGAGTGCATGTGTATAGCTAACACAATAAGGGTGCTAGACATCCCCGCTCTGCATATGCACGGCTTTATTACCACTCACAATAAGAGGCAGGTTTTTGAGTGGCATGTAGCTTGTCACGCGTTCCCCAAAACCAGCAGGTATTTGTGTGTCTCTCCCACAGTTAGCTTGCATGTGTTCAGGGGCTTTCTGGACTGCTGGGAGTGAGATATCAAATACGAAGGCTGTTTATCTGCGCAAACAATCCTTTCGTGACTGGATTTGGTGATATCATGCATGAACACATGCACGTTCTCCCACTAACAACAGCTAAGGTCAGACCTCTTGGCCTGAGTAATGACTGCAGATACGGTTCATATAAGCTGTGGGTGTTACCGCCAGCCTTTGTTTGCCGAGTCACTCAAACACTTGCAGGTTAAGTAGAGGTACATGTTAGTTTTGGTGTCCTGATCTCCCCCCGTCTTGAGTGATCGACCCCGGACCAGAAGTTCACAGCTCGTCTTGTCCTGCAGGTGAACCATGAGAGCTGCTCTTGTATGAGGGTGTTTTGCATTGTAGAGCTCTTAGGTGTGTCTGGGGGCATCTGGAGTGCGAAAAGCTCAGACTGACAGACGGAGAAAGACAATATGAGAGAACACGTCGTACCAGCCCTTATTTAGCTCGGTAGTTCACCCTTTCCCCTCAGGCCCACAGTGTGTGGAAAGTGTGGAGAGATGGAGGTCAAGAAAGGGCAGAGCTCAGGGACAGGAGGATCAGAAGATCAACGGTTCAATTTATCAACTCAACATTTGTGCCTGATCTGTGGTTCTTAAGTATAGGGTTTCTTTTTCCACCACTGTATACTAGAGTACATGTATATCCAAATATATATTGTAAATCAGACCGACTTACTGTTAAGGAGTAGAGTTAAATTGAGCTATAACTCAAAAAGATTATATTTACAGTGGTGTGTCTGTATTCAGATGAGCTGATGAAGAAAAGAAAGAAACAAAATTAGGAAAACAGTTAGGGGGAAATAAAGATTGCATCTAATGTTGAATGTAAAACCTGAAAGTAAATCATTCAGATAAATGGAGTGAGTAAATGGAGAAAGTTGGTCAGAATTGTTAGAAAATCAAATTAATTCTATCTTAAATCTGTACTCAAGAACAATATTTGAACCGAACAGATGTGTGTTGTATGACAAGGTCTCTCTCTCTGTGATGGAGATTGAAAAATGAACCATTGAGGTAAACAAAGAAGCAGAGAAGCTGGAGGGCAGAGACGGAGTACAGTAAAAGCGAGGAGAGGGAGGTTTTCGACACCTCTATAGCAGCTGACTCTGCTAGACACGCCATCCTGCGTGAGCTCACTGACAGGCATTACTTCACCTGCCCTGTGGTAACACACACACACACACACACACACACACACACACACACACACACACACACACACACACACACACGCATAGTCTCACTCTTTCCCATGTAAAACTGTCACATCTACAATCTCCTGATTAAAATTCCAGGAGATTCAGTGGAGCCTAGAGTGTAATTTTAAAGATCATCAAAAGTGTTTTTCACTGTTTCCGCAAACTTAATTGTATGTTTGCTCTTCATCAATCTGCCCTCACGCCAACTGTCTTGATTTCATGCAGGACTCCGTGGTTGTAAATCTTGCAATATTTTGGATTTTGGTCCAGATTTTCTGATAAAGTGCCTTCTCGAGGTAAAGCTGCTTTAATTGATTAAAAGAAGCTTGAAAACACGAATCAAATATAAAGGCATTGACTTTCTTTAAATTCTTCACCATGCTTCTAGTTGTGTGATGAATTCAGTGCAGTTTGGCCGGGTTTGGCCGGTAATGAATTTCACTACATCTTTGTCATAATTTTTGTCTTGTATATTTTATTGTAATGCATTGAACCCAAACACATAACATTTTCCTTTTTATGTTGCACGATGTCTGTTGGGTTTGTGGAGAAAGGGACGCAAATAGAAATGATTATTTCACTGGAGAAGTCCTCCGGACATGTGGCAGCCCGTTACACAATATACAGACACAGAAACTCTCAGGAGACATTACAAACAATGGCAGCCTCTGGGAACATGACAGTTACACAATCCAGCTTCTGAGTGACTTCTGGGGTGTCTTTTACGTGTCATATTGTGCACGCGGTTACATGAATTACCCCCATCACGTAACAAAACAATACATTTGAGATGGGACCGTCTCATCCATATTGCCGTATCGGTAACATGCTGACTTACATAAATGAGCATCACCCAACTCAAATGGACCCCCGAGGGAATCAGTGAGTATTATGTTGAGCCTTTTCACATTAGCGCCTCAAACACGTCATTACACTCATGAAGATCTGCTATCATTTGCATATTAACGGCACAAACTGTATAACTTTTTGCATTGGAATATTTGCATTGAATTCATTATGGTGTGTGTAACGTTTACTCATACCTGATGTCCAAAACCCCTTTAAAGACAGTTTAAGGAGGTAGGGGTTAAGTGTTTACAGAAGCATGCTTCTTGGTTTCATGACCTTTACCACTCATGAAACCAGATGTCGTGCATGACAGTATGAGCTGACGAGCGTTAAGCAGCCTGCTCATTTACATGATATCTATAGGCCTCCCTGTGCCCTTAACTGCACTTCCAGAGTGTGTACATAAGGGGCATCAACTGCTACATGGCTTCAGTCGAATTATCTGATAATGGTTGTGTGGCCTGAGGGCTAGGCGGTGAACTTTATAGAGAGGCAAAGTCGTTATTGTGTAGGTTATCTACGCCTAAATGGTGATGTGCATACAATGTGAGTGTTTTTTTTTACAGCCAGATAGTCAAATGTACAGGAACCATCTGTTGATGCAAATGCTATGAGCAGTTATGTGCTGTAGGCGGAGTGGTAAACTTCTCACACATGATGTGTAGCCCAGAGCAGGATGGGACTTGGGTTCATGTGTTTCAGATCTTTGTGATTAATGCAACACAATTTGTGATCTATGATGGATATTTAGATTTTGCTCAAATGCACCCCAGCTGGAAAATGGGTTACATCTTTTACAAGTATGTTTGATTTAGTTTCAGTGTATTTGGGGTATTTCTTATGTATCGTGTCAGTAATCATTGTATAATATATTAATGCAGAATAGACTAACATGTTCACTTTGATTGACTTTGATTGACTGAGTGACATCAGTTTCTTTTACTCCTGCGTCTCCATGTAATTCTGGGTGGGAAGATATGAAAACCTGAAACAAAAGATTATAGATGCCTTTTAAATTCCATCCATAAAGACAAGGCACGGAACACCCTGGAAAGGTCACAAGTCTAGAAAATTAAATTAAGAGCATTATTTATAAATCTTGTCAATAACTGACACACTAACACAAATTCCTCAGGAATTTGTGTTAGTGTGTCAGTTATTGACAAGATTTATAAATTTGTCATCTAAGCAATCGATTGCTTAGATGACAAATTCAATAAAGTAAAGCTTTAAAAGGCCAAATATGAACAATAACTAGAGGCACATACCAACTAAAGAACTGAGTTAAACACAGAGCACAGCAACAAAAATGCACCAAATCTCTGTCTCACAAGATATCAACCAATTATAACAAAACCACACTTTAAATAGATTTAATGTGTATTCAAGTGTATCTCTGAATATGTATACATAGTTTTACACACCTTAATGTAACACACTCTATACAACTTCTGTATACTAATCCTAAGTACATACAAGCTTTTCCAGAGTAAATATAACTGTTCATTCAGGAAATGCACTTAAGTGTACTTTTTGACACAGTCAAAGGTTCTCTATTCAACATAATGGACATTAATAAAGTAGCAAACAGCTATTTGCTGTGTAAAGATATAGTGGATTATGTCTACCTGAGAGAATGATGTCGCTCTGCCTCTGTGTGTGTTGTTATCAGAGCTTCTCTGTGCTTTGTCCACGGGGTTAGCACATAGCTTCCAATCTGCATTGCTCTCATACACAGATGCTAACGGCGTCCTAACCAATGGCTTCGTTGTGGAAGCTTAGATGCTACCGTCCGGTTCCCCCTGATGTAAACACTGTTAGCTCTGTAGGCACTGTAGCCGGTGTTTGCACAGCTAGCGAGGCTAGTATCGCTAGCTGTGAGTCCCCGGGCCCAACCATCTCTATTTTGACAGCCGTGTGGAGGCAATTTATATGCAGTGAATGTCTTTAAAGGTACTACAAGGAACTTTCATTTTGTGTTCATTTTGGCGACCCCTGTGGATAAAAGTCGCAGGACTGGTGGAGCGGCGAGGTGAAGAGAAGATGCTGCTGCCGGGTGTGAAGCTCCCACCCGATCCCACCAAGTCTCCCACCGGAACTTTGATTGCAGGTCGAAGGCGGCAGCAAAGCCGGATCTGGGTCTGTCCGCGGTGGGCTGGTCGCTGCAGGAGGCTCCGCTGGAGTCTGAGATGAAGGAGTTTCTGATTTTTCCAGAATCCGACCCATCGGATGGATGATAAGAATTAAGAACAATTATATAGAAATATCCAATGCTCTCACTGATGGTCGTGTTTACTCATGTAGGTGGTATGGAAACATCTGTGTTACATTGAGGCTGTTTCATAACCAGTGGAAAACTCCTTGTTGTGTTTAATAATATGTACAGTAATAATCGCATTATATTTTCATAAAAATGTCAAACTGTAATTTATTCTTAAAAAGTTATTCGTTGGCCTGACCATATAGACTATATACATAGTCATAGTTATCTTGACTTGACCCATCGGTTTGTGGACTGACGTTTTGAAACTTTGAGTTTCGGCGATTTTGCCATCTTGGATTACGGCCGCCATGTTGTTGTTTTTACAACCAAAGAACAGAAGTCACCATATTTGGAAGTGACATAGTGACGCCGTATACGGCTCTGGTAGCAGCAGCGACCTGTCAATCACAGTAAGCCCACCCTCAAGCATACTCCGCTATTTTCTATTTTACTCTAAAAGGACCAATAATTTACCAAATGAACATGCTGTTTTGAAGAAGACATGAAACTAGAGATTGAGACCATAAACTCATGTTCTCATGTTGAGTCATTTTCTCATAGACTTCCATACAATCAGAGTTATTTTTTCAACCAGAGAAGTCGCACCCTGCTGGCCAGTAGAGAGACTGCAAGTTTTAAGACACTTCCGCATTGGCTACAGGTTGCCGTCTGCTCCTGAGCGCTACTTCATCATCTGACAAGGTGTAATTATCACTGCTTCATTCAAATCCTTGCTTCCTGGTAATTATTTCATCAAGTTTACAGAAACAAAGACAAATTGAAGGCCGTCTGAAAGCTGAACGACGTTATTCAGGTTTTTAGTGGATAGCATGACTGCAGCCTACACAAGGGCTCTGACTGTAAACCGAGGTCATCCTCTGCCTACAAAGACTTGGGCCTTTCGCCAAGTAGTGGAGAATTCGGCAATACCTGTGGCCAACGGCGTTTGGGGCCATTAGCGCAGGGTGTGTCTGCATGCTGTCCAATCTTCTGCTGTGTGTGAATGACTGAGCATTCACATTAACATACATGAGATGACAGCTTTATGGTTGTTAAATGGAGAGTAAAACGTTGATGCAATGTGGCCAGCAGCTCTCAGGTACGGAGCGACTCAGCTGAAATGGTCGCGAGGAGACGTTCCAAAGATCACTTTTTTTGTTTGCTGTCCTGAAGAACTGAGCAGATATTGTTCTCCAAAGAGTTATATTGCACATGAGTCCGATACTAAAACTGTATATGTGTTTTGGTGAGGATTTGATTTGCGATGACTCAAGTTCCCATCAATCTTTCACAACACAATGCAGTTTATATGCGACATTAGTTTGAGAGAACAATGGCAGCTAAGCTTTGGAGCAGTGTTGTTTCTTGTCTCTCTGGTGTGAATGCCTGCCTATCAACAATCAGAACTGTTTAAACGAGATAAGGCGAGTCCATTACCTGCTCAGGTGTGTAACCATTCAAGATCGAGGCTTTTGAGTCAACACGTGTAACACCTGTACTGATAAGCGGCTCAAAAGTTTGCCCACTAAAATCTTCAGACAAAGCCTGAGAGATCAATATGGCATTCTTATCAGCATGTGAAATGACAGCCATTTTAAGCCAGAAGCAGTTGATACAGTATTTTCAATACAACCTGCATTCTTTAAATAACCCTTTGACCCTGACTAATACTGCACGGCACTTGTATCGCTTTGTTCCTACTGTATGCTCGCACATTTAAAAGCTATGTACATACCTTTCTTTTTTACTTGACGTGCCAGTACATAGCAGTGCGTGCAATCGATGGATAGACCGATTCTTCAAATACAGAATAGGAATTATGTCTGCATATTTGTCTGTTCCCCCAAGACTTAAACAGTCTTAAGTAGCTGTCAGGCCCATAACTAATTGCAGCCCCTGTGTCATCTCATCAATCAACTGTTGGTTTCATTAACTATGCGAGTTCCTCTGTTCCGAGGTGAACTATTCATGCTAGGGTTGGTCGCAGTAAGCGGACGATAAATCGACTATTCTTGTATTATCAGCACGAGACATCTCACCTGTACATTCAAATACACGTGTCACGGTCCATTTCAAACACGCAACAGCCATCACCCGCCGATCGGAAGACCACACGGACCAGACCGCCACCTTCCCTCCATTCCCATAGTGGGACCGAACAAAGGATTTCGTAAATATGGACAAATAGCGAGGAAAACGGCTTAAGAGGAACCGTGTGCATTGAGGAAGAGGGAGTCTTTCAGAAGATAGACGGAAAAATAAGTGCTCGTGATGAGAGTTGGGGGCGTGCTGCTCAGTGCTGCGGGTTTGCATACATTGTATTGAGAGACAACAGCGTTGCAGAGTGTGCCCCTGCATGCTTGTATGAGCCACTGTATTGGAATGCTGGCCCCGGGCACTCAGCAGCTCACAGCTTTAACTTCTGTAAACAAACTAATAGCAGGAGACTGCAGGACCACACAGCCTCTCTGGTGAAACTCTAACTGCAGCCTGTAGTCCCACACTGCTGCTGCTGCTGCCGTGGACACGGAGACTGATTTACGTTACTGAAGGAGGCCTTGAGTGCTGGCTTTAAATATTATCGACACTTCAGTTCCATACTTACAATTCATCGCCCATCGTGTAGAATCCGCTCCCTACTTTATGCTCCGTACAAACTCATTTATGCATTCTTCTACATTTCCATCATGTATCTTTGTCAGTCATAAAGTAAGATGTAGACTTGAAACAATATGTCTTAGACCCTCAATACACTAATATTATAAATTGCGCTGTGCAATGGCTGGACCGAGTTGAACATACATACTGTGCGTTCTTATGTTCCTGTATAGATGATAAAGTCCCTATGGGGTCAATGCTTGTGAAGCATGATTGTTGTGAGAAAAGGTAAACCCAAAGCAAACATGTATTTGGACAATTGAATCCAGCCTTCTAAGACTGCTGCTCAGTCATTCCAGTGAAGGTTTGAGGCCCATAGAGCTGGAGCATCATGGTTCTGCTGGCTCCTCGCTCAGATGATCTGCACTAAAATAATGAACTGATAGCAGAACCTTTTCAATGTCCATTAGACCCAATGGCTCAAATTGTGTTGAGATGCCCTGAAAAATGGATTAATCGTTTTATAGCAGATTATTTTTTAATGACCTAACAGCCAATGACAATAATGGCCATTTGAGCCATTGTCGTTAGGTGTTACACCAGCCCCATATTATTACATAATAACACCTAACCGACCAGTTCTGTTCCTGGAGGCTCGAGGTCAGCCTTGTGTTGTTATGTATATATATTTTTTTCATTCATTTCTTGTTTCTGTAGTGTTTTGACCAGGCGGACGCAGAGGTAGCGTTTTACTTACGTTATTCGGCCATCAAACAAAACCTAGAAAAAGACAGTCAACCGAGGTCCAAAAATCATTACTGCTCATTACAACCATACAACAATTATGTGATCAATATACCACCGTTTTAGGGATTATGCTCAAACCTTTAAAGGCCATTGGCCGCAACTAAAGTCCAGCCGAGGACACAGAGCCACATGTGGAAACTGGTACACAGAAAGCACTGTGCCTTTTTAAGTATATCCTTATTTTGAACCATCATTAGCTGAATCTACTGGGGAAAAAAAAGTATTAATAGAATAAGTTCAATCAAATACATGATACATACAGTTGGAGGAAAACATTGGATCAAACTAGAGATGATCCTACCAAACAACAACAAAAACTAAATAAACAGGGAAATCGCATCACAAAAGTATTGCATGTGAATCCTTTCTCAATTCACCCACCACTCCTGGACCTCTGGGCCAGTATAACAGCAAAAAAGTAAGGCTATTGAAGACAAGTTTCATTTTTAGTCCCATCATTTTCAAAATGGTGGTTTTATCACCACAGCAAGACAAAAAGTGTGCACAAACCATAATGTCAGGTACTTGAGACAACTATGCAAATACAAACCATAATAACGCAGTATCAAGTTTACTTTCAGTAACAATTTCCCTATGATTCTGTATGTCCAAATATTTTTGTAGAGAAGATTATGATAAAATGGGACAGTTTGGGTTTGATGTTGCTCTTTGATGATGCGCCTAAAGCCGGGCTGATCCCAAGTCAATGAGCAGCCCGCTGAGGTGTCAGCCCGTCTCAATCCTGCCTTTGTGTGACTCTCTGATAGCTATCCAACTGCCACCTCCCTCATTATGAGCTGAAACAGGTTGGATGACATGTTAAACATCCAAGAAACCTCCCTGTGCGCTCGCTTTTGGCAAGGCAGTCACACGCGATGGGCAACCCTTGGGTGTTGAAAGATCACACCATGGCTCTGCTTCTGCGTCACCGTGTGACTGTGCGTGTGTGTGTGTGTGTGTGTAAACCAAATGACAGTTACCATTACGTAAAGCTATGGAATGGTCTGTCCCGGTGTCTATATGCTAACATGCGTGTGTAAAAAAAACGAAAGCATTGTCTGCCGGCTGTCGACCCATGATGGATGTGCGTTGAGAAAATCATTCATCTTAAATGTACCTCTAATTGTTGCACTTAGGAAACGTATTAACCAGTGCAAATGCCTAATATTCCATTTCCTGTTGCACACAAGTGGGTTGGGACTGGGTTGTGTGGGAGCCGGATGTAATTACATTTGGAGCTGGAGATTGATTTAGGAGTTTCCTACCTTTCCCGTCCCATAGCGACATTTAAACAGATGTGAGTTCTTAGGGGTCTTGTTGGGCTCTGCATACTTTGCAAGTCAGCAAAGAGACTGCAAGTTACTGAGTACATTTAATATTATTCTACAATCTTGAAGTACTTGTACTTTACTGTAGGAGCACAGTTGTATGCTGCTTTGTACTGCTTTGTACTATTTAAAGTGGGAATATTGTTCTTTTTACTCCACTATTAGACAGCTATAATATTAATCATTATAATACTATTGATTGATATGGCAATGTTTCCAAACATAGTGACACATAAAACAAAAAATGTAAACATAATGAGATAAAACTAAGAAAGAAACCTCACCATTCAACAGAAGCCAAATTGATATACCTGTATATCATTCTAGTAAATGGACAGTATAATTAGAAATGGGCCCTGTATTGAAGATGGATTTGGCTTGCTTAAAATACTTTGATCAAAAGCTGAGGGGCCTGAACTGAAAATGGCTGGTCATCCGCGGTAATATGGCTCGTATATAAAACCACCAGGTCACCTTTCATAGCGTGAGGGTCTCCGTAGATCAGCCATTATTCATTTGAGATTTTACACCTGTGCTTCTCCTACTGTGACATGTCAAGATGTCTTCTGTGAAAAATCCTATCAGGGTAATATGTTTTTTTCCCTAGTATTTGAACAGCCTGTGAAACACCTGTGAATATCAACCTGTTTTCTGGCAATTTCAGACTTGAGCCGGCACTAATCCATTAGAGAAGAACCTGTATTTCAGTTCATTGAATGAGGCGCTTGCCTGGCCGCGGAGAAGTTGTCAGGGAAGATTAGTTTAGAGAGCCGGAGAGATCCCCAGCAGTTGGAACTTGTCTCATTATGCAATGTAATCGGGGATTCCAGCATGCTATAAAAACAAGATGGCTGAATGGAAATAGGGCCATTCTTGAGTTGTTGTTGTGTTCCTCCTCAGGGCATGTTAGCATTTGAGTGCGAGACGTCAACCTGCCCATCAATTAAGGTTGACGTCAAAATTAGCAACGTGTTGAACAGCTCGGAACTATAAATCGTATGTGCTTTTGTTTGTCACAATTGGATTATGTATGCTAACGTTAGTCATGGGGTTTGATGGAAACTATTTTAAAATTCCATTCTTTGTGTGTTTCCATGCCGTATGCTAATCATCATTACCTTACATAATTGTATTGTTATACAAACAGGTGATTTAACATCTGACACAGTGTTTACAAAGGTATCTAAGGAGCGCCTCTTCTCAAAGGCTCTGCACTGTTTAATGTTGTGTTTCCACACACAGGGTGAGACGGCCATGCTGAATGGGTGTCAGGTCAGCTCAGGTATTCCCTAAATGTCACAGACATCATTTGCGTCCTCTCAATCATCTATTAGAACTCCACCCTAGTGGAAGTCTTCATTTTAGTCTGTTTGTGATGGATTCATTTCCACTGGACAAACTCTTTTTCCAGATGACTGTTTCATTGTTTCATTATTTACAAGCTCTACTCTGACTAGAATAAATAAATGAAGAACATACAGGACATTTACTTTCTACTGGTCCAATGTCAAACACAGGAAAGTGGCCCTCTATTAATCCTCTTTGTTCCAGAGCTCTATTGTATTGGGGCTTATAGGTCCATCCTGTCATTTATGCTCTTTGTGTGTCTGTTCTTTCCAGTGTGAAGAAACACTTTGAAGTATATTTCAGCTTCAGAGCAGAAAGGTGACGACAAAGAGAGAACGAGATGAGAAATGAGGGCAAGGTGAAGGTTAGAGTTGGACCGTTTGTCACAACTTGGTTCTTATTTTCACAGACTTGTTCACCATTTCATTTCACATTCATTAAGATGACATTTTATTCACCAAGTTAAGGATACCAGGAGGAGTTTTTGACCACTGGGAGCACCTTGGAGCGATGCTTTTATCAGAATCAGAACCATTTATTGCCAGGTATGTTTTTACATACGAGGAATTTGTCTTGGCGGGTGGTGCACACATTAGACAGACAACAACAATCAACACAGTGCAAGAGATAGAAACATATTACATTTACAATAGAATATAAAATATATTATATTATATATTATGAGTTTGTATTGACGCACATGTACACAAGAGGAGCCATTGGTTATATGGGATATTCTTCTGATCAACAGTTGGGTGGCTGTAGCGAGCCGATACGTTTTGCAGTGTGCAACAAAGACAGTGAAGGGGACGACTGCAAGCTAGCAAACATGGATGTGAACAATGCATGATTTAAAATATGAAAAAAAAGGTATTGCAAATGTTTGAATGGAGGGAGATGGTTTCATCATATATGTTAAACCTCGATATTTAACGCAACGTGTTTTGGTGAGTAAGTTAAGTTTTGTTAGTTGACAAGAAAACCCCACAGAGCATCTTTTATTTCTGAGATCTGCGAAAACAGCAACGTCCCTACAACAAAGTTATACACTCACAAAAACAAGCTTGTGTAAATCACTTTATTTGTAGGTGAAACAGAAAGTGATGACACACAAGATGATTTATTCCTGGGCTCGACCTTTCAGTCATTATCCCATGACGGGCAGCCATGATGGCGACGCTGGTATTGTTCCAGTGTGTGAGTCATCGTTGCCAAATGTGCTCCTGGAGACACCGACTGTAGAGTAAAGTACCACAGAGGCCGTTCTGAGTACTTTGCCAGGTGTCTATATTTCTGTGGAAAGATTCCGTCTCCTCGATAGCATCGGAAGATGCAGTCACTAAAATGTACAGGTGAGTTGGAAATGAGTTTGGAAATGGGCCAGGTTGAGGTGGCCCGTGATTCCACAGCAAGGTGGTCTCTAGTTTCTCTCGGATTTGTTGGCAGGCCTTTCTTATGTTCATCTTTGCCGAAGGACATTGAAATCACTTTACCTGTTTTGTGTTTCTGCTGTCATTGCCATCTATGCCTCAGCTTTACGCCGCCATTACTCCAACAACGTTAATGTTAAGGCCCGTCAATGGCTTCCCAGGGCGATCTGCGATAGGCTGCTATTTAAAGGGCTCAATTCTAATAAACATGCTATATTGGGGTGATAGCAAAAGTTCTTTTTTCATTTTGGTTTAGCGTGTGTTGTCTCAGCTGACTGATGAAGGTCAACTTTAAGTTAAGAGTGTCTAAATTGTGATAAATAGTTTGCGTACTTACTCTGTGTTTTCTTCTCCACATAAGTTCCGCTAAACTTGATTATGTCACTGTTTCTTGCCATGTTGGTCTTTGTTGGCCTTCCCTTTCAGTGTTTTAGTAACTGGTAGAAATGACTCTTCAAACCACTTACACACAACCTAATTTGTAATAAACTGCAATTATCATTCATTAACCAAATTGCCCTTTTTCAAAGTTAATAGTCCCTTTGCCTGACTGAGGCGGCTGCTCTGAAGCATTATGTTCGTATAAGACACATCAGTGACACAGTGAGTCAAGTCTAAACACCGCAATCTCATTAAATCATTATTTTCCGATCACACGCACAGTGATTGGCATGAACTCGGATGCTTTTGCACCAGATTGCACAGGCGAGGCCCCGCAAACACGCTCCTGGCTACAGTTCTGCCCTCTGACAGGTCGTGGGAGGATCAAAGTTCAGATTTTTGAATGCACTGTAAAGGAAAACAACAGATGACAAGGGAGTCAGGGAAGAATAGATCGAGAGACAAAGCATTGATAAAGCCGATCAGGGTTTATAGAAGCAGGAGAAAGGGAGGGGAGGGTGGATTACAGAAAGGCGCGGGCGACGACGCAAGTTAGTCACGGGAGAGGCGAGACTGATGGAAAAAAAAGAAGATTATCGGTGTAATATAGAGGATACAGTTTGTGCTGCATCAAGCCATATTCATCAGGTAGAAAACTGAGGTCCTCCCCCTGCTCGCCTCCCCTTCCTCCATCCGTGGCAAAGGAAGCAGGATGTCTTTCATCCAGTTCAGCCGAGGGATCAAAGCTAAAAGGCTACTCGGCTGAAACTGACCTCAATTTGCACTGCTGCGCACTCCGCACCTCTCCAACATACACAGTCCTATAGTTCTCCTGACATCCCCTGCACCACCTCCCACTGAACTACACACATGCTATTTCCCTTCCTGTATGACACACTACCTCATCCACTTAACACGGGAAATCTCTCGCCGCCTCCAACTCATTAATAATACAATTTATAGCCTCCATGACATATTCACTTTAATCTGCACTATTTATACAATATTATAGCATATATCACATATTATCAGGTGGAGATGATCCGATACGTCCGAGAATAACATGTAACTTGTGTTTGTGTTGGTTAAATAACCTGCGTACAATAGCTTTACCCTGCTCTGGACTTCAAAGAGCAGCCTGTGTTTAGCTTCCTTTCTGTGTCTTCTTTCTCACTGTTTTCACTACAAACAGCCTCTCTGCTATAACTCCACCACACACACGCACACACACACACACACACACACACGCCCACACACACACATACGTGCACGCACGCACGCACACACGCCCACACACACACACACACACACACACACACTGTAATGTATACACGTTCAGTATTTGTGTACAGACATATATAAACTCGTAAATTTGAGCTCCCAAAATAAGTCTTTGTTTTTGCTGATTTAAAGGGTTGATCACACCTGTAGGCAAATATTCAGCTCACACCTTTTTTTTCTTTCCTTTATGGATTCTGAAATAAAATGAAAAGCACCGATGTTAACCATTGTTTTCTATCTATTTTACTCTTACTGTATTCATCCTCTGCTAACCTTTTTCCTGTTTTGGAATTTTATTTTCCCATCTAATGGAAAGCACTTTGCACCCTTGCTTGATATATTATTTATAAATAACATAATAATAATAATGTGTGTTGTTATTATTAATATTATTATAATTATTGTTGTTGTTATTGTAAGGGCAGAATATTAAGGCTCAAGGCTTTTGCCACCCACCAAAACATGTCTAATCACGGAAAGCTGTATGTCTGCTCAGACATTTTAATTATTTATTTGCTCTTTCATCAGAAAGTTCCTGACATGAATAAAAATGTTGACAGTTGAAGACTGGTTTCGAAGAACAATATTTATATTTATCAGTGTTTATCAGTGTAAACTGAAGAATTGTTTCGGCACTAAACATTTCAAACAACTCTGACAGCAAAACTAAACGGTGATTTTCGGGAATGTTTCCAGCATGTTTCACCTGCTTTATGCTAAAGCACAGTGTTCCACATTGTGTCAAGTTAACCCAGCAATCACCAATCTCACACAACTTCCTGTTACTGTCTCATCTACAGAACATCTTTAGCTCTCCGCCTCTGCAAAGACCTGGCAGGAGAGGCATAGTTCATAAATTACATTCTTGGGCGCCCCCTTCTGGTCGGAAGCCACAATTTATTTTCTTGAAATGATTGGATTGCTTAAAAAGAGGGAAAATCCTGAGGACACAGTGAGGCTTCCCACCAAGGCCTTGCATCCTTACTGTCATTGATTTAACAAAGGAAATGAAGCCATATTATTAAATCATTTGCGAGCCAATATGCTGCACATTAAGTCCAGTTAATATTCACTGAGGCCAATTGAGTTCCTCCAGAGTGTGTTAAATCCTCACAGGCTGATCCATGGGATAGAAAACCCATGTGTAGCATTAGAGGGCTCATTCAAGTAAGACCCTCTCTTCCTTTCACACAGTGGGACATTAGATATAACTCAAGTTTGAGTCATGTGCTATTTTGAATCTCTAATGTATCTTTAATTCCATACATTTTTAATAGGTCCACTATTTTTCCAACTATACTGTATTGTGTACTTTAGGTTTATCATGTCTTCTTATAACTCTTCATAACATTTGATGAAAAGTCCTTCATACATGTCTTTCTCC
This sequence comes from Myoxocephalus aenaeus, assembly GCA_038501785.1. Taxonomy (NCBI): domain Eukaryota; kingdom Metazoa; phylum Chordata; class Actinopteri; order Perciformes; family Cottidae; genus Myoxocephalus; species Myoxocephalus aenaeus. The sequence goes on along the minus strand of JBAMJR010000050.1, from coordinate 1,482,159 downwards.
CTCTGTCAGCATTTAATTTGCATTTAACTCAAATAAAAATGTGTTTCTTATAAGGGAAATATGCTTACTATCTTTGCAGATAGGTTTCGCTATAAAAAGACAATAAGAATATAACAACCTTTTTAAAGCATTTAAGAAATGGAAGTTGGAAATTAAAGCCACTCATCTTTACAACAAGTAACGTCATTATCTGTGTTATCATTTCATGGTTAAGTGCTGTAGATAGAGTGGGAATGTTTTTATAGGATATAATCTTACAAATGAAAATATGACCCATATTTATACATCAGGCCAATAAAAAGAATCTAAACATCTGACCTGACGACAGAGAACATAGCCTGAGTGTACGATTGTATCCTCTCCTCTTGATTGCGATTGGCTCGGGCCCATTCAGCACACAACTAACCCCGAGCTGTAACCAGGTCCACCTGTTTATAAACACAAACAGTTATGAACACACTCCGGCCTGTCACGTCGCAGCATGCATCGGCGCCGTCAGCTGGCCCCTGTGGATGAAAGCAGTTTCCTCTCAAAGTTATGTCACTCAATGCATTCAAGGAGGGGATGAACATGCAACGGTAAAAATATGAGCCGCTTCTCCGCAACGACCTTTTTTGCAAGACAGTATGTGTCAGAGGAAATCTTTCTGTCTCTACTCTACGTCTTCAGCACCCTGTGTGGATTTTTCATTTGACTTCCTAGACTTTTCCCAGAGAGTCCTCCTCCACAGTTCTCAGGGCTGATCCTGTCTGTGCCTCCCGAGACACAGTAGCCTGTTGTCTGGCCTAGGGGGCCGAAGGAGTGGTGTTATGAGAAGGCAAAGAACATGTTATGTTAACCTGGGTGGTAAACGCCTGAACATATTTGGGAAAATGCCCCTTTATACCCTCTCACACCCACTCTTTTTATTCAGATTCTTACACTTAACTGCAGGAATTCTCCAATCTTTCCCATCTTAAAATGTAAAGGGTCAGTTCACCCAAATGACACACACACACAAAACAAGGAAAATAGAACAGAAAACATATCATTTTGTTCTTGTTACTGTGTTGATAGTCCCCGGCAGGGCCATAACAAATATTTTAGAACTACTGAGGTCATACAACTGAGTTTAAATTTCCCCAACTTCAACCACTCCTCCCCAAAGAAATATTTGACTGGTCATTAAACCGTCATAACTTTCATAATATGCTTTCTTTATATTTTTGATCACATTGTCTCTATAACTGATCTCCCCATAGAATAAATGCCGTTTCAGATCCCTACATACTGTAATTCAGGTAGAGAAATATAAAATGTCCTTTTAACTTTTTAATATGCTTTTTTAATTAGTTGAGTGTGTGACTAACTTTGTCTGTACATCTTGCTCATAACAGCCTGTTGCAGCTGCAGATGGTGAGAGGTGATAAAAGCAGTGAGACTTAATACAAAATATATGTAAGTTGTCCCGTAAATCCAAAACAATCTAAAGAACCTTAAAATAAGTTGAGGGGTACAGCAGATTCGGGAGATAAGCCTTGTGGGTTTTTCACTACAAGTGACTCCTTTCACATTACATGAAGTCCTTTAAGCCATTGATAATATGAAAACATTGAGTGAAAAGGTTACATATTCCCCTGTCCATTGTAGAGCTCCCACATTTCCAGAGATAATACCTTGGACATGTGTCATGTGTCCTCATTGATATGTATATGGTTCTGGTCCACATACCGCTCTATACATAGTTTTCATTGGAACTATGTGGCAGTGGGGCGGGGTTTGCGCTCTATCCATTGTACCTGGCCCCACGTTGGGCTCCACTGTAACACGACCCTGTTACACTCGTGAGTCTCGGCCAGGTTTAAAAGAGGGCAACACGCTTGGCTTGATTATTAATGTCCTTTATTTCTACGTGCACTCTCGCTGAGGGCACCCGCCTTCTCGTCCCGGCTGCTTCGGCTGCCTCGGCCGTGTCCACTCCGCTTCCGGCTCTCCCGTTCCACAGCCGCTACTACTGTTTATATTGGGGAGAGACACACAACCACAGATTGCCCCCAGCTGAGGCCAATTACACCTCAAGCTCACACCTGTTCCCTGAACCACCCCCTCGTTCAGTTCCCTCTGCAGCTGAGCGCAAACCCCGCCCCACTGCCACAAACTACTTTAAAAAAATGGTTCCTGGGAAAACTGCTGACCGAATGGTGTTTGGATTATCTTGAGGAGGAACAAGGACTCAAGACTTGTTGTTGCTGTTGAGTTTTTAACCAAAACGAGTGGCATGGATCAATGGATGTCTGTGTCGACTTTATGGTCCATCCACCACTTTAGCCCAGACTGAAATACCTCCTGACTAGCGTCACCATGAGGTTGCCAGTTTGGCTCTTAAGTGAAATGTCTTGACAACCATTGGATGGATTCCTATGAAATTTGGTACAGACATTCACGTCACTCTAAGTGTGTTTCATAATCACTTTGGTAACCCCTTAACTTTAAATATAGATATAATATCATCAGATCAAAAATAATTTGGATTAAGAGTGAATATCTGCGAAACCGATGGTATTCCCATGAGCCTCTGCTTTTGAGAATGATGTGTTTAGTGCTAATTAGCCACGTCAACTCTCTAAATATGACAATGACCATTTTAAGAATTACCTGCTAATCAGTAACATTGTCATTGTGAGCATGTTAGCATGCCGATGTTAGCATGTAGCTCAAACATAGCTCTGCCTACAAGTACAGCCTCACAGAACCAACAGAGGGCCCATAGCCAAGTGTTTTTGTTGAAACATCATATGGAACTAAAACATCATGGCTGTAAAGCATCTGCATGGCAAGATACCACTGCAGGCCAGTGAGAACTTTTTCTTTTTTTTTGTAATTTGGTTGAACTAAGCCTTAAGGTCATGGGAGAGATCACATAGGATACAATAAGATAATCATCAGAGGTATATCAGATGTTTTTTCTCCACCTTGTTGTAAAGCCATTCCTGTACACCTCCCCCCCTCATCTCTCCATCCCGTTATTGGTCGTGTTATCCAGCCACTGTGTCAAGCCATGTGTCAGCACTCGGAGTGAAAGGCTCTCTGTTCCCCTTAACTCTCCCTCGTTCATTGTGTTCATCTGGATGCTGTTCCAAGCTAAGCCTGGCACAGGCCTGAATTTCCGGAGCCCAAATTGTGAGCCCAGGGAACTGGACTCCTCCGGGAAAGGGGAGCAGCGGGAGATGGAGCGCCACTCAGAAGCAAAACAAACCCAAATATCAGGGGGTTTATTTAAAATCTCCCTGTCTTATATTAACAGCAGTGCTACAGGCTAGTGATTAGCCACACATGGGTCAGGGGTTGCTAAGCCTCTCTTAATATTCTTTGGAATCTGTATTGTGTGTATTTTGTGAGACTGAAAATACAGACAGGATTAGATTCATGCTTAGTCAATAATATGGTAATATTACTCATTTAACAGTTACAGAGGCTGACTAAATATCAGATACGGCATATGTTAGTAATAGTCTTATAATGGGAAAACATAGTGTGTGCAGTCCAGTTTTCTTGATACATTTCAGCTTTGTGATGGCACATGGAGCCACATATATGTAGATATCATGGAATCTGATGTTCTTCACAAAGAGCCGAGACCTGCCCAGGTTATTAATGTCAACACGGAGCATATGATCTCACTGCAGCGATCTTTGACATTGAGGGATTCATACTTGTTTGATGTCTTACAGTTGAAATGCCCTGCGCAGGAAGGAAGTGCTCACCCACTGGTCGCCTGTTCCATCTTCAGGAGCTCTATGGGAGGGAGGGAGGATTTTAGTGCAATATTTACAGTGACCTTTTCCTCTCACTGGCCAGGGGCCCATGGGAAAAAACTGGAGAGGACAAACAATGAACAATAGGGTTCAGGGATGAGCAATGGTGCCAGCGCAGCATGCGCCATTACGGGATGTAGATTGCAGAGGGTTGGGGGGTCACGGCAAGGATCAAGGCCCCAGCAGCGTCCCTCAGGAGCACACCTGGGACACCTGCTCAGAGAGCCTGTGCTATTTAAAAACACAACATGCAATCACGTGTGCCTCGCGAAAGGAGAATATTGTCGGCCGTGGGTGTAGTTGTTTCAAGGAAACGTTTGAAATCTTTTTGAAATACGCTGATATGCATTCTTGCCAAGACACCGCTCTCATATCTGTCTATTTAACATGAGGCAACAGTCATCAGCTGGTTAGCTTAGCTGAGCATAAAGACTAGAAACGGGGAAACAACTGGTCACTGCCACTTAAGAAACTGTGCAGCACATTGTCGCTAGTTACTTGTTTTTACACCTTTTTTTGTGGATTAACCAAATAAAATAGAAAGAAATACAACAAGAAATACAATGTGTTTATTTTGTGGATTTTGTGACCTTTGGATAGAGCAAGGCTAACTGTTTCCAGTCTTTATGCTCAGCTAAGCTAACCATCTCCAGACTCCACCTCCATATTTAACAAACAGATATCAGAGTGGAAACAATTGTCTCATCTTAGAAAGAAAATGAAAGTATTTTTTCTGATGTTAATTACAAAAGACAAGGCTCTGCGTAAATGTGTTTTGATCATCTGTACTGTACTGTAAATGCCCAAACTGGCCTTGGTAGGTAAATATTGAGAAACATTGAGATAAACTTAAATATTCTCCTTTCATTGTTTTCATTTGATTGGCATTGCATTAATATTTAGAAACATAACACATATAATGTGCCAAATAACCCAGGGATTTGTGGATTCACCAGTTGGTATGCGACAGCAAAGGCTGTACCACCGAGACTAAGATCAAAATCTTCCACCGGCATTGCTGTAAGTTGATGTTTACATAGACAAACAGCCCCTGTGTTGCATCAGCATCTGTGCGAACTCCCGAGTCACAGTTTGATCCCTCAATTATCAGATTACCCCGTATAATTGGACAATATTGTTTCCCCGGGGATTGGGCCTTGCCTTATCACATAAATTCTTTCTGCCCTGCACAATTTGGTGAGATAAATGTCATGGTATCAGTGTTCTAGTGTGTGTGTGGGTGGTCTCTGTTGCATTTCTAATGATGCTGCGCCTTTCCCAGAACAAGTGGAAATACCTCAGTGATGCACCGTGAAAAGAGAGAAGAGGAAAGAAGCAAAGCTCCCACTGGGCCTCGGCATTCTCACACACAGGACATCCAACACTTCAGAGGAGCATGCAGGCTAATAATGCTGTTTCTGCTGCATGTAATCTTACATCCACCCTGAGTACAAACCAGATGACCCTTAGATCACACGGCTCATTAGATGTAGTTACAGAACAACAGTATCCTCATTACTTTCTAAAAAGGGTATTCAAGAGAGAGTCGCAGAACGAACAATCCACCAAAAGAGCCGACATGATGTCAAAGACAATTGAAAGAAAAAGATAAATTGGAGATATTTAGCCAGATCATGGTCTGTCCAGGTAGGTAGTATTAAGTAACAGTAGGGTGTAAGACTGCAGTGGTATAAGTATACAGATCCTTTACTTAAGCAGAAAAAAGTACACTATTTACCTTATAAATGTTTTGGTATAAAGCAACATGAAAGCAACATAAACATGGAAATATTCAAGTAAAGTAGGCTACAGATGCCACAAAAATTTACTTTATAATAATCACTATTACTTTCCACCACTGCTGGCTTTTTGCTGCACATACTTAAGTGTAAACAATGTGGAAAACAAGGTAGCACATGCTATGTTTAATTTACTTTTTCTTAAATAAATACTGATATCATAATGTCCACATAGCCTTTTTTTCAGAAACTGATATAAAGTCATCGAGATTTATGAATCAAAGTGGGACACATAATATGCAAAAATATAATATAAATGTATACTATCATAGTATTTTTCAGGAGAAGTGGAATGTGTCTGAATCAATACTAGACTGTATTTCAATTTACTGTATCATTGTTTTATTTTGAAGGCTGTGGCTGAGACCGGAAAGCCGGAAGTATTCACAGGATACAGGAAACGGCCGCTGCAGCCAAACCGTTGCAAACTGTAAGTTACCATTTTATCTAACCTATTTATCTCTTAAGTGCTCCAAGTAGAGTCAGGCGTAATTATGAGAGGAAAGATGATAATATATTCGGTTCTGTAGGATTACGACGAAGACATATGACAACCACTGCTAACGTAACCCTTCCGGTAAAACGAACAGCTTGCTAGCGAACACAGCTTAGCCGAAGCTAACGTCAGATGTCAAATTCGTCAACAAAGCTGATTTATCTTTCCCTAAAATCCCCGATGGGCTGTTTCGTATGTTGCACCGGGCATCTAAGATGACAGACGCGGCAGCTGTTGTCATCTCGCACCGCCTCATCGGCAGTGTGGTTACCTGCACCAGACTCCATTGAGATATCTGCCACTTTAAAGGTGCTGTGTTGTTGGTGAAGAAGAAGAGCACGTCTTCAGGCTTTCTGGTCGCCGTTATCGTCTTCTAGTAAACTCTGCGTGTTCATGCCACATCAAGCGGTTCTTATTGTCCTATTTAGCGGTGGTCACTGGTGTTATAACGGCTCTATTGTGCAGTTATACGACTCATCCAGCTTCGCTGTCTCAAGGACCGATACAGGAGAACTGATATTAGACTTTATAATAAATCACCAGATCCTCCGTCAATTGATTCAACATCAACATCGCTTTTGTTGTTTGTTAGTCACTGTACATACTTATATACACTTCATATACGCTGCATATACTTTGAATTTTTGCGTTTTCTTTATTGTTTAATTTCCTAAATTAATACGCTCTGCTAATTTGTTGTATATATTGAATTTTGTTGTATTTATTGAGTATTTTAATTCTGAGATTTGCTTGCTTATTACTGTGACAAACAAGTATACATCAATCTATCTATCTATCTATTCATCAAACCTACCATTGATATATCACTATTCTTTTTTATATACAGTATATTAAGTCAATTCATACAGCCAATGTACTATTAAGACAATTGTCTGTGATGCTCATAGCACACAACATGACACTTCACTCTGCAGCAACTTGACTTTACATAAAACGATGTCCCAATTACTCGGGACATAGAGCTTTAACTTTTTGCATTAACTTTTTTTTATTTGCAGGAAGGCTTTCCCTGCAATATATCAAATCTAAATCAAAACAGAACAGTGTCTTTTTTTTGTTGTCTGCCTCAGAAACCTCCATCCTGTCCTCCCATCAGCACTGGATTAATTTCTCACATCAAGTGAAGCAATTACAGTTTACAGGTTAAATTACAGGTTAAGGAGTGGTGTGTGTGTAAGAGAGAACCTGCAGGGGTTACTCATTGCCAGGTGGCATGATTTCTCTTCCAACTTCTATAAACACGGTGCAATCCATTTTAGTGTAAACAGATTAATTAACTGCCTTTTAACACAGAAATAATGATTGCCTATAAGGGCTCTATAAAAACAAAGAGACTGTATTGGACTTAACACCTTGCTTATACTTGGAAAAACATTTCACACACAGATGGGAATGAGCCAAAAGCAAGAAATGATCACATCAAATGACCTCCTATGACTCAGAAAGGACGCCTTCCATTGATTGGAAGACACTTTGATGAGAATAAACATTGGAATACTGTTAATGAGGTGAATGCATCACCACCTCATCGATTCTAGATGACAACGTTTTGGTTTATATCTAATGCACAACCATCTTAACATTTCATTAAGCAGCATTGTTGCAATTAAAACAGTGTTCAACCTTGTCTTACTGCCATGCTTTTGTCAGACAAAGATAAGTTATGTACTGAACCAAGTTATTTGTTTCTCAAATATGATCAACATGTGTTTTGCAAACTGTATATCAGCCCTGTTCTTTAGGAAGGATCTACACGAGTTGGAGATGCCACTTCTCTTAAGTATTTTGAAACATGGAATAGGTCTGCAGCTAATTATCATTTATCTGCTGATTTATTTTCTAGATTTATCGATCGATAAAGAATGTTTATAGAATGTCAAACAAAAATGACAAATGCCAGTTATAATATCCCACAACTCAAGGAGATGGATTCAGGTTGCTTGTTTTATTTGACCATCGGTCTAAAACTCAAAGATGTTCGGTTTGTCGTCATACATGACAAAAAAAAGCAACACATCTTCACATAAGGCATTGTGGGATCTTTCAGTTACAGCACAGTCCGTCATTTAGTGGTGGTAATTGCGTGTATAAATGTGGTTTAAAACTCCCGGGCCTACATCGAACTGTGTCTTAATCAAGTTTGGTGTTTGCCCTAAAAGAGCTTGTGTCTAAAGAACAAAACCGTTGCAGTAAGGACTGATACTTTGAGCTCATCTTATTTTGTTTTAGAAAAGTCAGATCAAGCCTATTTGACTCTGAAATCAAGAAAGCCCTGTTTCAGCTGTGTTTTGAACTCACTGTTGTTTTCTAGTAGGTGTTAAGAGGTTAAGAAGATACTTATTTAAAACCTCACTGTTGTAATATCGACACTTCTCTCAGCTGAGCCTCATTAAGCGAAGTGTTTTCAAACAGAACACCGTATAAGCCTCTATAATCTCAACCCTTGTGTACTTTTGTCAAATATTGTTCTAGCATACTTTCTTTAAATGGTCTTTTTAAGGGGGGGACCACGTGTGTTTGTCCAACTGATTGATCATATGAGAGAGTGAGTGAGAGTAATTGATTGGCAGGTCGGTTGCAGGCGGGCGCCACGTCGCAGGAACACGTTGTCGTTGAGCTCCTCCATCATTTGCGTCGACGTCCATGCTAACTGGTCCTCCGCCTTTTCAGTGAGAGCCTGCGCAGCTCTGTGCATCTCCTTCTCTTCCCCAAAGTCAGCACTGCTTGGCCGGGGGGATGGCGGGGGCAACACTACACTGATCCATTTCCTGCCCCCCTCTCGGGGCTCTAATTGAAAAATTGGGTGGCCCTGCTTGTTTGTTTTGGTGGAATGCGGTGGGTTGTGTTTTTTTTTAAGCTTTTCCTCAGTGCCGCTGCTCCGCAGACCCCGGGGTGAGTCGGGCGACGGGGGTCAGGCCGAGCCTTGTTTGTGAAGCGGCACTTCTCTCTCACCCCTGTCTGCTCCGCAGTCTGCCCCACCTGGTAGCCTCCTCCCTGCTGACAGGCTTGCTGGGCCACTGGTTTTCACAGTATGGTTTCTGTGACCCAGTCAGACCTGAGCAGACAGACAGAGCAGCGCTGGGATGGAAAAACAGGTCACAGCAGACCGCACAGTCAGAGACGAGCTCCATGCTAAAGGAGTCGGCTTATTTAGAGTTGGGCCGAGCACAATTTGTTGGTTATGGAGTGGCACCAAATGAATCTCTAATTGGTTACGCTTTTAAGCATTCTTTACCCTTAAGTACTGAATGCTTTTTGCTGTGTTATATGATAGTAAACGGAATATTTAGGGTTTTAGACTGTTAGTCAGTTTATACATTACATTATTCCCTATTACAGCCATTTTAACAATTTTCTTGAATTTGACAGACCAAAAGATTATTTGATACTGTTAGTAAAATATTAATAATTGCCCTAATTGATTGTAAAATTAGAAATTTCCAGAGCAGTAATCAACTTTGATTTATTAACATTTAGTGGTTCCGTGTGCTGCTTTTTAGTTTGTTTTATTATTATTATAAATTGAATACCTTTCAGGTTTTGGAATCCCCTTTAAGACGTGACCCTTCTACTAATATTTGGATACTTTTTATTTAAAATGTTCCCTTTTAATTGACTAAATTCTCAGAAAATCAGTCAGTGCCAAAAAGTTACAAAATCTATCATTTTTTTCCCCCCCCCAAACAAATTAAATATTTGGACATTCTGAACTTTTGGCCAGACAAAACAAACCGTTCGAAAATCTCGGCTTGGGTTCTTGTGATGGGCATTTGGCCATATTTTTTATTCATTATTGAACAAACAATTCATAATTAATCCACAATACAACTACAATAGATTATTTGCAGCCATTTAGACAATAAATAAATCAGAAAGAAAATCAATGGATTAGTTGATAATGAAAACGTTAATGATTTTATCCTAAATAAAAGGGTTGATTTGTATTGTAAGCAACGTTGTTTGGCCAATTCATCATCATCATCATCATCGTATGTGACTGTGAAGACGGTTCTCACGCTGGTGTTCCTTATGTGAAGCAGCAGCGTTCTAGCCGAGCTCATGAGGGTTCAGATCTCTCCATTTCGCCGTGTCACCGGGCAAAGCCGCCTGTCTCCAGTCTCTTAATCCTCTGAAAACATCTCCCCCGATACTTCATATTTCTGTTTGTTATTCCAGGATTTGTTTGTGGGGAAATTGGGAACTTCACTTCGTTAGGAGGCCTCGCTCTAAAAAGCACTTGAGAGACTGACAAACAAACAAACAAACAGACAGCACTAAAGATAACAAAGCTCGTGGGCAGACGACATGCCGGTCGGATCGCGAGCCAGAGGCCCGCATCTGACCGCTCTGTCCTTTCCCCGCTGTCACGAAGGAGGTGCTGACTCATCGCGGAGGAACGATGACTGGACAGTGGTCCCAGCATGCATCTGTTTTCGAGCAGAACCTGCACGGCGCATGTTAAGATGATCCATTTATGTGACACGCGATACAGTCGACACACATTACGGGTCAATTTGGCTGCGCTGCCCTCTCCACATCTTTAGAGGCATGTGGCGGCCAGGGCGCGAGCGAACACTGTGGAGGATTGTTCAAAGCTCGGACCGGTCTGTGTGATTAGACCAGTCGACTCGGGGCCAGGCGATGTTTAGCCCGCTCTGTCCATTCAGGGGAGTCTGGAGGGGGGCTCTTTGATGAGATCTAGTGTTTGTGTAATGTTTGGGAGCACGGAGTGAAATGGTGTCTGTGTGTGTGTGTGTGTGTGTGTGTGTGTTTGTGGCAGGGGGGGGGAGATGATGATCTGTCTAAATGGGTCCCTTTGTGCCCCCTCAACCCATCACACTCTCTCACACACACACACACACAGTTGCCAATCACTGCCATATGTGAGTCACCTTTGAGCTCAGAGAGCAGCGTATGATCGAAGGCATGAACGCCTTATTCATGAGATAGTCACGCGGCAGGTAGATGGCTTCCCGTGATCGTGGCGCTGCAGAGTTTGTCATGTTTTGAAGTTGTCGAAATAAGACTCTTGTTTTCCCAGACCAGATGTTTGTCTTAGGTACCGGTATACCATTTCCTCATTCCCTTTATTGAATAGCACAGAGCGGAGAAAGCTGGGTGAGAGAAAGAAGTGTGTGTGTGTGTGTGTGTGTGTGTGTCAAAGCTCCCTGATTTGACCCTGTGATCCGCAACTGACAAATGTTAGCGTTTCCGATAAATCCGCCAAATTATTTGTATATTAAATGTCAGATATGGTGAAAAATCACAATTTCTCGAGACCAAAGTGTCTCAGATGTCTAAACTCAAAAAGCCTATCAGATTATTTATCATAATGAATCAATCTATTGTTTTTAAATCCAGATAATTGTATGTTATTGTTATTATACTTTCAGTGTAATCTTACCTCGTTAATTCCAAGCCTATTGTAATTCAAACCCATGCAAAATGTATGTTTTTGTTTTACCTTTGTACACCTTTGTCTGTAATTACTAAAACAGCAATCATAATAATACTGTTTCATATGTGACTTTAATATTAAATACTTTTTTTATAGTGTAATACTGTTTTGATTTAACTCTAATCTTTGATCCTTTATTTGCTCTTTTATTTTTAATAGCAGCATATATTGAACAACACTATTTATCCCAATTTACAACCAATTAAAAACATATTTCATCCTGTATGGAAAACGTGGTGGCCTTGTTTACTGTAAATGTTCTTCCCTGCAGGTCACTTATTCCTGTGATGGGTCCGACAGTTCACCAGTAAATTAGGAACACTCGGTTTGATGCTTCGTAACGTGTACCTGAAGCTGGATAATAATAATTGTGATTATGAAATGGTCCTTTTCCTTTTTGTCTGCTGACATTGTCTCTGGAGACCTTGTAGTAACCACAGTTACTATCAAGTCACCAGCAATAATTTAACTCAGACTTCCTTTTTTTAATTTAAAAACTAATTATTTGCTGCCATCTAACCCAGACCATTGAGCACACTTTTTTTGGGGGGTGTACTGCATGTGGCACGTTAAAATGAAATGGTTTCACATTGTTGTCAGAGATTTCAATGAAAAGTATTTTTTATATGTCTGCACACTAAAGCACAAGGCCAAGGGAAGGGATGCCATTCGTAAGCATCGCTGCAAGAAGATCCCAACACTCAGACTGCCACAGACTAGAGCCAACCCGGCTGTTTGTAAGTCAGCCTCCAAGGAAAACAAACCTGCCTTTTTAGCCCTGTTACCAGACCGAGAGGATGGGATGGGGCCGCGGCCTCGCGGCCTCGCGGCTGGAAGAGAAATCCAGTGAGAGAAAATGGGCTAAATCTGGTGGTGTGTTGTCATTGATTAAATTTAGCCTTCACAGTACGACATGACTTGACACATGTTGGAAGAAAGTGTGGTTTATTGTTGTGGGGATCCTCTGATGCCACCTAGAGGTTAATGCGTTCATGCCTCTTGTGGAAAATGCCGCCTACCCTCACAAGTTTCCAGTTGGAGCTTCAGAAACCTTTTCTTTTGTTTTCCTCTGCATGCTCCTTTAAGGAAAAATTCACTCAGTTTGTCCCCGGTCTGTATAAAGTTTACAGGGTATTTGTGGCGGTGTGTGACATTCGACTTGTGCAAGAGTCCGCTTAATTTCTGCGCGACTTGTTCTGTCTGTGTGTGTGTGTGTGTGTGTGTGTGTGTGTGTGTGTGTGTGTGTGTGTACACGCTGGCGTTATAGAGAGGGGTCTGGGCAGTGTTCCCGTGTCCATGCACAGCCCCCAGAGTAAAGTAAACACAGCGGCTCTTTTCTCATCCCAGCCGTCAGCAGGCTCTCCCCAGGCCCGCGCCAGAGACCACACACCCAGACCACACACACACACACACACACACACACACACACACACACACACACACACACACACACACACACACACACACACACACACACACACACACACACACACACACACACACACACACTGCCCAGACCTCTCCGCAGATCCTTCCTCATACTCGCACATACACACACAGACCACACAACACCAGCTCGGGCCCCTCGCACGCAACCTAGCTGAGCTGTCATTCTGCCCAGCTTGTGTGTGTGTGTGTGTGTGTGTGTGTGTGTGTGTGGGCAGGCTGGCTGGCTATCTGTGTGTTTGTGCACGTGTATTTCTCAGATGAGGGGTGTGGTTGGCGGGGTAATCTAGAAACACTCCTTGAAGCAGAATCAGAACTGTACAAAATAAAGATCCCAGTCCTCTGCCCCTCACCGCTCCCACTCCAAACATGTGAGATTGATGAAGGATGTAGCGAGGTCTTGTTTTAGGCCTGTTAACCTCTTATCTTCTTCATGTCAGATCCATAGCCCCTCCATTTCCTCTGACAAGCACAGGGCAGAAGCAACAACATGAGTTAAATCCCGTTGGAGCTTTCTCGTTAACTCTGGGATGGAGGAGGGGTAGGAACCCAAAAAGGTTTCTACTCTAGGAGGTTTCTACTCTAGGAGGTTTCTAGGTCAATACATGTGCTGCTGTCCGCCTGCAGCTTGTAATGCTTGTGTAATGTTGTGCCATACCTTTCTCTACTCATCCCACATTTTCAGAAGTCTTGTAACATTTATTTCGTGCCTCGAACCAAATATTCAGTTTCAGCAACTGACATAAATTGTTTGGCTGTTGGGTCTTCAGTGTTCAGGAGGTTTTCATATCACACATTGTAAGTTCTGAAACAATTTGTCTCTTTGCTGATTTGTCAAAGTACATCGATGGGAAATAATAACTTTAGTAACTGATGAATCCAGAGAGGTTCCAAAACTTTTTCCGCCGGACCCCAATTTAATTATTTGCGGTCCCATCTATTTAAAATGAAGGTATGTGCTCGCCACTTTAAAAAAAACACAGGCAGATGTTTAAATTAACATTTATAAAATAAAATGTGACTCTACAATGACCACTTGCACTAACACATTATTAGATACGCCTGTACTATCTCTGCTCTGCTATAAATTCTACCTTTACAGAGTTTATAATGTTCAGTTTTTGGGGACATTGTCGAAAATGTGTAAAGTAAATTGCATTTAATGGAACTCATTTGATTACTGAGGTCACAGTTAAAAGGTGGTGTTGTACTGGACTGCATTATATTGAAAGGCGTTTTTGTCCTTTATTTATTACATACATGACTAATCATTTTAGAAACATATCTGAATATTCTGTGGTTCAGTACACCATCGCAAACCTCAATGCCAAAATATAGAATTGAATCAACACCTCTATGACCATGTCAATAAAAACTGAGCATAAGAGAATTAGTACCACTGGTATATCAATGTGTGTGTAAATGGGTCCGCTAAGGTGTATAAATGCAGTCCGTTTACCATTTAATGAGATAGTTGTGTTGTACCCTAAAGCCAGTGGGCTTCACTATGAATGCAACTTCTCTGAATGACAAGTTGCGTCAATGTGCAATCCTGGGAAGAAGGGTTGCAACTAAGATGTTGATCATTTATGACTTTTCTAAATAGTTCCCAATGAATTTTGTTTAAATTGGACCATGCAACATACATAATTAAAGCATATTAGTCTTTTTATTTAAAATGTGTGAAAAAAATAATATGTAATATGTATTTTTTCTTTCTTTTTGTAACCATTTCTGCATATCAGGCGGTCTCGACCCCGGGGGTCACAGAAACAGTACAGACTAATCATTAAGTAATGTATTAAGCCACAATGCCAAGCATCGCTTTCCCCAGCTTCTCAAATGTTTTATAACATTTTAAACCAGAATATGTTTGATTTTTAGACTGCTGGTCTCACCAAACTAGTAATTTGAAGTGATTTGCATGTCTCACAATTTTATGTGATGAATATAATAATGAGATAATCTGCAGCCCTGGTTTATGGCTCTTGCTGCTTGCAGTGGTTGCTGAAGGGGTTGAAACACAGGAAAGTCTCTCTACAAGTAGACTAATCAATGTCGTGCTCTGTTGCTTTTGATTTCCTTTTGATATTTAGCACTTGGAAGTCTTCTTCCACCTCATTAGTACGCCTACACCTAATTAGTGACCATATAACCGTACAAAGGGCTGAACTTGTGTTCAGGTCCGGTCCGTGTGAACTCCTGCATTGTTTGTGGAGGACGTGTTTTGGCATTCGGAGCCAAAGGGCGGAAGACTCGCTCAAACTGAGTCCAGATTGGTCAGCCCCTTTTTGAGACCTGGCAGTGATTTATTAGCAAACATCTGTGCTGCTGAAATGCATCCCTTCATTTTTTTATTTAGTTGGAATCGTTCCCTTTCGCTCAGCCCCAACATGAACTGATTTGCATGGGTGCTTCTTCGTTGGTACCATAATCTGCACTGTATTGTGTGGGCTTATGCGGAATGATTGGGGAGGCCAGGTTTATTTATCCTTCGCTGTGAGGTTTACATTCTTCCTTTCCTCCCTGCTCTCTGTCTGCTCCTTCATTCTTGGCTCCCTTCTCTATTTTTCCTATTATCTGAGAGATAACTGCTGCAATGCATATATTGTTCGGGGACCTACAGGGCAGGACGATTGACACTAGCTGCCAGCCAAATGCTGCTCGAATTTTGCTCACTAAAATACGGAAAAAATGGAATATGGGTTGTTTTTTTTACCGTATTTATTATTATCAGGAGAGGGTTGTTCGCCAGCTAGTGTTCCATGTTGACATACAGATTATTTGTATCCCCTTTTTAAGATCTGGTGGGTATTGTTTACTGCAGATGCTAGTACAGTTGACTTTTGTTTACTTGTTTGACAATTCTCTGTCCATTTTTACACTAATATTTAGCTATTATGTGATGTATTCATAAGCTTCCAGAGTTCTAACTAAGGTTTACATATGCCTCTATTTATTTATTTACTTGTAATACTCTGATCATTTTATTATTGACTATTTCATTATAAGATGTTCATATGTGTTCACTGAATCGTCGGTGTGTGGAGTTTTTTTTGTTTGTTTTTGTGTTACTCACCGTCTCCTCTTGTATATGTCTTGTTTCCATGTCCAGGTGCTCATCGACCCCGTGTCCCCGTCTGCCTCAGGCCGCCATGTCTCGTGCCCGTCAGCCCCCGCTGGTCACGGGCATCTCGCCCAAGGAGGGCGCGGCTTGGACCAAAGTCACCATCCGTGGAGAGAACCTGGGCACGGGCCCAGCCGACCTCATCGGTAATGCATTTATTACAACACGACGAACCACACGCGCAGCTCTGTCTTGGTACAATGTCGCTTCCATGTTTGTTAGATATAAAAAAAAAAATATTAATTGGGAATGAATACATTCATATTCATCTTTCACCATCCTCCCCTTGATATATTTTCTTTTGTCTTTCTTAATAAGATGTTGGTATATAGATAAATACGTCAAGATACATATACAGTAGTTAGATGTTTCTAAGATCATCACACACATATATAATATGTCAATACATTATGTAATTCACGTTTATTTGTTTTATCGTAAATGTTCATTATTTGGTGATGATTTTCATTGTTTCTATCTCTCTGATAGTCGCTTTGGTTGAAAAAGAGGGACACTGACATTGCGCAAATTTAGCAGCTTTATTTTTGTCATATTGCTTCTCTAGGTATGTAGAATATTTTGTAACTTGAGGCGTATTAACAGATTTTATTAACTTATCCATCAACAAACCACAGCGGCCCCTTTTTTAAACAGGCTGGTGTAGCGTTTATTTTTGTTTATATGATACGTAAATGGACAGGACGCCTGATTCTGTCTCCCCTCTGGAAGAAGAATTTCATCACTTTTTCACTATTTAGGTTTCATTTTCATGACAATTTAATAAGTTGAGTTAAAAAAAAAACAGCAAGTTAAATGTCAAGCATTTTTATAGATACAGTTTTTTTTACATATTAATAATTAACTGTTAATTTAACCAGGCTGTAATCATCATACATGTTGAAATATGTGTTGCATTATAATGGCGTATACATTTGTTCTAAATGGAAGCAGTTTGTTCTTCTGTAAAGTTACTAACATTCTCTTGACACAAGGCAAAACTTTTAAATCTATTTCACCATTTCATTGTGTATTTAGATATATCATTTGTTAATGTTGTTTGTACTTTAAAGAGTTTGTACTAAAAAGGTCCAGCCACTTTAGTAGAGCAAACAAAAAACTCAAATGTAATACTAAGATATTATATTGTAATGTAATTCAATTTAGCTTCTTCTGTGGCAATTCTGCCAACTCTCTCTGCAGCAACTTTTTAGTTTCTGTAAATATTTAGATACTCTATGCCTAGTTTGAGAAACTCAAGAGATTATCAACATGCGTTAATGGGAAAATAGAGTTGTTGATGTGTCTTTTTATGTTTTATTTGCATGAGCCACACAGATAGATTATCTCCATCTTGTTCTCATTATGTGTTTTAACATCAACCTTTTTCTCTGCCGATATTTTCCCTAATGTTCGCCAATGAGCGGATGCGGGGGGACAGTCCAGAGAACTAACACACTGCTCCATGCTTGAAAAAAAAGCCGTGGTCTGGCCAGTGATACAGGTCTATTTCTGACCATGAAGGTCCCTGGGGCCTGGAATTAGACAATTAGATATGCACAAATGTGTGTGAGTGCGTATGTATTCAAACAAAGTGGCCAGTAGAGAACAGAGGCAGGAAATGGGGCTCTAATTGGCATATTATTCACGGTTTTATGGGCTATTTGTTAATCAGCTTTCACAGGCTTTTTATCATGCTAGATTATAGCCACGTGAAGGTTTTTTTATTTTTTTTTAATCCCCTCGGCTGGTACTGTCAAAGTAATCCCTGCGTCTGTCCTCTAGTGCCCAAATAGTTTTCAAGAGGGTTTGAAAAGAGGACGACAGATGTAGGGGCAGAGTGCACATTGTGCCAGTAATGGGCCACTTAGCACTGAAGTGACACACGTTAACTTAAGGGAGCTGAGTGAGAGGAAGGAAGGTCACGGCCACCCACACCCACCGTGACCCCAACTTGAACTTTGACCCCCCGGTGACAGTTTGACTAAACTTGCTGATAGACGCCAAATCTGTCTGAGTGAGCTCCTCTTGTTATATAGAGTGTCTGTGTGTGTCGGTGCTACATGTTATTTATTTGTGCTGTCACTGTGTGGCTGTATCTCTCACCCGTTTCACCTCTTCCCCCCCCCCTCTCTTCCGTCTCAGGTCTGTTGATCTGCGGCCATAACTGCCTGCTGACAGCCGAGTGGATGTCAGCCAGCAAGATAGTGTGCCGTGTGGGTCCTGCCAAAGACGACAAGGGAGAGATCATCGTTACGACCAAGTCTGGGGGTCTCGGCACCTCCACAGTCTCATTCAAACTGCTCCGACCAGAGAGGATTGGTGAGGCTCTCGAGACTAAAAATCTATTATTTTTAGCTGTAAGCGCAGCTAATGGCTATTTAAGTTAGCGATTAAATCATTTGTATTTTATTTTTGTATCGGTTGATAAACTGTTTAGTCTATAACAGAAAATAATGAAAAGTGCATTTCACAAGCTCCAAGAGCTCAAGGACACATCTTCATTTTTTCAAACCAACAATTTAGCAAATCCTCAAATTTTAGCGGCGGTAACCAGTGTTGATAAACAATGAAGCCAAACAATTTATTTGAATCCCTGCTGATAAAGTTTATCATGCCCAGATTGAAAGTTTGTATATGTTTTTTTTTTTTTTTTTTTTTTTTAATCTTTCACAAATCTTATCCGAATTTTAAAAGAATGATCCTACAGTGCGCTGACATTTTCTTAAAAAGCACATTGAATTAAACCAAACACATGCTCATGAAAACATGTATTGTTCACCGCTTTGGCTACAAATACATTGCAAGTGCTGAAAATAGATGAAACGCAAGCAAATTTTAAAAAAAACATTCGGCGAAAAACAGATGAACATACCTGGTCATGTCATTTGGTGAAGTCGATTGAGCTAAGAATGTTTATTTAAGTATGAACCTGATTCCAGTATTACTGGAAATACTGACTACACGGCATTCGCCTTTCACTCGTGACTCGTGTGTCCCCAAACTTCTGTTTCTGAGTATGACTTGAAGCACGCCAGTCTCCGCAGGACATTTCTTCATGCCGTGCATGTGTTTGATATGTGATCGGGATTCTCAAATTGCTTGTTTTTTATTTATTTCCAGGTTTTCCTAAATGCAATGCGTGTGTTGTCAAAATTAGAAGAGATGGCATCTTCATTTACTTTTGTTTTGCTTATTTGCATTTAGTTTCTAGTTTAATTAGAATACGGAGAAACAGAGTTGAAACATTAAACAGATACAAAATATGTCAATAGAGTTTACGTCTGTGATGTGGTGTTCATTAACGGTCTCGCCCCTCCTGTCCTGCAGGTATCCTGGACCAGTCTGCTGTGTGGGTGGAGGAGATGAACTACTACGACATGAGGACCGACCGCAACAAAGGCATCTCCCCCCTCTCCCTGCGACCCAGCAATCCACTGGGCATCGAGATAGACAAGTACAGCCAGAGAACACACGAATGCACGCACACAAACTCAGCACAATCACACCGCCATAAACACACGCGCTCTAGTCATTGAGTCATGGTTTACATCCCCAAACAGAAACAAACTCTCCCCATATGCAGGCGTTTGAAATATTATGCCAACACAGCAATGGTTGAACAGCCTCTAACCGCCGCTCACAGGGAGGGGAAACAGAATAATTGTGTATAAAGCAGAGAGGACAGCGATAGAAAGGGAAGAACTAAGGCAGCGACCCACACACATGTTTGTATACCGCCCAGGAGCAGGCAGCGTGGTGCTGCCGCCCACGCGCCGGACGGGGAGTGCAGCAGTTGTAATATATAGTTTGGGATGTCAGGTTCTGGCCTTTCTGGGTTAGTGTTTGTTTGGTTTAGAGGGGCCGGGGGCAAGTGACCGCTCGTGGCCAGAGAGGAGACCCCCATACACAGGCTGTACCATTCACTCGTCTCCCAGGGTTGCGTTAAACACCCAGCATTAAACGCCTACACAATTCTCTTTGACAGTGACGTGTCGATCTGATACCGGGAGGGTTTTTAGAATGAAATACTCCCGAACATATTTAATCGGAGGGGATGTTTGTTAGCAAAAGAGCTTCTCTCGTGTGCGCATCTTTGTACAGTGATGTCACCGGATGGTAATTCAGCTGTAGATGTTTGCACCGGCTGTTTGTAACGTCATACTTGGCCTGGATATAATGTAAGTGGTTAATAAGTCACTAGATTGAAAGAGGTTACATCATCAAAACTAGTCGGTACGTAGAGCTAAGTTGTAGCTAAATATTTCCACATGCTAAACTACAAAATGAAGGCAATAGTGCCCCAAGGTATAGGAGGAGGATGATGTCTGTTAGGTAGTGGAAGTGGATTTCCGCCTCACTCTGAACATGAAGAAATACTAACAATATAAGCAAGTAATATTGACCTTTGCAAGCAAGTTTAATTTATTGCTTGTGATGGGCAAAGCAGCAGTAACTTCAGTTTATATTGTTGATGATTTACACATGACTAAGGGCTTTTCTAGCGAAGACATTCCTTCCGTTTAAACAGTGCAACCCACTTAAGTAAAACACATAGTTGAGGACTTAACACATACACTTAGTGATACTTTTATTTATTAGATAAATATTACCAATCCAGGACTGGAGAGGAAACTGCCTCATCTGGTCATCTGGTACACCGTGTCTGTCAGATGTGTACTGCTTGTATAAAGATGTTGCACAACCCCTGATGACTGCTGAAGCTTTAATAGCAAAACACTAAGAACCTTTCTACTTTGTGTCTTCTGCAAACTGAACACGGTGGACAGATTATGAACAATATTATGAAGTTGTTTACTTTCATTCTAACACTTTTTAAAAGGTATAGAAGAGGATTCAAATGATCATTAAATGTAAGATTAGAGAGCAATAGTTGGGACTGTCTTCAGAAACCACCCTAGTTTACAATACACTCACTTCCTTTTGCAATTAGCAATAGCCTGAATTTCATCACTAGAAAAATAAAGAGCTTAAATCATTTACAAAAAATAAACTCTGATCTTTGATACAGATACTTTATACATTTGCAGCTTGCAATTTCACTCAGCTTAACTATTGCAACCCTACAGTTTTAATATTCATTGCCTAAAATATTGTATACCATATGCACTTTCACTCTCACTTTCAATGATATAATGATTTAACCATTGCAGAACTCTGCAAAAATGATATTTTGTCTCACACATGAATGAGTGTGTATGTGTTTGCACTCACAACGTAGCGCTTCTGGTGTTCTGTACATGTGTTTTGGGGCGCACACGTCACCAAGCGTATGTTTTCTTTTGTTTCACAGACCACGGACCTTAATTATTGTCCGTGTGATGTTTTTTTCATCTTTCTGTTTAACAGCACAGTGGGTGGTGGTGGTGGTGGTGGTGGCGGCGGTGGTGGGGGGGGGGGGGGGGTTTCGGTTTGTGTAGGCCACGGGTCATTAGCAGAGATCAAGCTTCCCTAATGAGTGCTGGGTCCTCCAGGGGCACCCAGGCATCGCACACTGCACTTCCCACGCCAAGCTCTCCCAGCCTGGGTACTTTCTGGCTGCACACTGCCCCCTGCTGGAAAGACTTACACCAACATCACATACAAATAGGATCTCACAATTTAAACAATTATATTTCCAATCCCTTCTCACTCACAATTTGTCTCTTTTTTTTTTTTCTACATTTATTTGTCTTTGTTTTAGCGTCATTACAGTTGAACTGCATGATTTTATCCTTGGTATTTTCAACTGTTTATACTGTACATCTGTACATTGTAGATCTATTAATACAATATAGCTCTTCTTTGTCCATGCCTTTCTTCTGTGTTCATCTTTGTTTATCGGTCTTCTTTCAGAGGGAGACTCCCACAGAAAGACATAGAGGTGACTTTTCCTGGAATGAGTGGAGACTTCACCAGTGAGAACTTCTCTGCCACCTGGTACCTCATAGAAAACCACATGGGCTCCAGGTAGGTCCTTTTCTATCACCAATCTTAAGCTACCATTCCTTAGAAATCTTAAAACGAAATGGAAAAAAGACTCCCTTTGACAGAAGCGCTCTAGAAAGCAACATGCGTTTTTATTTACAGCACAACATATTTCTAACGGAGGTGTAGGATTAGTTTCCTGTGGCTTGGCTTCACGCAGCAATGAACCAAAGCCAGAGTCTGACTCTCTGAGTCCTGTTCACTGTGCTAGAAACTCCTAATGGTTTGTTCCAGTCAAACTCCTTGCTGGCAGGTGAGCTCAGCGACAGGAAAATCCATGTGTTGCCAAAGAGACTTTACCTTTTATGCCCCCACCAAGCTGAGCAGAGCATTATATGCACTAGAACTGCAGTTAGCCGATTAATTGATTCGTCAATCGACAGGAAATTTATCTGCAACAATTTTGATAATGTAGATGTTTTCTGTTTCTAGTACTCTTCTGTGATAGTAAACTGTAAATATTAGATTTTGGACTGTTGGTCAGACGAAAGACATCACGTTGGACCTAATGGAGAAAATATCAATAGATTAATGAATTATGACACTAATCTTTAGTTGCAGCCCCATTATACAAACTGACATGAAACATAAAAGAAAATGAGTTAGACAGAATGCATGGAGGAAAACATACAGATAATTTGTCATGCTTTGGTTTGATGACTTTAATTTTGAGGTTGAAGTGTCTTGGCCGTATCTCCACATTTGGCCCCTCAGAGAACATTTACGTAGGTAGACGAGGCCGCCCGCTGACCCGAAAGCCCCGAGTCCCGTTCACTGTCATGTCAGGGCAGAGGAGAGTTATTTTGGACTCTCCTGGCTTCCTCTCCCCCTGCTTAGCCTTCCAGTAACCCAGACCCCAGGATCCAGCGTGACCAGGGGCCTCTGTTTGGACCTTTGCTGGGAGACTGTTTCTTCCTGCGGAGGAAGCCTCACTCGGGACGCTCACACAGACACACATACTCACGTTGGCCCAATGTTTGTGTGGGATTGTGTTTCTGAGATGCATGAATTTGATTGGTTTCTTTTTATTCTTAAAAAAAACAACTTTATTAGAGAATATGCACAATATGACGTACAGGGATCAGCCAACGAGTATTTTCATTTTTTCTTTTCTTCGATTGGCTTCTTTTCTCCGTTTAACAAAAAAAAGTCAGAGCAATTTAAAGACATGTGGTATTTTTCAAAATGTTGTGACATTTTAAAGACTAAATGAATTGATCGACGAACCAAATATTGTCGCATGCCTTAATATAATTGCATGATCATTTTGTTTCCTCAGTTTTGAGCAGTTGAAGATTGCAGCCAATAATCTGAAGAAGCAGGCTACGAAGAAGAATGAGGGGAGTCTGGCCTATGTGAAAGGAGGCCTCAGTACCTTCTTTGAGGCCCAGGACGCTCTGGCAGGTGAGAGGGATTAACACATTTCTGTGTGCTATGGAATTGCACCAAATGGCCTACAATTAATACACAAACTTCCATATCATCACTCTTCATCTCTGCTCAGAAAAGAGCTTTTGATTTTTGGAGTGTGTGTGTGTGTGTGTGTGTGTGTGTGTGTGTGTGTGTGTGTGTGTGTGTGTGTGTGTGTGTGTGTGTCAGGATTTATTTTTCCCACTTCACATGTGGTTTAGCAGCGGTTGATTAAAGAGGCTCATTTGGACGCTGTGTGAACACCCTCCACTCCGTATTACAGTTTCACCAGCCAACCACAACACGGCTAATTCACCTTCATCAAAATGAGATCAGCTCTCACCTGTCACACACAGTCTCGCTATAGTCTCCCTAGAGCCTGGAAATGGACACACACATACACACACACACACACACACGGCTAAATTAACCTCCAGATGCCAAGACGATTTCAAGGTAGCAGAGACTGACTGACTGCTGTCGCTCTGCCAGGTACTTAAAATCAATTGTTCGCTTCATCATTCATAATTTTGTCTGTTTACTCTCTCCTCCCGCCATAGCCGCTCAGTTACTTCCCCTTACTATTTATACGTACACTTTTCTGCCTCCATCATTATTATTATTGCTTTCCGTGTGTTTGTGCCCCGGTTGGGAGAGAGGCAATGTTTTCATTGTTAGTGGCTGAATCTAAATAAACGGAGCAGCCCAACACAATGCAGGCCAGAGTATTAGGACTGATAGTGCTGATAACAGACCCAATATGACCAATGGGAACAATGCTCAGTCATTCTCACGTTCAGACTGAGCGTGCCTACTGTGTGCCCACTGCCCCAAAGGGAAGCGTACAGTCTCTCCAGACGGAGGAAGCAATACACTCTGCATGGCCTGAAGTGACCTGTGGCCCGAGAGGGCATAATGATGCTGTATGACCTGTGACAGGATGGGATTCACTGTTTTGGCCTGAATACAAGATGATTAAGAGATGCCCCACTTGCTTTGCAACACCCATTTGTTTGGATTATGAACTCATTTTAAAAGTATTGTCGAATTTATCTCAGAATTCTCCGGCCGGTTTGTGTATTTATTTTTTTTTCTTCACTTGCATAGAACATTTAATTAAAAATAAATAGAAAGAATTACAATAAATTACGAAACAATTCTACACAAATATGTACATCTGAAATAAAATGACAGCTATATACAACAAAATTACAATAACAATATAAAAATGTGTATAGTCCTATAGATGAACGTTAACATAACGCATATAGACAGATGTGAAGACGATAGCAGAACATCTTCACATTTGTCTATAAGCGTTTTTTATTAACGCATCTAAGAATAAAATAGATCATTTTGAAACAAGATAATCAAACTAACATGACTAACAATAATTAAGAGGAATTTGTGTTGCATCATTTCAAGTAGAATAAATGCAACTTAACATAATGTGCAGAAACCATTAGAAGCTCTGGTAGGTTAAAGTGGGCTTACTGAACACTTTGAGTGCTGACCATCTGTAACAATTATGTTACAAATGAACAATAACACACTTTCTAGTTGATAAACAACGAGGCCACAAAATACAACATCGTCATAATGGAACAGGTGCACTTCTGTAACACAAAAGAACAAAAGGTAGAATATCATACACATGTAGTTTCCCCATCATGATTTATTACTGCAGTAAAACATCCTTTCTCGGCCACGATTTGGCTCCCAGTCATTAAACGATGAAGTGGAAGCCCAGAGTGGATGGCTCAAGTGGAGATATTCTGCATACTAGGTGTGATCGGCCAAACCGACATACCAGCCGACACGCCGCCAGCTCGAGACAGCTCTGCAGCAGCTCACTGCCGGGCCCAGTTAGCACAGCTGTCTGAGCCACTGTGAATCCTTTCTTTGTCCCTCAGCGGCGTTTGGCAGGTCTCTGTTGTTGCAAGTCCATCCAAATGAACCTCACCTGAGATGGAGCTGTGAAAATGTAAGAGAAATTAGCTGTGGAGAAGAAAAAAAAGAGAAAAGGATCTAACAGGGTGCTTGTGTGTTCCCCTTGTTCAGAATTTGCTGTCAGGAGTTGCTGTCGTGCTTCCAGCCCTCTCAATCACCATCAAGACGTTCTAGTCCCCTCTTCTGTTTATTTTCACTTCTGCTCGCATGTGAGATTTTTATTGATGACTTTAATAGAAGTCTGGAGTTACTTTTTTTTTTAATGCAAGTGTTGCTGCCGAGGTGGAAACGAGGAGGGGAAGCCAAATGTGGGAAAAGAAATGAGGCGGATAGAAAATATTTAGAGCAAATAGCAGGACTTTGACTTCAATATCCGTGGGGTTTCTCCCCCTCCCCCTCCTTCTTGTCCCCTCTAATTGCTTATTAATTGCTCTCCAGTGTAGCTAATCATCTCCAGCAGAAATGGCAAAACAAAATCCCGCGTCTCTTTTTAATGCATTATGAACTTTTAAGCTCACAGTTTAGACTTTTGCCTTTGCAATCCACAAATCGTGTTAATGACAGTGCTGTTTGCATTAGTAAACTGAAGTTGACCTTTTTGCAAATGGAGAAACCAGACTAGGAGCTCCAGCCAGCTTTTTATGCTAGGCTTGTAATATTTGAGCTTCCAAAGGGCCGTTTAGAAGTGCATTATCAAGTTGCATGGCCTCAAAAGATTTGCACGGTATAACGAATGAGCTGCTTCCAGATCTACGTCCAGATTGGCCAATCCAATGCCAGTGTCCTTATGAATTTCAGTGTTTCTGATGATTAATAAGGTTAAATAATGTCTCGCCCATATCTCGTGTAACAGCTTTTAAGCAAACCAAAATTTAAAGAGCCAAATACAGACGGAAATAGAGAAGAGTCTAAACATGTTGTGTTGTTAAATATCACAGTGTGTGTGTATAAAGGTGGGTGGGACAACTCTGAACTTAAATTAAGACAAAGCGTTATGTATCATAATCAGGACTGCGTGTATTTTAAATGTGGTTTCCATCAGTTGGAATTAAACCCTAAATCTGGGCAGATTAGAGTCCTGTACATTATGTTGTATCTGACGCAGCATCACTCACAGGGTTCCCATGAAGACACAGGTTAGATCTTTAAACCCATTTTACGTCAGATGATGTAGCTACTGGGGGAAGAAAGTTGGAAGTATGTTGTGAGGCCAAATAGGTGTTTAATCAACTAATGTGGTTTCAAGCACTTATATGTTGAATTTTCATATATCAAGTTTCTCATTTGGTTGTGGTCTGATTTTTATGCAAGTTTCAAGAAGAGTGTTTGGTTAACTCATTGGCAGATTTCATGTTTGAATACAATATTTGAGTTGTTCGAAGAAGGGATTTTTGGCTTTGCAGTGAAGAAACAAGTGGTCCTGTAAACCCTCCGATGTGAACCGGCGCAGACCGGTGAAAGGTTTTGGCGTGGCGACGGTTTGATCGCGGAGCCTCTTGAGACCGAGCTGCTCCGGCTGATTGACTGACTGACAGTCTGTCAGGGAGTCCGGGGGTTGTTTCTACAAAAATGTTGAAATTTGAGGTTTTTCATTGTTGTGTGAACAGGAAGTCTCTCAGCGATGCAGGAAACGGAACGGCTACCGTGTTCCAAAAATGCCAGATTCCCAGGGCCTATTCCCCCGAGCGCCCGGCCCCGGCAGGAGTCAAAACATCTCCAGCTTTAGAATCCAGGGACACTGTATTTTTAATCGTATTCATTTTCTTTTCCCCTCAAATGGTTCCAGGAAGTGAAGCGGGAGCTGCCGCTCTTCCTCAGCTCCGGGCTGCGTGTGTTATCCGGACTCTGACCTGATGTTTAGGTTAGCCGTGACGTCATCAGCCCTTCACTGGGTGACAGATGCGGAGGACACACAGCTGGCAGGGGGGGTGGGGGGGAGACGTGAAGCAGACCTGCAGTGTGTGTGTGTGTGTGTGTCTTAGTCTTCCTGTGTGTCCAGCCCTATCAATCCTGTGCTCTCCCATATACACTTCCACGTCTGCGTGCCTTTGTCCTAACCTCGATCTGGCTGCATTTGCCGGCCAGCGAGCAGCGAGAGGTCCATGAGAGGGCCAGCGGCGTCCGTACTGATTAGGCAAAGGCATATTTGAACAGTGCGTTTTAGGAATGCCTCAGTCTCTGCCTCGAGGCTTCTGTCTGTTAGAATGGACCCACATATTTATATACAGAACTCGCCCCCTTTCTCTTTGCCTCCCGCTCCCTCTGCTGTCTCCAAGCTCCGCTAACAACGAGCATTTTAGTTGTGGGAGAAGGAGGAAGACGGGGAAGTGGAGAGAACAGACATTTGTTTTACTGTTTTTTTTCTTTCTTCTTTTTCTCCCATGTTTCGGTCGCTTCATTCTTGAGATGTCTGCCTGTTGCCTATTTGAGTCGCTCCCCAAGTATGTGAGAGAAGGTCTCTTAAGCCTTCTCTGCCTCTCCTCCTCTCTGTCAATAAACCCGCACTGCAGCTCTCAGCACCCAGCTGCCCACTACGGCACACCATTTATTTATTCACTGGGGCAGCCACACCGCTCGCTCTGCCTCTTTTACTCTCTCTCTGTTTTCTCCCCTCTTTTTGAATTCCCTCTCCCGCGTAAAGCTCTTCATGCTAAGTGATGGATACAAGCCATCAGACCCCCGCCCCCCTCAGCAACAGTCATTTTTGGCATCCAGACCTCCAGCTCTGCTCTCCCAAATGTTATTTTTCCGAGAGTTGAAACATTTTAGATTCACATTACCTCCAGGTCAAAGGGCTCCAAATGTCCCAAGACCACAAAGCTGTGCTGTTAATGGCTTTGGTTAGGTGAATTGATCCAGTACAGTCAGCGCTGGGGCAAGGTCACGTCGGCTGCTGCGTGGGAACGGGCCCAAGGAGGGAGGGGTAGGTTCAATAGCAGCATTTGTGGGCGGAGAACCGGCGAGGTTATCTCGCATCTACCACTGGGGTAGGGCCTGTTTATTGTTTTACCTTCGGTTCCTGAAATTGAAAATGTTCCTTTCTCCGGGGATTGCACGTTGGTTAATTTGCAGTGTAGAAAACCGTTTTCCGCTCTTGTGCATTTTCTCACATTTCTTCCCAACTCAAACATCCACGCTATCATTTAATATGTCTCTGATTGTTATTTAGGTGGATTTCACAGTGTATTGTACATCATAGTCCTTTACAGTGAATACTGACTTTTGTGTTGCAGCGATCCACCAGAGGCTGGAGTCTGATGGCACAGAGAGAGTGGAAGGATCCATGACCCAGCGACTAGAAAACATCCTCAACAGTAAGCATCTTTTCATGCAGCGGGACGTCCCGAGAGGAAGTGCAAATGCTTTGCAAATGTGTGGATTTTCCCCAAATCACATCCTCTTAGCACACATAACGGCACGTGTGATTTAATGCATTAATAGCCGATGACAATGTCATGTGTATTGTATTTCAAGCTGTTTTGAGAAATCAGATTTTAATTTTCACGCAATGCTAATTGCTAATGCTTTATCATTGATAAGTACACATTGAATTTATCAATAAAAAAAAGTAAATACATCTATTGGTACACTTAGAAAAGTACATCATTTTTTTTATGTACACCCTTTATCATTCTTTGATTTAGCTTTACTTTTCATCTTCATTTTTTAGCAACCCTTCGAAAAATGTTTCTCCTCCAAAAAACAGTCTTCATTCAAATCCTTCCTTCTTTTTTTTTTACACAAAACTTCAACTTTTTACACTTTCCGTTAATGTTTTCCTAAAAAGTACCGTCATACGTAAGGTACAATTCAGAGAGGGAAATCTTCCAGGTCAATTATTCAATTGACATCGCAGATACACTCCGTGATCAATTTTCAATATTTTACTTACTATAATATTTACAAAATAATCTCCGCTCATTTCACACACACTGATCGCAAAGTCAAGAACAAAGTCCCATGTTTAAAAAAATATTTATTAAACTCTATTCTATCTTTTGAATGCAGAGCTCTTTTGGGGTTATAATTCTCTCCCTGCACATTTGCTTTGACTTATTTTTTTACAGTATGTCATCTGGTTGATTTTTAACACATTCAAATAAAACTCAAAGAGCAAAAGGGGTCAAAGCGATTATGAGACGAGACAGTCTTACGCTCTGTGCTGCCAAACGTACCTCGCACTGATATGCCGTCCATTAACAGAACGCATGTAGCCTGTGTGTGTGTGTGTGTGTGTGTGTGTGTGTGTGTTCAGTCGCCTTTTTAGATCTTCCCCTTTTTTTAACAAGCAGATCCCTCAGCAGATCTTGTGTTCCCACCCTCTCATCTCATACATGATAATGTGACTCCTCTAATGGAGGGTCAATAAGCAGGTCCTTTTCCCGGAGTCTAGCATAAACAAAACCACCAAGCCGGACGTAGCTTTCATCCCCGCAGCCCCAGACTAGTGGGCCCACGGCCCAGTGGACCAGGCCACCGCTCACCCCCCAAAAAGTGACTCTGTACGTCAGACACGCAGCGCCGAGCTCAAAGTAACAATGTTTTCATGACGACTCATATTGTCGAGAGAGAAAAAAATGAGAATTTTTCCTCTGTTCAGTCCCAAGGATTTTGTTTTGGGGGGTGGGGTTTTTGTTTTGATTAGAAGAAGTAGTTTTTTTTCCTTCTATTTGACGGCACATCCGAGGCCACCCACGAAGCCGGTTAGTCGTGCAAACGTTCCGCTCAGCTGTCTGAATAAGAGATAGCTGTCACTTTCTCCTTAGCGGCTCTACTGTGTCCGATAGCATACAGAGCAGGAAGAAAACCAGAGACCGCCGTTAAAGGGGAAATGTGGTATCAACATTTATTTTCATAGTATCCCAGTTTCTCATTTGCTCCTGCCTCTCTTGCTCTCACTCACACTTTCTCTCGCCGTGTGTCTCGTAGGAGCGAGCGATACTGCAGATACTCTTTTCCAGGAGGTCTTGGGGCGGAAAGACAAAGCTGACTCCACACGCAATGCACTCAACGTCCTGCAACGCTTCAAGTTTCTCTTCAACCTGCCACTCAACATTGAACGCAATATCCAAAAGGTACTATTCAGATAGTATGTACGCATGTGCAAAATAACGATCGAAAGAACAGCTTATGTGTCACTATTATAAGTGTCGAATACGAAATAAAGACACACCAGTAAACTTGTAAGCGCTCTCATTTGAGCTGTGTGTCGTGAGATGTTGGATTATTCACCAGGAGGGGGAACGCCTGCAGCTCTCTGAGTGATGGAGGTGAAAATGTGTTTCACAGTCTGCGCTCTCAGAACCTCCCTTTGAATAGAGCGTTTCGGGCTGGTTATTTATGAGGCTATTGTTTTCATCTTGGTGTTGATGAAACTAATCTGGAGTTCATTTAGCTTTCATAACAGGACATTGTCTTCTAAAAATACAGACAGAAATGCTTGAGTCCTGTGGCTTAGTGTTCCTTGGTTCTTATAAAACCCAGCAGAACAATCCTCAGAAAACCTTAAGTCTCCCAAGAGAAGCTTGACTAATTTGTGTTGGCCGTTTATGGGTTTATGGGTAATTAAATAGTTTTTTATATATATATATATATATATATATATATATATATATATATATATATATATATATATATATTTGTATTTATATAAGCTATTTTTTATCTGTTGCCTGTAACACAGATACAATTGGCAGTTATAGCCGCTTTGTAAAGCTCACAATATACAGTTTATGTTTAAACCATTCATGCCACCACATGTTGTGCCATTTCCGCTACCTGGGGATAGCCACAATTTACTTTATAATGATTCATCATAAAGGGAAAAACGTGCCACTTCAATAAGTATTTAATACGTTTTGAGTGAAATGCATTTGTTATACGGACGACAGCTTCTTCTTTTTAAAGCCGTTTTTGTCTCCAGCTGCTTTGAGAACTCCCACAGCTCAACAAGAAAAAGAGCATTCAACTTTATGTGATTTCTAGTGAAGCCGTTCTTTTGATTATTAATTGTTACTTTAAAGTTGTTCTTGATTCAGTGTTTCCAACGCTGTATCTAGATCTATCCCCAGTAAGTATGTAGTTTTAAGGCTCAGCTTGGATTGCCGTCATCAGGAGGGTGGCGCTAGAGAGTTGAAAAAAATGACTGAACTGTTTATTAACTGAAGTGACTTTTCTGTCAGGGCGATTACGATGTGGTGATCAACGACTATGAGAAGGCCAAATCTCTTTTTGGCAACACTGAAGTCCCGGTTTTCAAAAAAGGTCAACTTTCTTTGCTCAATAAATAAATGAAATTACATGTTTTTTATTTCCTCTATATTGAATACAATGGGGTTTCCTGTTACTCTGTTCCAGTGTATGCTGAGGTTGAGATGAGGATCGGAGCACTGAGGAGTCTCTTATTGGAGAAACTGCTCCAGACCCCGTCGACACTGCACGACCAGAAGAGATACATCAGGTCTCCTTACATTTTTTTGATTTCTAGAGTCTGTATTCCTCCCAGTCGTCATGTTTATACGTTTCATACTCATTGATTTGATTTTACATAACAGGTTCATTATATACATGTAAAGCAGTTTATTTTTATTTATCTCTGTCCTGTTTTCACACATGTCACACAATCTCTGCGTACAAGTAATATACAGTAATCACACTTGTCATATCTGTGTCATCGATCGACCAGAACTTCCTCCTCCATTCACTTTCGTCTGTCTGCCACTTCTCTAATCCTCTCAGCTTTTTGTTGTCCCGTCATCTTGTTTCTGTTTCTATTTCCCCCTCTTCCCTGCCTTTTCTTTCCCTCTTCCCCCCCCCCCCCCCTCTATCCCTCTGTCCATTCATACTTGTGGTCTCTCCCGATTTATTATTGTTAAGACCGACCTGTCAGGATCACAGAGACCAGTTCTCAACCACACGGCAACGTCTTTCATCCTGCTGCATTAGGCACGGCTCTGAACGCCCACTCAGCTCCTGTTTACTCTTGCCGTGGATGGTGGGAGCTGCGAGCATGTGTGTGTGTGTGTGTGTTTTGTGCCTGGGGAGTCTTGCTTAATCTTTTGAAAGATGCCACCTAATGAGAAACAAATGAGTAGGAAGGCCATAGGACAACAGTAGAGGGAGCCAGGCATCAGCTCAAAAGAGTGCATCATCTGAGAACCCGTGATTGGTCTCTTGCTCCGGTCTCTGGTGTCTACTGCACCAGCAAGCCAGCAACTCACCAGAAGAGATGTGTGTTTCTTTTTCTTCTTCTTTTTTTTTCACACACCTGTGTGTTTGTGCACACGTACAGGTACCTGTCTGACCTGCACGCTCCAGGCGACCCAGCATGGCAGTGCATCTATGCGCAGCACAAGTGGATCCTGCAGCTGATGCAAAACTGCAGAGATGAGTTCATCAGCGGCCAGAGAGGTGACTCTCTCTCTCTCTCTCTCTCTCTCTCTCACACTCACACACACACACACTCACACACACACTCACACTTGCATGTCTGACATGACTCGCTTCACACATGAAGTGAAAAGCCCCTGTTTAGCATTTCCAATCAAGCGGCCGGTGGATGTCATGAGAGTCTGGAGGTAGCTGAGGGCAGAGGGAAGGCCAGCTGCCTCTCCGTCGTACCAGCTCTCCGCTTGCATTCCCCTCTCCGTCACCGCCTTCCTCGGCTCTACTTGAGGCCCGCATGTTTATTTTTTTATGAATAAGATGAAAGTGAGGGAGCATTGGCTTTGGATTTGGGTTTCAGGGCTTGACATGTTACTGCACACACACAAACTCTCTCGCGCGCTCACACACACACGCACGCACGCACATACACACACACACACACACACAGTTTCACAGATGGATTGGAACAATTAACCCCAATTAAAGCCGTTCCTCTGTTAAATCAGCCAGCAGAAAAGATGTGAACGTGAAACCGTCCGCTCAGGAAGAACCGCGATTCGCCAGCCACGCTTAGACACACATGCACACTCCTACATCCACACTCACACAAAGGCACCCATACAAATACATTGTGAGTGGGTGGCTGCTTCACATAGTGCAGCTGGAACATAAACATGTCTAATGCTAAGGGTAACAGTGGTTTCCGGGGCTCAGGCTTGATGGATCTGGGGGTTGGTGCGCTCCCTGCCTCTCAACAGTTAAATATCATCTTGATCATCATGTCGGGGATGGCCCCTTCTTAGTCCACACATGCATTCCACAGCTGAGCAACATGTGGCAGGGAGTGACTCTAAAAGTGTATGCAAATCAAGTGCAACCCAACTATTCTGAAAATTGCCGGTTTGCAAAGGTCTGCATTTACAGTTAGTTTATTTACTTTAATATAACAGTGTGAGACGTGAAATAAACTTGAAGTGATTCAAGAGAAACCTGATATCTAAACACTCTTCTATATACAATACAATGCTGACACCGCATAAAGAGACACATGTACTGTGCACAACAAGTCCTCGTCCTACCTAAAACAGAAAGTTTTCCAAACAAGACTCACGAGTCTTTTCCTGATCCGTCACATCTATCGTGAAGCTCTGTTTAAGTTTAGCCAACTAAAGCTACTTGGTTAAGTTTAGAGAAAGATCACCTTCATGTTAAAAAGGAACCAAACTTCACTGTTTTTACCGTTTAACACAATTCCGCACGAATACGGGTCAAAAACTCCACAAGGTACCCAGAAGTGTTTAAACAATTGACCAGCTCTGTCATGTTTGGTCTTCATCTCGACGTTGGCGATCGCATACATACCAACAGAAAGGTGCGCACGGTCCCTCTGGTTTTTCTGTCAGTTCTACTCTCGTTGTTTGCCACAGCCAGCTGTCTCCTGTCCCCTCTGCTGTCACACAGGCAGCCCCTCTAATCCCCCCCCCCCACACACACACACACACACACACCTGGTAGTTATTTACCATCCGCGGTCTTCTCTGCTCACCTCTCGCCCCAAGTACGAAACCCGTGCCTCTTGAAACCTCCCTCCACCCAGGCAGCCCTTTAACAGCCGCCATCAGAAAACCACATCCACTACATCTCCCTGACCCCACTCTTCCTCTCTCTCTCTCTCTCTCTCTCTCTCTCTCTCTCTCTCTCTCTCTCTCTCTCTCTCTCTCTCTCTCTCTCCCTCTCTCTCACCCCTCCTCTCAAATAGCCAGATTCTCCCCTTATGGTACCTCACAGCCTGCCGCTCTGCCAGCAGCCTCCTCTTCCTCCTCGTATCCCATTTACCAGTTTATTTTAAAGGCATCTTTTTAAGCTTTTGTCGGCATCACACGTGGCAGGGATTAGCTTTTTGTGACGGATCAGCAAAAGTCTGACTGATGTCATTTCCTCCGTCTCCTGTGAGTCCAGAAGATGAGGTCAGAGGCCGTTCTGGTGGAGTTAAAATTCAATCAATTACACTATTAATTGCCATAAATGTGAATTAGACCCATCTGTCTCTGTTGAAACAAAAGTTCCGGTTTTCTTGTGAGGAAGCATAGCCGAGCAAGTTGCTCCCGTATGTCTAAACACTCCCATCATGCCCCGGTGCTGCAATCCGACTCTGCCCGATTCAATTATAAACTGCAGTATTCTTATTTCCTGAACAGCGCTTCTTCTGCCAATATCAATACAATTAGCAGGACATTTTGTTCGTAGGAAAATGGGTTTGTCAGTGAACAATTAGAGGGATTTTACATTTGACTGGGAAACATGCGGTTTTGATTTTAGACTCAGTCCGTACCACTTGAGGGGAAACATGTTAATTATTACACTTCAACTCGCATGTTTATCAAGTGTTTGCATGTGTATGGTGTGTTCCTGATTTTATCCCCCAAGAGATGAATGTATCAGTTTATTTTTATTCTTTATGGTCTGTTTATCCGTTTAATCCTAAAAAGCTAGTAAAACGTGGGTAAAACACTTAAAGAAAGGTAAAAAAAAAAAAGAAAGAAGCTGAACTTAATGGGATTTGCAGGGCAAAATGCTGGTAGTTTTACTATTTGCTGCTTTTTTAGTGTCTGGAGGGATTGTGGAGCTCACTTTCACTTCATGCCTAGTTGTGTCTTTACTTTTGTTCACCAGACGCATCTTCTCAACTGTTAGCTTTGTTTACTATAAATTATGGTGGCCGGTGGTTTACAGCAGGAAGCTTAACAACTTTTGGATCATTTAGAAAAATAAATAGGTCAAAAATCTTTTTAGTTTTTAGATGAAAATCTGTATATATATATAATATAAAAAAAAAGAAGAAGAGTCTTATATAATCTGTAGCGTGGGAAATACATTACATTTAAACTGGAGTCAGTAAGGTGTTTGTGCGCTGTTAGAGAGTGTGTGTGTGTGTGTGTGTGTGTGTGTGTGTGTGTGTGTGTGTGTGTGTGTGTGTGTGTGTGTGTGTGTGTGTGTGTGGTCAGGGTCAGTGACCCCTTGGGGAACAGGAACTCATCTGACCCGCCGAGACGCATCAGACCTGATGAGGAAGTGAGCGGAGGCACATTGTTTCAGCGTCTTCAACACGCGTACACAGCGGTTCCTATATTTCAACCTTCAGACTTTTAGCAGGAAACAACCTAATGAATAGCTTGAGCACTTAAAGCAGCCCTGCACGCATGCGCACTCACACCTAAACTGTCTCACGCACACACACACACACACACTTGTGCATTCTGAGGACGCCGGGGCTTCGGCCGACACCTGGATCAACAGTGGCTCTCATCCCCGTAAAAAGAGAGGAAAACATCTCGGAGACGGACTCTGCTCAGCTCCATATGGGCTGTGTGTCAATGTGGTGTGTGTGAGATGTGAGAAGGTTTTGTGTGTTTACAGATAATCTGACTCAATCGAGAATTTCCTTACTTTTTTCTAGACTGGATGGCTGGGTTGTGTGCGCGGCCGGCTCAACCGCAGTTGCTCCTTTTGTTGGGGATTTCTCAGCGCTCGCTTTAAACACTGCATTCAGCCTGTGACTCACCAGTAGACTTTTCTCTGTGTGTGTCAGACACATGTTTTGGAAATGTGGCCATCTGTCTCCCTTCGTTTAGACAAACTACATGTAGGCGTATTGCAGCGTTGCACGAACTTCTCTTTCATTTTCATCGTAGTAGGTTTTACCCCCTCTCAGCACTGCGGTGTTTCTCTTTCATTCCTGATTGTCAACTTTCGTCCCTTCTTCCGTTATCCTGCAGTTATCTCGTAGGTTCACTGAACTAAAGTCATCTCACTCGCCGAGACAGGCGTGCGTGCGTGTGTGTGTGCGTGCGTGTGTGTGTGTGTGTGTGTGTGTGTGTGAGGTTGCAGAAGGATTTTTTTTCATTCGTCGCTCCTGCAAAGCTCCCTGTTGCCATCTGGTGGAGCTCTGGTCTCAAGGGCGAGCCGTAACTGAGCCCAGTGGGGCCGCTGTAAACCCGCTTCACCCCGGCGCTCACAAAGCCCACCGCTCTGTTTCCTCGCCCTGGAAACAAGGGCACATTCTCCCCGCTGCGGGCCGCGGCAGAGACGGATCAGAACACAAATAAAGAAAGGCCGAGAGGAGCGAGGGAGGATTGTTTGGTGTGAAAGCCTGCTGAGCTTATTGAGGAATGTGGAATTATGAAAAAGGCTTATTTGATTATTTGATATCTGAAGTATGTGTTTCTTTTCCCTCCGAGTTCATTCCTCATCCCCACCTCACTCGCCCCTTTTCCTTTCTTTCGTTATGCATGTCAGTGGGCGTCGGAGCTCTGGACCAGGAGGGGGATACCCGTCCGGCGGCCCTCGGCAGGCTGAGCCACACCGCGTCTCTGAAGAGAGGGGGCAGCCTGCGAACGCCTCGACCCAGCAGTGCGTACCGCAGTCACTACTCAGCCACACGCTCAGCGCTGGGGAGGGGCTTCCCTGTCTGAGGCACACTCTGAGT
Organism: Myoxocephalus aenaeus; assembly: GCA_038501785.1. Classification (NCBI taxonomy): domain Eukaryota; kingdom Metazoa; phylum Chordata; class Actinopteri; order Perciformes; family Cottidae; genus Myoxocephalus; species Myoxocephalus aenaeus. The sequence goes on along the minus strand of JBAMJR010000050.1, from coordinate 1,444,801 downwards.
GTGCATTTGTTTGTTTGTGTGTGTAACACTTTTTGCCCTGCACAGTGCTTCGGGGAATCGCAATATATATATATATATATATATATATATATATATATATATATATACACACACGAGTCCTGTAAGGGAACTGCAGCGTGTCTCCTTACCTCAGACTGTACAGTAAAAGTACAACAACAGGAGCCTAGTGTCCCTGGAAGTTAAATATAATTAGATTATTTTAAATGCAGAAGCACTCTTAACATTTTCAAGTCAGGGTTGTTTGCAAGTTCATAAGTCTCCCATCAACTCCTAGTATAGCGTCGATAAATATTGTAGTGGGTTTGTGTAAAACGGTATGTGTGTTGTTCTTTCTTTTAGCCTGGCGCTTTGAAACCCCGCAGCAGGTGCAGTTTGTGGAGAAGCTGTCGGATGTGGTAATCGGCCAGTTGCCCAACTTCTGGAAGCTCTGGATCTCGTATGTTAATGGGAGTCTTTTCAGTGAGGTAAATAGCTTCGACCGTGACAAGGAAACGCACTGTAACGCACAACGGATGGGTTTACCCTACACCTCGTTCCACATTATTATGCAAATTACACTTTGCTCAGATTTTCCTAAATAGTAATGCACAGTCAGTCAGTATCATTTTCAAGTCATCAACTGTTAGAGTATAAGTCAAATTCTATTGAACAAACCTCCTAATGATAACAGTATTTTTTTCAAAAATAAAAAACTCAAAATGCAGTGTTCCAAATTATTATGCAGAATTTCAGAGTTTCAGAGTTTCAAGATATTTTATAGGTTGTAAAGAACAAAAAATTGTCATTTGTTGAATTTGCAGCATTAGGAGGTCATATTTACTGAAATCAAGAAAAGTTTGAATCAAAAACATCTTAACAGGTCAAGTTACATGTTAACATAGGACCCCTTCTTTGATATCAACTTCACAATTCTTGCATCCATTGAACTTGTGAGTTCTTTGATAGTTTCTGCTTTAATGTCTTTGCAGGATGCCATAATAGCCTCCCAGAGCACCTGCTTGGATGTGAACTGCCTTCCACCCACATAGATCTTTTGCTTGATGATGCTCCAAAGGTTCTCAATAGGGTTAAGGTCAGGGGAAGATGGGGGCCACACCATGAGTTTCTCTCCTTTTATGCCCATAGCAGCCAATGCCCCAGAGGTATTCTTTGCAGCATGACATGGTGCATTGTCATGCATGAATATGATTTTGCTACGGAAGGCACGGTTCTTCTTTTTGTACCACAGAAGAAAGTGGTCAGTCAGAAACTCTACATACTTTGCCGAGGTCATTTTCACACCGTCGGGGACCCTGAAGGGGCCTACCAGCTCTCTCCCCATGATTCCGGCCCAAAACATGACTCCGCCACCTCCTTGTTGACGTCTCAGCCTTGTTGGGACATGGTGGCCATTCACCAACCATCCACTACTCCATCCATCAGGACCATCAAGGGTTGCACGGCACTCATCCGTAAACAAAACAGTTTGAAAGTTAGTCTTCATGTAGTCCTGAGCCCACTGCAACCTCTTTTGCTTGTGAGCTTGGTTTAGGGGTGGCCTAATAACAGGTTTAAGGACACTTGCAAACCTCTTGAGCATCCTACATCTTGAAGTTCGCGAGACTCCAGAGGCACCAGCGGCTTCAAACACCTGTTTGCTGCTATTCAATGGCATTTTAGTGGCTGCTCTCTTAACCCTACGCATTTGTTTGGCAGAAATCTTCCTTATTTTGCCTTTGTCTGAACGAACCCGCTTGTGCTGTGAATCGGTGACAAATTTCTTCACCGTCCGATGATCACGCGCAATTCTTTTGGAAATATCCAATGTTGTGATACCTTGACCAAGGTATTGCACTATTTGCCGCTTTTCAGCAGCAGAGAGATCCTTTTTCTTCCCCATTTTGCCTGAAACATGTAGCTTGCTTAATAATGTGGAACATCCTTCTTAAGTAGTTTTCCTTTGATTGGGCTCACCTGGCAAACTAATTATCACAGGTGTCTGGGATTGATTTCAATCATCCAAATAGCCCTGAGACACAATACCATCCATGAGTTTCATTGAAAAACCAAAAAATGAATGTTTATGACCCCTTAAATACAATTTGCCTAATAATGTGGAACGCGGTGTAATCACAAAAAAGTGCTGCGCTGTTTCTGGTAACTAGTCAGATAGCTGGTGGGAAAGGAATTGATCTTCGTCAAAGTGCAATTTCCAAACATAATTTCTGACAGGGGACCTGTTGTTGCTTGTCATAACCCGCTTTATCCCCTGCAGTTTCCTGTCTGCGTCAACATTGGAACTAATACAAAGGAAGAAAAAAAATGTTAATGTCTTTAAAACGTTTTCGTCAAATGGATGACTTGTTTCAATGTGCAGATAATATTAAACATGAGTGTGTCTTGTTTTTCTTTCTGTTTGCAGACTGGAGAGAAATCTGGTCAGGTGGAAAAATCCAAGAAAAATGCCAGACAGCGACAGAATGATTTTAAAGTATGCTTCGTTGTGCAAGAATGTTATTTTGAGACGCTTACTCACTGCCTTATGACGCTTGTTTTTAAAACAATCTCCACCTAACTTTGTTGTTTGTACGTCTCGCTGTGTGTTTTATAGAAGATGATCGAGGAGATGATCAATCGGCTGGTGAAGCTGGTTCGGGGGGCTCTTCTCCCCACCACCCTCCCGCAGGGGGAGCTGAGTTTTTACGGCGGCTGGGAGAACAAGACGGAGCTCACTGGAGCCTGGCTTACACAGATCATACACATCGTCAGGTTTGAACCGCTATCTCATTGGTTCTGTGCAGTTTGGACACGCTTGTATGCAGGAATTTAAAACGTCATGCATGCCACACCGCTTATTGACCTCAGTCTCTCTCGTCTCTGGTCCAGGGCTTGTCATGAGGCTCTGTCTGCTCTGGAGATCCCAAACGACTTGCTGCAGGTGATCCAGGATCTGCTGCTGGAGCTGAGAGTGCACTGCCTCATGGTGTCTCTGCTGCACACTACAGAAGGTGAGGGAGGACTCTGTGTGTCTGCAAATCTATTTTGCTGCATTCCTCCATTGAGTATTTGGTGGTCAGTGTCCTCAACCGTCACATGTTACCTAAAACAACTTCCAGGTATAGCAATGGAGAAAGTGTTATGAGACTAAAACCAGACATGCTCGGTTTCACTTGTGGTTAGGCATGGTCATTTTGAGAAGAGTGACTGGCTTTTCTCTTAACTTTCCCCCACACTGTGGTCTCGTCAGAAAAGAGTGTGATTTTATATCATGTTGTGGTTTCCCCTCAGAAGCCCTTAATTCTGTTGATGTTTTAATTTGTCATTACCCTGTGTGAAAGTGATCACACTGTATATTTTTTTTTCTTTCTGTGCGATCCCAGCCGTTGACCTTTTCGATTCACATTTGTGCTTTTTGTACACTCAGATGTCAAGAGGCTCGCTGAGAAGGAGGACTGGGTCGTGGATAACGAGGGAATCACCAGCCTGGTAAGGGCGTCCTGTGGCATCAAGCAGTAGGTCATTGTGGTCAAAGTGTCAGTCACATGTCAGGTACACACTCAAAGATACACACAAGTATCTATTGCACGTTGAATCATCATTTTTGTTCTGTAGTCGGCAGGGTAGTTACTGTAGTTTAAAAACAAGATGTCAATATTATTTTAGTAACATTTGTATGTATTTTATGTAAAGTAAATCATTCATGCTGATGATTAAAGATCTTTGTTATTTACATTTTTTTGTCACTTTCCTATCCCATAATGTGTTTGCATCCCCGCTGAGGATGCAGATAAATATTGTAGCCAATTTTCATACAGCAGTTTTTGTAATCTATGTTCTCTCTTCGTCATGTTTTTTTTGCAGCCTTCACAGTTTGAACAGTGTATGGTCCAGATGCTGCAGTCACTCAAAGAGCCCCTGGAGATCAAACCTGGAGAAATCAATGTGAGAGAGTCAGCTGCAATCATCAATGCCTCGACACTTAAGTAGCAGAAGCAGTCATATGACAATCATAAACATAACTTTAGCCAAATGCAATCTGTTTGGCCAGTCGGAGACATTTGTTTTTAACACACATGTGGGTGCTGTACTGCTGCTGCACACTGCAAGTCCCAACTGTTGCATCTGTGGTTAAGAACATGTTCACTGCAAATGAACCCTGAGAGTTTTTAGTGATTGCTCGCACACACAGAGTGAATCGGATCGTAGGACTTTTCTGATGCGCTTCACGGTCTTCTCTTCAGGTGCTGCAGTATGACCAGGTCCAGGACCAGGCCACAGAGCTCAGTATGAACATCATGAAGGTAAGACCTGTCAGCCTGCAGCCAAAATGACAGATATGGTTCTATTATGGACGTCTGACCGACACACAAAAAGCACGGAAAAGCAGTATTTATGAATAGAAATACATTCTGGAAAACGAGATCTCTCAAGATAGATTAAGGGGGGAAAAAAGAAGCAAGTATAACAACTCGCAAGGGACACAGGAGCACTTTAAAACGACTGATATTCTGCTTAACTTTTATTCCATTTTGTCCGATTTAAAGCTTTGACAGCCAAAGACAAGCTGTCTCAAAATGATGATACCGTCCAAGATTTAGGACCAAAGTCTCACAATGCGACTGTTTTGCTACTTTTCTAAAAACATGACTGCAGCTTGACTTTATTACTGTATTTCTATTTACATCGTAGAGTAAACTGATATAATTCAGTCCGACACCGATTATAACTGAGATTTGAATGACAACTATTGCCCTACATAGAAGACTGTCCGTTGAAGCGGCCTCCTGGTGTTCGAGTACCTAAGATCTAACTCTGTCGTGACCTGAGCAAGTTCATCATGTAAGAGTAAGATATAACGACACGTGTCTTTCACGCCATGCCTGACTGTGTTCATGTGTTTAACGCAGGTTTTCATAAACTGCTTGGAGCAGCTGAGCACTAAAAGTGACATTGATACATCTCGGTAAGTATTTGGATGACTTTTTCACATCTTTGATTCCAGTGTGTTTGACTCTGACAACACATTCCTCCTGTGTGTGTTTCTGTTTGTGCAGCAACATTGCAGTGGACCTGTCCTCTCCAGATCGTTTCACTGGCGTTCACGAGGGCTTCAGTCCAACATCTGTAAGCGTGATGTTTTTATTTTTTTATTGTTTCCTTTCAAACTGTTTGGGGTTAATACACCTGAAAGCCCACATCTGGCAGCGTCACCAAAGCGTGGGCTCCCTCCTTTACACAACAGTCCAAATGCGCGTCTCACTCATTCAAACCGCAAAATGTTATCAGGCTGTTTCCTGGTTGTGGACAAGAAGCAGATACGTCCTCATTTCCTGTAACTTGTTTGAGATGTGAGTGAAGGGGGTTTAGCGCAGGGGAGGAGGAGGACGAGGAGGAGGAAGAGCATGGCGTAGAGTGCTTCTTGTAAAGGGAAATGGAGCAAGGTGCGAACGGGGTTCCCCCGCCTAAATATGCGTAGCAGGGGTTAAGCAGCGAGACTCGATCGAGTGCAGCTGACCGATGTTCAGACTGGTGACACGCTCTACTGTTTGGTTGGCATTACCAGTTAAATATCAGGTTATATCCACCCACTGAAGTCTCATATTTTGAGGTATGCAGTCTTAAAAACATATCGCTGGCAATGACAACGTCATGCTTGTCAAACTGTACAGCAGGATCCCTCCTGTCAGTGTTTCAGGGTTCTTACGGTCATGGAAAACCTGGAAAAGTCATGGAATTTTAAAATGGTTATTTCCAGGCCTGGAAAAGTCCTTGAAAAAAATAAATTCCCAAAAGTTTTGGAAAAGTCATGTAAATGTGTTATATTCATGTGTTCATGACATTCATTTATGCTGAGTTTGAAATAATTAATATGCTTTTAAAAGAAAGACGCTCAAAATATAAGCAGGCATACATACAGGCATCTATATTAATGTTTATTATTTTAATCAAACTACTGTCTCTCATTCATTTGTGTCATTTAAGGTAGACTGTATGCTTTGGAATTCTCATTGTTAGTTTAAATACTACATTTGCTCACTTTTGTATGTATACACCGAGATTTCATAAAATGTTTGGTTATGAAAATTTGGTTTAAAGTCATGGAAATCCACTGGTCAAATGTGTATGAACCCTGGTGTGCATTATTGTGTGTTGTAGTTGTTTGTCAGTACCAACGTGAGTCTTAAGACATTGAAAGTGAGGACATTTCAGCAACATGAAGACATTTTTGTAAAGCAAAGACATTTAAGGAAAATGAGAACAGGTTTATAAAGTAAGGACACTTTTGAAAAGACAACATTTCAGGGCTTTAGGGATAATTTAGGGAATTTGGGACATTTTTAGCAAAGTGAAGAGCTGTTAGGAAGTGAAGACATTTTTTGCAAAGATTACTAAGTTATTGCATTTAAAAAATGTGATGTTTTTTTTGTGCAGAATTTCAGTAAGCTAAGGACACACAAAGAAGTGAGGATATTTTTAGAACGTAAAGAGTGGGGAAGAAGTGAGTACATATTAGGACACTTTGTTCCTTAATGCCTCACAGGGCTATTCAAGGGTTAGTACTTAGTCTCAGGGTTAAGGTCACACCTCGGTTAAAGTTTGGGGTTCGGCATGTAGTTGTGATTAAGGTCATAGGTCAGGGTATGCATTACGTCTGAGAGAGTCCTTGCCAGTATAAAAGTATAAACATGTATTTTTGTGTGTATAGGAGCAGCGTCTATTGATCATCCTCAGTAACTGCCAATACCTGGAGAGACGCACTTTCCTGAACCTGGCCCATCACTTTGAGAAGCACAGCCTCACCGGCACCGAGAAGATCACACGGGTCAGTTCACCGCTCAAGTTTATACCCAACGAGTTTACATGAGTAACTCTGACTCATGTGGCTGATTAGAAGAGTGTTGTGTTTTCATCACCAACAAAAGCTGATCAGAGAGACGCTAAAGATATGACTCCTTACTTTAAGAGAAGACAAAAAAGTAAAGGTCATTGTCTTGGAAATTCAGTTCCACATTTTTACTTTCTCTTCCACACTCACACTCACACTCACAATGACTAATGGCTGATTCACAAAGCAAAGAAGTATTCGTTAAGCTTTTCCAGTTAGATATGGGTGGCAGTTTGTCGAGATTTTTATCTTTTCAGTATTAGTTAATAACAGAACTTTAAAAAAAAAATCCCCCATAATGCATCTACCACACAGCTGCCTCACTGGATGGCACAGCTGCACCACTAACACTGGAAGAAAGTCAAACTCCCCAAACCTTATGCCTGTAAAACGTTACAAACAGGATATTATGCACTTACAAGTTAAAGCATCGCTCATCGCATGCGTCCGCACAGGGCTGGCTGATAACTCAATATTATCATTTATTTATCATGACAGGACAGAACTCATCCCAAATAAATAATGTTAATTGAAGAAAGTCAAACAAAACGTTTTTGTTTCACACATTTGAGGACCACAACTAAAGAACGACAACTCAACTACACAATGACAAGGAGATGGATTATGTGTAGTTATTGGTAGATTGATTTTTATTTGTACAGTATCTCATTCTGCTTCGACTTAGAAGTGTCAACATATATATATATATATATATATATATATATATATATATATATATATATGTGTGTGTGTGTGTGTATGTATGTATGTATGTATGTATGTATGTATATATATATATATATATATATATATATATATATGTATATGTGTGTGTGTGTGTGCTGAATGTGTGTCTCCATTCTGTTGTTGTAACATCACGCGTCCTCTTCGTCCCAGGTGAGTGTGGACGCTGTGCGAGAGCTGGATAGACAACTGTTTGAGGCCTACATCGAGAGACGGGCCGACCCGATCTCGGGCTCTCTGGAGCCCGGCATCTACGCCGGATACTTTGACTGGAAAGACTGCCAGACCCCTACAGGTACCGCACCGCACTCAGCAGAAAGTCCTCCCTCTGTACGCTGCTCTTGTGTATCGCCTGGAATGTGTGTCTGAGACGGCGGGGCAGACAACCACTACCTGATAATATCCAAAATGAGCTCCTAACAGTCCTGCTGGATGAGAACTCTGGTCTGATCCGTGTTGTTGTGGTTCTCGGTGTGTCATGTGTAAAGTACAGCTCTTTTGATGGCTTACTGTAAACACCGCTGAGATCACTCTATTAGTCCCCCTAAAAATCTCATGGCCTTTGGGCTTAGCTGTGGGTGTGTGCCCATGAGTTTAGTTTGACTTTTTGTACACCAGATGCACCAAACCCAGGTGAAACCTAAATGCGTATATGTGGTTTACCTTAACACAGGATGTGAGGCAACATGTCAGAGTGCTCGTCAGAGCTCTGGGTGTGTTTTCAGATGGGCAGCAGCTCCTGACATGGCTTTAAAAGGCAGCGTTGCAGTAGAACGTCGGGCCTCGCTCTGGTTTGGGCCTGCCGGTGTGAGTCGGTGTGTTTGGGCTGCATGTGAAAGAGGAACATTTTGGACACTAAACCACAGTTCTAGGATATGATACTTTCACTTGTTGCACTTTTTTGTGTGGGACTCATGATGGTGTGCGCGGCGCTGCAAGGCATTAACAATCCAGTTTCAGTACCTTCAGTCTGTTGCTGCCTCTGGTCTCTCCTGTCTATTGTTAAAAAAATAATACACCTCCAGCTTCATATATTTGCATGATTTGGATCTTTGTGGGCAGCTTGTTAATGTATTTTTTTTGGGATGATATGATATTAGGATCATGAAGCAATAATGAAGGCCTCTCGCTTCGTAATAAACAAATGTTTCCAATATATTATTAATCATGAATATTATGAAGTTTTCACTGTCCCTGCACAATTTACTGTCTATACAGTGTGAACTACTTTTCTTCTCCCTGGATTGAATCTTCACCACGAATAATCAAAGGTTATGAACTCCTAGTTCATCCAGTGACTTTGACATGGCTATAAAAAGGTCCCTTATGCAAATGATCTATACTAGTGCCAATACGACTCCCGAGTTTTGGTATCAATACCAAAAGTGATACTTCCTTTGATACCCTTTCTTTAGCGATACGATGCATTTAACTGAAGTGGTAAAAGGCCGTGTTTGTAACAACAGAGAAACCTTGAGATACTATTTGTTCTCTCCTAGCATCTCATCTTCCCGTGTAGCTGGATTTCTGTTCATGCTGTGCCTTCTTCTCCCTCAGGTGTAAGGAACTACCTGAAGGAAGCGCTGGTCAGCATCATCGCAGTTCATGCTGAGGTACACACACCTACACACTTCTTTCTCACACACCATGACCTCTTCTCCTTCTTTGGACTTGTCCCTTTATCTAACTGCATTTGCCAGATGTTTTTTTTTTTGTCTCCTCACCATCTGTCTAATGCGTTCATCACCATCTTTATCTGCATCAGGTCTTCACGGTGTCTAAGGACCTGGTACCTCGGGTTTTGTCTCAGATTGTTGAGTCGGTTGCGGATGAGATGTGTCGTCTTATGCAATGTGTGTCCTCCTTCAGCAAAAATGGAGCCCTGCAGGTACTCGCACAGTTACAGAGCAGTCATAGTAAGACCCTGACTCATAAGTCAACCCTCACGCTCGCTGGGGGATTCACCTGTCGTTTGTGATCGTGCCGTAATTCAGTTTAAGATGTCAACTGCTGACAGTTGACGATGTTCATTTGATTTCATCTGACACCCCCCCCCCCCCCCCCCCCCCCGCTCAGGCTCGTCTTGAACTCTGTGCTCTGAGAGACGTCGTAGCCACATACCTCAACTCTGAAAGCAGGTAAGTGCAGCACACACATTCACACAGTGTCGCAGACGGGAACTCCCATATGTGCCCGCCCAGTGATTTATGGTAGCGAATGTCACAAACATAAATCTTAGCAGTCGCACATCCCTCTCCACAGTCCCTATTTATGTTACTTGGTGGGTTCTGGAAAGGAAGTGAAAGTAATCTGGTTCTGCTGTGTGCACGCACTGTGGTGTGTGTGCGCGTGCGCGCGTGTGTGTGTTCATACATGTATGTGTTCATGTGTGGAGGTCATGCTTCGACTGTATTTTCTGTTTCCAGTTTTAATAAATGTGTCTGTTTAGTTTTTTTTAAATGAAGTTTTAACAGAAGGTTTCTTTGTAGTTCCAGCTTCAAACTTGCTTTGGATGCCCTTCCACAGCTCCACAGCGGAGCCGATAAGAAGTGAGTGTCTTTCTGGTTACTAGAAAAAAAATCTATCTTTCTTGTTTTCTTTCGGTATTTGCTTTTAAATAATAATTTCACCCAATTTATGTATGTTTTTTTTCCCCCCGACCAGGTTGCTGGAAGAGTTGTTGAACAAGTTTAAAAGCAGCATGCAGCTCCAGCTCACCTGCTTCCAGCCCTCCTGCATCCAGCCTGTTAAGAGATGAACTCAACCCAGTCTACCTACAACCATACTGCACTCTTTGTTTCTTATCTAGGTGCAACCAGCTAAGGAGCGTTAACCATGTCTTTTCATTTATCACGCTTTTTTCAGTGTCACTTTCGACTTCTGCTTCCCCAGATTGGACACCAAAGTCTGTTCATCTAATCTCAAAGACACAAAATGAGTTGATTTCATTGTTACTGTGTAGGACAGTCCCAGCCATGTGGGTTATGCTAATCGGCCACTCATGTAACTGACAGGCAGCGTAGCAAGGGGCTAACTGGCCTGTTTCCAGAACGTTCTGGGTCACAGGTGGGATGTAGGCTGTAACCGAGATGGCCTCGCCTGTCTCAGACTGAAATATGTGTCCTAATCAAGGTTAAAAGTTGGTGTTGATGCTTTGTACTGTGCCATCTCTACTGCCCAATAAAGTAAGAACACTTACTTACGTGTTTGTTCAGGTGTTTCTGACTCTCTCGCATATCAGCAGATCACGTTTGCTTAATTTTCATAGAACTGTATGGTCACGGTTCATATTTGAGCAAGATCATCTGAGACTTTCTGCACTGGACAGAAATGGTTGGAGTTTCTTCTACTGTGTTCACAGCACAAAATATATTCGGGCTGTCCCCCGAGCAAAGACATTCTTAGTTGACTAAGAATTGGTTTTGTTGACTAAATGATTGATTGATGTAATCTATGGATCTGTAAAACTGAATTTCCCCACAAAGAATCTGGTGTTTACCAGAGAAGTTTTCTTAAGTTTCTTGGGAACGAGATATTCAGCATGAAAAAAGCACAAGAAACAACTACTTGACTAAAAAAAATGGTAGTCAACTAAGACCAAAGCAGATGATTCGACTAAGAGGGGGTAGCCCTAAATAAATATATATATGTATATGTATATATAAAATCATGCATGTTTTAGTAGACAATCATGAGGATTGGCTGATGGCCACTATGATTTTGGGAGAATCTTATGAAAAGGCAAGTTTTACTTTTGCATGTCACTATTCAAGACCAATGAGTGTAAATATAAAGTGCTTTAAAGAAGGTCACATGGTCACTTGTTCTCTGGGCCAAAGCCTAAATTCCCCCCAAAGTTTCCTAACTTAGTAGCTAATCGTCAATATCCTGCTAACTAACTGAGAGGACCTAATATTGTTGGTGGAGATCATCACAATGTGATCTCTTTCTAAGCCTCTCATTGTTCCAATACATTCTGCTGTCTTTTGGTTATCATTACACATTCTACATGTTTGCATTAATGTCTTCCTTTTTTTTTTTTTTACTATATTACTGAAGATGGTGCACTACAAATGATTTATGGTATTACAAAATCATTCAGTGTCCAGCAAAACATCTCAAGTGCCAAGGAGCAGAAAAGTATAACCTGCACGTTACCCAATGTATTAATACATCTTTGTTCAAACAGAAGTGTTAAAGACACACACAGATCCATATGTCATATTTGTGCAGAAGGTGCATATTTGCAGACCGTTGGTGAGTGTTCACACCGGTTCAAGCCAGCGGGTTTAAGCCATTCATCTGTGGAGCTCCAGCTCACCAGTTCACGCACCCTGTCTGGTATGGTGTCAACGTCTGTCTCTCTGGTAGGAGAATGAGCCCAGGGCGTGTGCAGGGTGGGGCCGGGTGGGGCCCGACGAGGGCCGTTATTCAGGGCAGCAAACGGAACAGCACAGGCTGTGTAGTCGGATGCCAGAGGGAGACGGCGACGGCAGAAAGCGTGATCATGGCCGTGGGTGTAGGGACTCACGAAGCGAGCGGTACGGTTGTGGTGGGTCTCGTCACAACAGCAACACGCCCACAACGCACATGAGAAAGTTTGACAAAGACATGAGGTAATTGTAGGACAAGGTGTGTTGAAGTAGGAGTTGACCCATTAAATCTTTACTTTTGAATGTACAAGCCCCACCCTGTGCATGCGAGTTACCTTTTTGCTACAGCGTTCTGTTGTCGTCTACGACGTCATGGCCCGCAGACCTTTTCTGTGTCTTGGTTTCCCATCTCTGTTCAGGGGAAAGCCATGCAGGGCAGGCAGCAGTTGTTTTGATTCTCTGCCTTCTAAACTTAGCTCTGTGCCCTCCCACGGATTCATTCACAAAATAAGTTCAAAGCCTAAACCCTTATCCGCTCTCTGTTTACAGTAACAGAGGTAAGAAGGGGGAGTTTTTTGTTCTTTTTCTTTCAAATAAAATGTTATATTCGACACTACTTTGTTCCATTCAGGTGCCGAGACCTGCAAAACACATTTATACTTTGATCTGACTTTTCTCCGTGGTGAGTGGGTAATTGAAAGGAATGGAGAAATGTGACACATCAGAGGAAATGTAGGTTGCGCTCACCCTGACTGTTGATTGTTTTTAGAGCCGTTGTATTCACACAGTTCGACTTGCAAAAACACGACAAGTGAACCAGATCAGCGAGAAGCAAACACAGAACTCGCACTGGAAATGAGTGGCTTTCAGAGGGCCTTGTCCTATATTTATGTCATTAAATACGTTAGGTGCAATGTGTCCAATTTGGTCACATGCTCCAAATGAATGGGGGCAGCATTTCCCCTCTTCTCCCGGGTCCACACCATCTAAATGTACAGATATACAAATCTAAAAAGTAGCCATCTGCTAACTAACAGCAGTTAGTTGAAACCCTGTTTGAGGTTTTCAAATTTTCTAATTCTGGTCAGATGTACTAATGGCTTGTATCACATTATAACAGTGGCGGGCCGTGCGTTTTTGACCTAGGCCTGCAGTGCCGTATGTCCACATCAGGTGCGGACTGGGAGAAAAAGAAAAGTGTCCCGGGAGTTCCTGTCAGACCGACCCGCGCGTGTATTGAACACGGCGCGCTGCCCACTACACGGTGTGTTCATACAGACTGTCACTCTGCTATACGGCCGATTTTTTTTTTGCACTATTACGGGCATGGAGGGAGGTCACACGGGGTGTGTGGACTGACCTGCGGAGCTATTTTAACCACTTTGACGAGAAAAAACGGCGCTTTATTAACGGTTACTTAATTGTTCACTCTTCTCACAAGGGTTACGGTATTGTAGCAATATAAATGAAGTTAAATAACCATGTGGAGCAAGCCTCCAACCTCCAACCAATAAATAATCAATTCTGAATTGATGAAGTTAATATCTGACTTACACCGCGTTCCACATTATTATGCAAATTACACTTTGCTCAGATTTTCCTAAATAGTAATGCACAGTCAGTCAGTATCATTTTCAAGTCATCAACTGTTAGAGTATAAGTCAAATTCTATTGAACAAACCTCCTAATGATAACAGTATTTTTTTCAAAAATAAAAAACTCAAAATGCAGTGTTCCAAATTATTAATTATTATTATTAAATTATTATGAGTTTCAAGATATTTTATCGGTTGTAAAGAACAAAAAATTGTCATTTGTTGAATTTGCAGCATTAGGAGGTCATATTTACTGAAATCAAGAAAAGTTTGAATCAAAAACATCTTAACAGGTCAAGTTACATGTTAACATAGGACCCCTTCTTTGATATCAACTTCACAATTCTTGCATCCATTGAACTTGTGAGTTCTTTGATAGTTTCTGCTTTAATGTCTTTGCAGGATGCCATAATAGCCTCCCAGAGCACCTGCTTGGATGTGAACTGCCTTCCACCCACATAGATCTTTTGCTTGATGATGCTCCAAAGGTTCTCAATAGGGTTAAGGTCAGGGGAAGATGGGGGCCACACCATGAGTTTCTCTCCTTTTATGCCCATAGCAGCCAATGCCCCAGAGGTATTCTTTGCAGCATGACATGGTGCATTGTCATGCATGAATATGATTTTGCTACGGAAGGCACGGTTCTTCTTTTTGTACCACAGAAGAAAGTGGTCAGTCAGAAACTCTACATACATTGCCGAGGTCATTTTCACACCTTCAGGGACCCTGAAGGGGCCTACCAGCTCTCTCCCCATGATTCCGGCCCAAAACATGACTCCGCCACCTCCTTGTTGACGTCTCAGCCTTGTTGGGACACGGTGGCCATTCACCAACCATCCACTACTCCATCCATCAGGACCATCAAGGGTTGCACGGCACTCATCCGTAAACAAAACAGTTTGAAAGTTAGTCTTCATGTAGTCCTGAGCCCACTGCAACCTTTTTTGCTTGTGAGCTTGGTTTAGGGGTGGCCGAATAACAGGTTTAAGGACACTTGCAAACCTCTTGAGCATCCTACATCTTGAAGTTCGCGAGACTCCAGAGGCACCAGCGGCTTCAAACACCTGTTTGCTGCTATTCAATGGCATTTTAGTGACTGCTCTCTTAACCCTACGCATTTGTTTGGCAGAAATCTTCCTTATTTTGCCTTTGTCTGAACGAACCCGCTTGTGCTGTGAATCGGTGACAAATTTCTTCACCGTCCGATGATCACGCGCAATTCTTTTGGAAATATCCAATGTTGTGATACCTTGACCAAGGTATTGTACTATTTGCCGCTTTTCAGCAGCAGAGAGATCCTTTTTCTTCCCCATTTTGCCTGAAACATGTAGCTTGCTTAATAATGTGGAACATCCTTCTTAAGTAGTTTTCCTTTGATTGGGCTCACCTGGCAAACTAATTATTATTATTACTATTTGGATGATTGAAATCATCCAAATAGCCTTGAGACACAATACCATCCATGAGTTTCATTGAAAAACCAAAAAATGAATGTTTATGACCCTTAAATACAATTTGCCTAATAATGTGGAACGCGGTGTATTGTGCATGACTTTAAACTAAAGGCATACGACCAAAGCAAGCCCTTTGAAAATGTACAAAAACGTGTTTTCAGTAAAAGCTTAACGGGTGACTTCCAAGGATCTTCCTGTCAATTATTTCGTGGCAGCGACCCGTGTGTTTGTGGGTTCTTGTGATTCCTTTCCATGGAAGTGGAAACCGACTCTCGTCTGAGAACTGAAGCCAGGAAGGCTTTCTCTCCAGCGCAGCGTGGAAAGCGCGGCCAACCTCTTCCTCTCCTCGCTCCTCCCTCCTGATGTCATCACATTTGTTTGTGATAGCCAAGTGTTTGATGAACCAGCCTCATCCTGCATCTGAACCACACTTCCTGTTCAGAGACAGCACACATGGTACTGACGTTACCCGGGGAGCTCACGCAGTTATGAACACTCAGTCTTTGCACTTCAGCCGTTTATTGTTTTTTACAACAAAAAGCTCAAACATCCACTCCAAGTATTCCTCACATTTAATATTATGACACTTCAATTTGAAAAATATATCATGTAATTGATACAAAATGTTGTTGAAAAAGCTTATCTAAAACCAGCTCCCTGAGTTTCTCACACAAACATAGCACAAGACTTCATTCATAACTTAAATGGCGTTGATAGTGTGTCTCCTAGCGACAACAAAAAAACATTGAGAAGAAGCGTTAAATTAGGAAATCGATACCACCCAAAAACAATTAGCTTAGCTTAGCATAAAGACTGCAAATGGGGGAAACAGTTAGCCTGGCTAATTCCAGAGATAAAAAAACAGCTTCCCAGCAGTTTCAAAGCTTCTATATAACTTGTTACAGATTAAACAAGGTGTAAAAATTAAATAGTCCGACTCATGACCTCCATAACCTGGCAAATTTGCATAAATATTACGTCTTAAATTGTGAGCTACAGAGGTGCCTGTACAGGCAGATGTTGTTACCTTCACTCAGAGCCAGGCCAGCACCAGGCTGTGTCCAGTCTTTGTGCTAAGCTAAGCTAAGCTAACCGCCTCCAGCTTCATGTTTACTGGACAGAAAGAGGGCTATCGATCTTCTCATCAAACTCAGCCCAAAAAATAAGTGAATAAGCGTATTTCCCAGAATGTCTATCACCTTAAGGCATTAAAATTCAACCACACAGTTTTCTTCTGTACAATCACCCAAGCTGTCAGTTTTCTTTGCATAGTAGGTATGGAGCCATCAAAAAGGACGCCACAAAAAATATAGTAAGGTGAGAAAGAAGTAACACTGCAACGTTTGTTCCAGCCACACACACGCCGACAAACACACACACACAGAACCCCACAGGGCTAACAGTTACTGTCACTAAGTGTCCATAATCTTCATGTATACTGTCCGCGTTTGTCCTCTTGTCTCAGTTATCTCGTCTTCTGTGTCAAAGGTCACTGCTGCGTCTTGAGGTGTTCAACAGTCACTTGAGCCTCGTGAGATCACTCCTGCAGGCTGCTGCTGTGGTGGTGTGTGATGGTCCTCTGGTAGTCCTCAGAGGTGTTTATGTGGTCGGTGACTCCCGGGTGCTCGTAGCTGCGGAAGTAGTGGCCGCCCATCTGCTGGGCGCAGTACAGGAGCTGCCTGGCAAACAGTGGCTCCACCTGAAGGAAAGGTCAGAGAGGTCAGGTCAAGGCTTCAAACTGTCCCCACGGGCCGTTTCTGTGAACTCAGATCGCCATCAAAGTTGCAAAACTCGTGTTTTGAAAATTAAAGCTATCGTTTGAGAAGTGAAAAGTAGGATTTGAAACTGTAAAAATAACACATGACAGTCTGTAAGAGAAGTGATGCAACATAAAAAATATAATAAATCATATATAAAGAAATCTAATATTTTTCAGAAAGTAGTATTTTTGCTTGAAATGCCCATCCTATTCTCGACTTGGTCCATACAATCTAAATGTACAGTCATCAGTTATTTAAAATGAACTACTAAATAACAGCAGGGCAATTGCTGTCTCTTAATCTTCACATGTGGCTAATTTCTTTATTTAGCGTTTGCCATCTATTAAACGGGGGCTGTGGGATTTGATCGTTTATTTATTGGATTAAATCCAAACTGGCAAAAACGAGAAAAGGACTCGTATTTTCGTTTCGTCAACATTTCTGAACCTGAATCTGCTCTTTCAGCTTTAAGGGGGGAGAACTGAAAGGGTAGCTATGAGTGGTAAACCTAACGTATAAATAGCCTTAAAAATAGTTTTGGCCTCTGAATAACCAATAATCCACATCTCAGATGTTTTATCAGACAGTCAAATGATTTGGTCGTGTGTTGGTCGGAAAAACAACAAAGCCAATCCAACTTTGTAGGCGGGATTGGGAACAGCACAGTCAGAAAATTACCACAGAAATGGCAACAAGCACTGTGTGGTCAGTCACCTACAGAAATATCAACTCTTAAATCTGCATTATGAAGCATTATGATCATTTTGGATTACACTGTGACTTTCTTTTCAAATATAAAATTAAGCAAAATCGTGAAAAGTGCCCATCTCCATTTCCTGAAGCCCAAAGCGATGCTGGTCTTCTCTGACCAACACCGTGTTTCTGATATTCCCAGGTAGAAGTCCAAAGCGCCGTGTTCAATTACCCTCACAATCAGACTGAATTGTTCCTTTATTTTCACTTTAAGTGGCTGAAGAGAACAATCACAAATGTGGGCTGTGATTCAGAGGTCTGGAACCGGGCTGAAGCCGAATCTCTCTGAAGACTGAATTTACAGTTTTGAAACATTATGACTATGAAGAGGTTCTTACAGACTTTCAATCCTAGCTTTTAACTTTAGTACTCATATATGTGTGGAGCAGCTATATACAGTGTGGACAGTCACCTGCACTGAGAGGGTCCGTCTTGGTCTCTGCAGGTCCAGACACTCGTCTCCAAAGTTCAACAGGACCTGGAAACGAGGCAGCGGCCGACCGTGGAGCCCGTAGCTCTGGATTTCTGAAAGTCAAGGACAATGGATGAGATCACGTCGTTGTAAGCTTCAAAAAATCTGAAATACATGCGAGCGGGCCGATTCAAATGAATTCAGGAGAATTTCTCTTGAAGCGGCACGACCTTTGGGGTGATTCGAATGGAAAGTCCTGCTCACACCATGTATGCAAATACGATTAGCTGTCAGACTTTTACACAGCTGGCTTAGCGTGTGGGCGGGGTTGATGTGGCTCTGAAGAAGTCATGTGACTGCCGCTTCATCGTGAAGTACTTCTCTCAGGTTGTCTGCCACGGTTGTTGTGGTTGACACGCAGTGGTATTGACTTATGGGGGGATTCGTTTGTCTCAAGTTTGGTTCTTACACAGCTTTTTATCCAAAGGGTACTTACGGTAAATGAGCTGTAGTTTTTCTCAAAAAACGGATCAGACACTCAGACCAACACAAACTTTACATTTGACTCACTATAAGTTCAGCCTGAGCACATAAAGTCACCGAGCCACGAATTTGAATTTATGGAAAAAGGTTAAAAGGTTGATGGACCTGTTTCTTAAGTTGCAGGTCTTTTTACTGGCAAAGCTAGAATAGAATACCTTCTTCCTCAATCTGTACAATTTCTTGAAAATCAAATCAGTTGCCTTTGAATTTATGTTGGTGTTTCTTTACGATATTAAATAACGTCTTCATATTTTGCGTGTGTGTTTAACTAAAAGCCCATGTGTCATTTCCGGCTACTGGTTAGTTGCATTTGGGTGAAAGCTTTATTGAGCAACATATTACATATTTGTTTCATCCAGGTGGGTGGAAGAGTCTTTGAGGCGTCTGAAACTACTTTCAGAACGGCAGTGAGTTTAATTCAACTTGGGTTTTAGGAAACTGACATGGCATCAGGACTTTTTGACATTTCACAGACTTATAGCTCATTTTTAACGATTATAAAAATGAGTTGCAGCCCTTTTCCTCCGTCTCACCTGTCAGGTAGTCCTGTGTGTGCAGGAGTTTACAGGTGACCTCTCTCTCCAGTTTGTTGGGCTTGTCTCCATACTGGGAGAGTCCTCCCTGCCAGTACACTCTGCCCTGACACAGCCTGCGAGCGTAGAGACCATCCGGGCCCATCCACAGCAACACGCCCCTCTCCAGAGTGGACGGGGGACTCGGGGGACACTCCTCGGTCCTCCTCTGGGCAGAGAGACTCTCCACAGGCAGGGGGACCACCTCAGGACCTCCAGGAGGAAGGTAGTGCTTCTCCTCCGGCGAGCAGGGAGTGATGTGGCAGCCCTCTGGGCTGGAGGTGGTCACCTCCCTCACCAGAGAGTCCCGGAAATACACAGACACGTGCAGGCGGAAGTCTGATTGGAGGAGGAGAGGTCACAGGAAAAAGGTCTCGTTAGTCTTTTCACATGTTTCTCAGGGTAGTGGTGAAAGATGTTGAGCGGTGTGGTGTGTTGATGTCAAATATTTCAGACACTGATCTTTGTACGCATCACATCAGTCAAGATTTAAGCTTGAGTCACAGGGTTACTGTGAGCTACAGTATGTTTGGCTGTAAATTAAAATACGATCAAGGGAATAATCAATTAGTTGGCTGTCGGTCAAAATTAATCGCCGAAAGCAGCCAAACATTTGCTGGTGGCCATTGAGCAAACAGAGTAAACGGTATGAATGGTCATATGTATTCCGATGTGAGGTCCCGGGACAGGGATGTCGTATGTGTACAGATTGTAAAGCCCTCCGATGCAAATTTGTGATTTTGCGCTATACAAAATAAACTGAATTGAATTGAATTGAATATGGAGTGGAGCAATCTTCTCAGTACTTAAACTCTCCGCATTTGAGGGAGGATCTGTGTTGCAAGACTTCAAACTATGAAATGTTCAGCTTTAATTATAGTGACATCATCAGTTTCGTCTGTGTTTTAAATTGCTAGAAAGCACTTCTAAAATATGTCACTAAAGTTTGACCAGCACATCACCAACACAATCAGACTAATTGTATTTTCTTAATGCCGTCCCTCCAAGTTCCCTGAAAGCTGCGTTAGGTCAAGCCTGGCCACTAGGGGGCAGCCAGGCAGCTACAGAGGATCAGCAGGTATCCAAAGCTCTGGTGCTGGCCAGGTAGCGTAGAGTGGGTCTCGAAACATACGGTTGATGCCAGTGGTGACCATGAATCATATAAAAAATATAAGAATACAAAATCTTTAGATCTAATCTAATCTTTAAAAAGGTTTTTGACCTTCAATTCTGGCGCCCTCATTAGGCCGATCGGTGTACTCCCGCCCACCCCCCGAGAGAGAGAAAGTGAAATGACAGTGCTTACCTGAGAGCGCCTCTGCTGATCTGATGCCGGCGTCCAGTAAGAAAGGCGAGGGCTGACTGTCAGCAGGACCGTACGAGTAAATGGAGGCTCTGAGTTGATATCCTGCACACACGGAGGGACAGACAAGAGCTCAGCATGAGCTCAGGAAGGAGCCGCTGAGGAACGCTCATGCTTATAGAACATTGAGGACCGTACCGTTCTCCATGGACGGGCCCTGCCAGGGCAGGCTGCGGGGCGGGCAGTGGGTGAAGGGCAGCTCGGGCAGGGAGGCCTGCTCCTGACAGAAGTCTCTCCAGCCGCACTCTGGCGTGGGCACGTACGGTGGTATCTACACACAGACACACAAACCATCAATTTAATCCCACCGTATCGTACGGGTCACATGATCCAGCTTCCACATTTTAAGTTGGAGTTATGATAGTGTAACTTTTTTCATTGCATTCGTTTTATTTCATTTCATTCTTTAGACTCTTGCAACTTGAGGGCATATGCGCTGTCATGTAAAAAAGAAAAAAAGTAATTTGACTATTTTTAGTACAAAATATTGATAGTACAAAATTATTAAGTTAAATCAAATAAAGCAATGCATTTTAATTATATTCATGAAAGTGTGCAGTACACTTTTTTAGTGTGCATGCAGTACACTTTGAAATAGTGTAAGGAGCTAAGATGAAGAACAATATTATTTAATATTTAAATGTATGTATATATATATATATATATATATATATATATATATATATATATGTGTGTATGTATATGTGCGTGTGCATGTTTTTCTTTTTTGTTGACGAGTAAAAATGTTGTATAGCATCATGCTGGGAAATGTCAAACTCCCGACAGAAGTATTCCTATAAGCTTGGGTTTGGCCGTGGCATAAACATACATAACATGTATTGTCTAACAAGTTACAAAAAAAGTTATTGACATGTTTTGTATAGGATTTGCATCCCCAAACATGTCACATCCTTGTAACTTTGACAACAGATAAAAAAGACTCAGTGTGATGATGTCCTTGACGTCGGGATGCAACTCAAACCTGTGACTTTGCATCTGGTGCATGCGAGGTCACTCATGCATGCAAGGTATGTTCCCATCCACTGATTCTGTTGCACATCCCTCCCTCTCTTAAGCCCTCTCATTTCCATGCATATGACAATCACCTGGGTCTGCAGGGCCGGATAGGGGGAGTGCACCTGATAGCTCATCGGACTCAGAGGACTGTCCTCCTGTCTGGGTCCTGAATGAGAGACAGAGAAGACCAAATCTAGTAAGCACACACAGAACTCTGCACAGAAACAGTCTGCTGACATCATACAGCGTGACCTTCACCGGGGGTTTGGCTTCTTAACTTTTTAAAGATGTATTACAGTCAGTGACCTATATCAATCTCTGAAGAGAATTTCCAACTTTGTCTAAGAAAACCAACAGAAACTAACAATCATGACTACATTAAAACATTATTTTGTAAAGTTCATAGACAAGTATGTAATCTGCATTGTCATTAAACGTGTATGCCAAAAAAGCGACAGTTTGAAGGTTTGCTATGAGGTGTTGGAGGTGGACTGACTTCTCTTGGCGCCCTCGGGGATGATGCGGTACACCTTGTACGGGTCTGAGATGTCCAGCTGGCTCCTCTCCACCATCTCCTCGAAGTCATTGCTCTTGTTGAGCGCGCAACGGAGCCGAGTCTTCCAGGTCGGAGGGTCCGGCTTGTCGATCCCCTCCCGGAACTTGCCCTTAAACAGAGCCCAGGCCTGCAGACAGATCACCGGTCAAACTTATATATATACATATATATTATTTTTTTTACTTGCCAAAGTTTGGCCTGAGAGGAGGAGACAAACAGTTATTTAAAGTGAACTCCATCATGTATCTTAGAGCCAGTAGCCATCCTCCCAAGAGAAGGGAAGTTTATTCTTACAATTTATTTTATTTTAAAGAGCTTAAAGAGCTATTTTTTTCTGACGTTTAATAGATAGATCAATCGATGATGAAAAAAATCGTTGCAGCCCTATTTATATTGCACATTAAAAACGTTAAATGACAGCATAGACATGTTCCGCTTGAATATTTACGATTGAGTTATACACATTTAATAAAGCAACAGCATAATGCTAATATGCATAATAGTCTATTCTCAGTCTACCTTGACATCACTTTACAGACTTTACCATCCTCTGAAGCGATGGGTTTGGTCACGTTGTGCCCTCATTGCCTCGCGGTGTTGCGGGTGTTTTACCTTGAACAGCGCGGCGTCCTCGTCTCGGTTGTAGTCCTGTTTCCCGGCGTGTTTCCACGGGATCCTGAAGATGCTCTTCTCGTCGTTCTCCCACACCAGTCCGGAGTATTTGCCGCAGTCCACCTGCTCGATGAGCCACTGGCGCAGCTTCCCGTTGCCGCTGCTCCCGGAGCATCCGTAATCCAGCTCTGCGTTCATCTCGGATCCAAACGCACGTGCCAAGGCGGCAGAAAGTATGTACTATTGAAAGTAGTGCGAGACAAACTCACTAACCACCCAGAAGCTCCCACGCGGACTAACTTGGCCCCGTGGCGGCGCGCAGAGCGTGATGTTACCGGGGAAGTCAAACCCGTCAAGTTCAGAAGCCTCAGAAAGCCCTCATCACTCCGGCGGGCGCGCTTAAATCCTCCAGCCTATAGAGCCGCGGGGGGGGGGCGGGGGGCGGAGACAGAGCCGGGGGGGATGCTGAGAAGGACGCACCTGCTCTCTCTCTCTCTCTCTCTCTCTCTCTCTCTCTCTCTCTCTCTCTCTCTCTCTCTCTCTCTCTCTCTCTCTCTCTCTCTCTCTCTCCTGCGAAGCTTATCTGCGCGCGCGCAGCGGCACATCTCCAGTAAGGCTCTGGGGGAAACCCTGCCGCCGCCGTCAGTCTAAAGTGTCACACGCCCGCGCACACGTGGAAAACCATGCATGGGACGGAGACGAAAACAATTCTGTGAAATGAGAAAGCTTTACGAAAAGTATCTGTATTATTTTGTCCTGCGGCAGAAGTGATGCGCAGAGCAATCACAACATCTGCGTGTCGCCATGAAGATTACACAGAACATGTGCGATAGTGGCGCCGCAGAAAGAGATGTCAGCCTTCTGCGTTATTTAGTGAGCACAATGTCTGCAGTCCATCGAGTTCCTCCAGCACAGGAAGACTTATGGTTCACATATAAGATTTATAAAATAAATGCAAAACTATTGTTTTTTTAAAGCCTCACTGTAGCTCTCTCAATCAGCGTGTATTTACTTACAATATAAACATATGTCCAGCCTTCCAAGGCTTACTCAAGTAAAAGTACAAAAAGCAAATTGAAATGAGTTAAATTATTCATTCTGCTGTATTGGCCAGTGTTGTTATGATAAATATTGTAGCTAATGTAGTAAAGGTGGAGCTAATTAATACTATTTAATGCACCGTTGGGTGGTTTAAGCATCCAATTAAAATCAGCATGGTTTTTAATATTAAATCTAAATCTGTAAAGTTATTACTATATCTGTCAGATGAATGTATGTGGAATACAAAGTAGCCGCTGTAAAGTGGTGACATATAAGTATACCTTTAAAAATGTACTTAAGTACAGTAGAGTAAATGTACTTACTATGTTTACCTATTGGCTTTTGGCCCCCAGTACTGGGATGTAATATCATTTATTCAAGTGTTGTACTCAAAAACAAGTTACAGGTTAATAACTTCATTTGTAAAGCATGTTTCATGCCCAAATGTTCTGACGAGAGAAAAATAATAATAATAATAAAAGAAATTAAAAAAGAAATGTTGCTAGAGAAGCAGAGGACATAACTTACTAAATGGGTGATAACAATAACCCCAACATTAATAAATTACATTTCAGAGGGTAATTGTGTATTTTACTGCACTGCATTTATTTCACAGATTTGTCATCAAATGTAATAATTAGTTTTTAGATGGAACTACCCAGCAGTATTATACCACAGTTAAACTTCCACCTCAACAAAATATACAAGTCTGCCTCCACATGAATTATTGCATTACAACCTCGTATTGCTACTTAAGTAAATGATAAACATGCACCACTGACTATAGTTTTCTTTGAATATTTTATTAATGGCCTGCAGTTCCTAAAATTATCCCTTTAATTCACAAAACAAATCTAAATAGATTTACATTTTATGTAGCAGAAATAACCCGTCGATAAAGAAATATCCACTAAAAACCTCACGTTAAGGGTTTTATTCAATAAAAAGTAAATTCACATGCGTACATTTTCATAATCTGGAGCAGAAATAGTCCTTAACTCCACAAAATCTTGACAGTAAAATTAGGCTTTTACTGTCGATCCTTCTTCTAATGCCATAGTTGAGAGTCTTAGACCACACACACCTTTTTACAATACAAACGAAAATCAACTGCGATTAGTAAATAAACATGGCTTCTGATACGGTTTCACTGAAGATGCAGTATCACTCAGCTTGCACGCTGTCTATAGAACCCAATGGACTACTCATACTTCGAGTAGAAGACACCGCATAACATAACTAACGGGGAGTGAACGCTGCTAAATGTGCGTTCACACTCTGGACTGTATGTACACATTTCCTTGGTTTCATGCTTGACTGCCCTTGCATGTTGTTTTGACAGTTAGAGGCAAGGACATGACATGACGAGGGGGACTGAGATGACGACATCAAAAATCCCCCCCACTCAGACTCGCATGACTCCTTAACCTGCTCACATGATGATCAAGTTCTTCACATTGATACAGAGCGTTTCACTTTTCTCTGCAGGATCGGCGATGAAGGCAAACAGCGGGTCTGGTCTGAGTGGGTTTAATGGTCCGGGCAGAAGCACATCACTCCCTCAGCTGCTTGAGATCAGATGAGACTCTCAGAAGACATTTCTTCAGGTGCCACCTGCAGCGCAGGAGGAATGCTGGTTGTTACGGTATTGCTGCTGCTGCTGCTGCTAGATTTCCGAATTAAAAGGTTTTCCGTCTCCTCATCGTCGTTGAACGTGTTCTTCCCGTACCGGTCCTTCCACCAGGCCCGATACTGGAGGGGGAGCGCAGAGAACAGTGAGTCAGATGAATACATGACAGCTGAGACAAGATGGAGGGGGGAGTGGGAGGGGGTGTTAAAACAATTAGGGTATCAAGTTGGGTTTTAGTCCCAGTCGTTTGGGAAACACCCCCAGGTTACTGTTGTTGGTACGGGCGAGTGTGTTTGCAGTCAGTACACTTCCAGTAACGTTCTTTTGTCAGATCTATTCTCTTGTCAGTTGTCTGAAAGGAGTGGTCTGCGCACGACAATTTTTTGAACTCTCCCAAACCGACAAGCAGACGAGAGCGTTCCGACTTTACACGGCGATTGACTATTTTTCTATAACATAAATCAACGGCTTTGAAGGTGCATTCTGCGAAAGTGTGCGAATGACGACCACCACGCGTCGTCCCGCTCCATTCTTGGATCGTGGCCATTCACAACAGGTCCGAAATGTGTGCCGAAAAGGACACGTGTATTGTCCACTAGGGGCGGCAGTCACGCCTTCAGGAGCAACGTTAGCTTAACGGGCCCAGCGATCTTGTGTCTGGAGACCTCACCTTTGCAGCGGCGATGTAGAAGTGCACTACAGGGCGTGGTCACTGTCGGGGCGTGGTCGTCGGTGCACACGTCTGACCACAACCAACTGGGATAGCATCAGAGGTGTGTGGCAGAGGGGAGGCAGGCTGAAGTGCCGCTGGTAGCCGAACGGTTTACAGCGCATGCCGCATACTGTATTGTACCCACAACGTCCACAGTTTGAGTCTGACCGCGGAGCTTCGTTGCATGTTGCCCCCCTCTCGCTCCCCCTGCTTCCTGCCTGCGCCTTCCCTGTTAAATAACTGTCAAAAAAGTGGAAGAGGCCTAAAACTCAACCAGAGAGGGCATTGAAACGGTGCTTGTGTCGAGTTGCTCTTTGTCGGAAATGCGACCAAAGAATACCTCTTTAATTAAAGAGCAACCAAACAAACCATTGGCCAAGAGCATTCATCCTGTCACATTGTTTTGTAAAAAACGACAGTCAACAATGTCGTCCGACGCCGTAATACTGAACCATGTTGTCCACAAACGCTGACTTGCACATGAAGTCCAATGCGTGGTTGCATCATTTCCTGTTAATCCCCTGTGCATGAATGCACAATTGAATCCCACGTATAATGCCAGACTCTGCCAGTAACGACTCAAACTAACATACAGAGAGGTGATTGGAGTAATACCTTCAATGGCTACTGCTGAAAACACAAGAATGATTGTTAATGGTCATGGCATCAGCGGGGGGCATCACTCACTTCTGTCAGTTCTGTGTTTTCAAACTCATCCAGCTGCCGGAGGAAGCCCAGGTTGGGCCCCGCACACGGCCTCACCGCCCTCACCGCCGCCAGAGACTCCACCCAGCCGCGGCCCGTCGCCGTCATGATGTACGCCACCACCAGGGTCACGCTGCGGGACACGCCTGCCACACTGAGAGCACACAGCTTCACAGCACCATGCCAGTTGTGTTCATCAGATTCTCTTCTTTTGGGTACAAAGAAGTGAAACTCCCCCCTTGTTCTCTCCTAGAGATGTGGTTAAATGCTTGATTTTGTCTTGTTTGATATGAGAAAAAGATGAAAGGTGATGATGTTTACCATGAAAGCTTTGTTTTGTTTTTTTCGGTTTGGTGATGTGTTGTGGTTGAAAATTTAAAATAGGGTTAATAAAATATGAAGACCTGCAGCTGATAATCATCTTGAGACAAATAGTCATCATTCTAACCCAAATCTCCTAAATCTGAATATTTGTGCTTCTTCCTTTCAACATCCTCGTATGCAAATGAACCGGTTTCGTATCATTAACGAAATGCGTAGTACAAAATTACAGATTTTTAATAGAAATATGAATGGAGAGTAGGCCTACACGACAAGACATAAAGGGTTCATATTGTTTTCACTTATAAGACTGAAATTCCCTTCAAGTGTTGTTTGATGATTCATATTGAAGTATTGTTTTCGCATGTTATTTCAAGTACATTAATACACTCGTCACTCACCAGTGGACAAGGCAGCCCTCTCCTTTCAGTCGGGACTCGTGGATAAACATGATGCTGTCTCTGAAGTACTGCATCCTGGTAGAAATATGATGGAGGCAGGTATTGAAATTATGATTGAATCAAACCCCTGAGAATTATTTCATCTATTAATCAAGTGATTCCACTTTTCTTTCTCCATTCTGCAGTTTGTATTCCATCAAATATTGACTCCAAGAACCTGCCCTCCAACCATAAGACATTGTATGATTATTGATAGTTGGAATCCTTTGGTGTATGGTGCTCAATCATCATGTGTGATTCTTACCAATATGATGATGTTCATTTTATACAAAACTGCGATTTAAAATTAGATTCTTATTACACTTTTATATTCACACAATTACACTTGCAGCAGATCATCAGATGGGAGATACATCAAATCCAATATTGTACAACTTTCAAACATAGTGAACGTCATATTGCTGTATATATTGTATATCACGTCAGTACTCACAGGTTTTGCTTCGAGTGGTCAGCAGCTGATATACACAGGTACGTCATGTCCTGGAGGGAAAGGAGGGAGAGGTTTAGACTCAAACTACACAATAAAGTGAATTTTCTGCAGACAAACCCACTGAATTAAAGAATGTACAACATTTAACAAAGTGTATTTATCGAACATTTATCGAACACACTTCCTGTCTCGAATGTATGGGACGGCCCCTGAAATCTTGCCCCTCTGGCCCGATAGTATGGTAGGTCAAGACATATTCGCCTCTGTGTGTGTGCGTGTGCGTGTGCGTGTGTGTGTGTGTGT
This sequence comes from Myoxocephalus aenaeus, assembly GCA_038501785.1. Taxonomy (NCBI): domain Eukaryota; kingdom Metazoa; phylum Chordata; class Actinopteri; order Perciformes; family Cottidae; genus Myoxocephalus; species Myoxocephalus aenaeus. Next base: position 1,416,555 of record JBAMJR010000050.1, on the reverse strand, counting down.
GTACTGTGCACCTGGCAGCTGATGGTACATGCAGTGGACAGAAACTACCTTGTCCCGCTATGACTGCACCGCTGCAAAAACCCCTGAGCCCTCTGGGACACACCGAGCTCTGGAGATGCTCCAGACAGGTTAGCTCACACACACACACACCAAACACACACACACACACACACACACACACACACACACACACACACACACACACACACACACACACAGACACACACACACACACACACACACACACACACACACACACACACACACACACACACACACACACACACCAAACACAGTCTTACACAGTAATCATTTACACACACGCATGTTTAAACACTTGCGGACGTGCACATATTGAAGGAGCATGTAACTCTCATATCGGCGAAATTGTAATTGTTGACAAAAGTCGTTATGCAAACAGATGCCGAGAAGTTCACTCGATTTCTTTTCCCCAATAAAACTGACCACGTCCGTTTACTTTGCGGTATCTTATTTAAAGCCACACTCTGTACAGTAAAGTGCAGGTCCGACCTCTGAGAGTTGGGGGTTGCAAATTCTACCTTCCTCTCTCACGAAGCACCACGCCGTCTTCCAAGAAATCAATCAGTCAGCAGTTTGACTGTTAGGTATGCAAATACACCGTCCCATCTGGCCATTTGGGCTGCACTGGTAGAGCAGACCTGAGTCATCGTGCCACATGAGCGCAAAAAAAGCTGCGTCATTCATGTGAATGCGAGAACGACCCAACTTCAAGATCAAAGATGTGTACAGCAGCTGTGATTGAAGAGCAGCTGAACGAAGGGCCGCAAAGTTCAGCGAGTCAGACGTCAGTTCAGGCCCAAAGCCGGGTAGACGTATTGGTGGTTGACCAGTTTGGGTAGTGATACTGTAATACAAGTTGCTGTTTCTCTTCAGCGTTCAAAGAAACATACTAGCACGGAGAAAGTGCACAGAAATATCTGAGCACTTCTCATGCTCGCTTTCAACAAGAAAAGATGAAAGTTGTGAAAGCGGACACTGAAGATCAAGATTGTCTAAAACGATTCAGAGAGAGAGAGAGGAAAAGTTCATTCAAATAAAATCACAATTAAATTAAAATGGCTCATCAGCTATTATTCTGAAAGGACATGGTCTCTAAATTCAACGTAAATTGTACAGATTTTGTAATTGAGATATTTTTTTACATGGAACCAAATGGAAAATAAGTGAGAGCAACTTTCTACTTTCAAGCGACCAGGTTCTCACAGTAGATCACCTCTTTCTCTCACTCGCTCTCATACACACAAGAAAAACATAATTTCTCTCCCTTTCGTACACAAATCGTCTAAATGCAGCTGTGAAGAGCCAGAAACCTTTTTTTTTTGGATGCAGTTCCACTTTCAAGACTTTATGGACTTCAAGCAGCTGAACTAAAAGCACCTTTTGTGAAAAATGTCTCCCAGTTTACTGGCCTGATGGCAGACTGCTGCTTATTTAGTGAAACCTGGTGAATTCCAGGTCATCTGACAGATACATGACAAAAGGACTTTCCATGCAAAATGGAAAAAAAGAACATCTGCTTTACACACTAATCTAGTCTAGTCTACTAGTCTATTTCAAAGGCTTTGGATGAAATTCAGACTTTTGTACTTGACTTTAAACCCTTTTTATCTTATTTCTCCTTTCAAAACCCAGCTACAATATGGTGATTGTTGAATATGATACCTTGGATGATAACAAGGGTAGAGTGAAGATTAGAGCTGAAACGAGTTGTTCATCGATCAATTAGTCAATCAATGTCTGCAATCAGAAATAAATCAATTGTTTAAGCCATGTTTCAAGCTGGAAATCAGCTGGTTCCAGCTACTCAAATAAGTAAAGTCACCTCAGGTTTTGAGAAACTTTGATGGAACCTTTTCACTATTCTTTGCCATCTTTCAGACCGAGCAATCAATCAGATAATTGGAAGAATCAATAGACAAATTAATCGATAATGAAAGAAAACATTAGCTAATGCGCCCTAATGCATATATTAAGTCAGAAATAGACAGAATGGCACCACAGGTCTGCTGCCAACATTAAACACTTTCAGAACAAGTAGCAGGAGCACTGAGGGGGAAAACCCGCCCCGCTGAGTTCAGGGGAAGTTGTGTATGTTATGGTTGAATTAATGTTGGGGTCACAGGGTCCAACGGGCCGATACAAGGCACAGAAGAAGACCGCTCACCTCCAGGACGGGTGCAGCTGTGTCGTGGATGGACAGGATGTGGGTGATGTTGCGCTGCGCCAACAGCTCCCTGTCTCGTGCATCTGCGGATGGCGAAGAAAATCAATCGTCTCAAATATTCCTCCCATCCAATCAAAAATCACCCCACGTAAGGCCCACCCTAAATGAAGCTTTTCTACCCAACAACAACAACCCCCCTGTCTCCCAAACAAATGCTGCCTGTAAAGTGTTGCTATGGTTTTGAACTGAAAGAAAAACCGGAAAACCAATGTTTCTAAAACCGTCCAACAGCTTGGCCCAGAAGCAAGAATCAGTAAATGTTCTAATCAAATTTTGTTCTTTAAAAGGAAGCCAAATGTTTTCTACCTTGGACAGATGTGTCTTGAGCACGTTTTTAAGTTTGCAGTATGCGGATGCTACTTATACAAGACCAAGATGAGTCTGAACTGAACCCTCCTGCCAGCCAAATTAATTTCACACATCATGAGAGTTTGTATAAACTGCAAGACAAAACACAAACTGATGCAATATATATTGGAAAATAGATACATGTGAGTATAAATTCTTAAGATAGTTGCATAGGAGCATAGGAAACACAATCTGATGATGTAACGTATACTGTAAGCCACTTGAAGGTCATGAAATGAGACAAGTCCACAAGTGTGTTCACTTGGTCATGAGATAGCCTGAATATGTTTATGGGGTGTCACGGAGCAAACAACTGTCTCTCTGCTGAGCACAGACCAGTGGCACTACCCACAACAGCCAAAACACAATCACTACATATTTGTACAACATTGTACTTATCATCATGACATAGAAATGTATAATTTCTGGGAAATGGATGTTGAATTAGAATAAACTATGAAAAGGAGATTAAAAAAAAGACTATCGGCAAAAGCAAGAGAGCAACAACAAGGTAACGTTAGCTGGTGAGATAGCTAAAGCTAAAAATACATTTGTTTATTGATATTTCCCTATAGCTGTATCTGTAAATATCCATTTTGGTAAACTAACATATTGGTAATTCAATGGCATGACACATAATGAGACAGTAGATAAATCCAGCAATTATAGAATAAAAAAACCCAGGACCAAACTGCTGCTAACTGCTGCTAACTCTAAACTTAAGGTGTCTTAACCAGACTTTGGTCGGATTAAGATAACTTTATGTCACACAATTACATCTTTGAAATGGGTGGTTTAATATATTTTATCAGTTTATTTTCTTAACCAAATAACTTCAAAGGTACAAGACAGCTGAGATAACACATTAGTCTGTCTGCCTGATACCTTTTAAATATTTTGTCTTAACTTCACTGCTTCTTACTGTTCTGCCTCTGTAGGAAAGGGTTCTTCTCATTTTATTCTATTTCATTAGTTATACTTTTCTTCATCATTACATTACATTTCATTTAGCTGACGCTTTTATCCAAAGCGACTTACATTTTTGCTCTATACACCGTAGACACAGCAACGGGGAGCAATCATATTCGCTCACACTTACTGGTGGATGAAGACAACAAGTTTGAGATGTTAAAATACGCCGCTCTAAATGGATAAAAGAAGATCAAAGGCCTGGATAACATGAAAGGTGTCAGATTTCCTTTTTTTTTTTCTTCTTTTTTTTACAGTTGTTTCCTCTTACAAAAAGTGATCCATATTTTCCCTGTGCAGGCCACCACTAAACGTGTGAGCAGATTTTGTTTTGTTTTTGATGCATTAGCTGCTGTATGGAAAGAGTGCACAGTGGGGACGCCCCCACACCGCGGGGCCTCCCCTCCCACACCAACCCTCGCACTCAGCAGCCCTAAAAAATAATGTATTTCCTCCAGCGGCTGACAGAGTTACACATCAAACCCCCTTTTACACACACACACACACACACACACACACACACACACACACACACACACACACACACACACACACACAGGCAAAAACACACTGTAATCAGTTTTTTTTTTACACCAACATACACAAATCATTCTGCTCTACACTGTGACCTCTCCACTCTATAGAAACTGAGCTCAGCGTAGCATCTCACCACATGCCCCACCGTATGAGGAACTGAAACACACTCTATTACATTATCCTGATAATATATTAATTCTTCACTCAAATGACAAAGCCAGGACATCTTACCTTTGATATTTCCGAGATACAGATCCGGCAGGACCTAGAGACGGTTAGAAATTGAGTCAGAGGAAGGAAGAAGAGGCTGTGAAAGTACAAGCATGTGCAAGAATCTTAATGAAGGATTGGATGTTTTATTACTCCTTTTCATGTGGAGATTTTATACTGTACCTTATTTATTCCATTACCCATGTCAGCCAAAGGTCGTGAGAAAATCCCATCAAGTTTAGGAAACAATTTAGATATTATTTTTTTTCTGGTTTTGAAAGTTGCGTGTCACCTATAGTGCTCCAGAAATGTTTAGCTCCTGCGGTCAAGCCCTTCACTAGCCGTTACTGCGTCCCATCATTTTCAAACCCCCCTTGATGACACAAGGTGTCACGCAGTCTTCAACGCGTCCCCAGCTCGTGCTCCCAGTGCTTCTTGATTGAGAATGTGCTGCTTGGGATTACGTAATGTGACCTTAGCAGTGCTGCTTAGATATTTATATTTAGCCCAGGAGTTGGGTCACGGGACTGTGGACAGGCACGGGACAAAGATGGTCGAGGGCCAGAGGAGAACAGATGCAACAGTGGGACAAGCCCCGCTATCACTATCTGCTGAGGAGCTACCGTAAAAGGAGCACTTCTGAATGAGGCTCAAAATACATGCCTCTAGCAATAAATCTCATTTTAGATAATGCTCTCGAGGTATATACGACAGGCCAGTTGTCTTAACAACAAATCTGCCTGTTTAGCCTAAATGCTTTTTAATGGTGTCCGACATGAACACAACACTTCCTGCAAAAGTTAAAACAGTTTCTGTTATTTCACATAAAGCTTTTCTATATTTTTCCATTTTGTCTGTGCTCTTCTTGCTGGTTTGAACTGAGTGGAAAGAGATACAAATGTGTGTGCACCAATCAGGATTCAGCAATATTTCTATGTCAAAATGCAATGACAGTTGAAGGGTTACAGCTGAGTTTATTTTGTATGTTTTCATGGGCTTAGACTTGTGTTCATTCTCAGTAAGTCAACTTTAAGTATAGCTACATCATCGACACACAGGTAAACCAACTTGTTTACCGATCCATGTTGTAGATCAAATAAAATAAGCTAAAAAATAAGTGAACACTTTGACCAGCTGGTGGCTCCAGTGGAAACGATCAGCAGGAGAAGCAAATGTCGTGGCAAATCCACCCGATGTTTGTCGTGGTATCTTGCGGCAAAAGAAAAATGTCAACCAGCTGGTGGTGCAAAAAGAAAAGTCAGGAGATCAACCAAGTCAGTCTAGGATTCATCCGCTGAGGACCAAGAATGTCTGAACCAAATTTCATTGAAATCCATCCAAATAGTTTCTGATTTATTTCAGTCTGGACCAAAAAGGAAGACTGATCAGCCGCCATGCTAACATTACTGACTGCTAACATTACTGCTAGCGTGGCTTAAACACTTATATTCAATCAGGGGAAAGCAGCGAATCCTCACATTTCATGCGAATTGCTTATGAACTTTTTTTGTCTTCGAAGCCAGAAATCCCCCGTTTATTTAAATTGTGTTGACTCTCAGTGGACATCCACTTGAATACTTCAGTCACTTCGTTTCCAGTAAATTCTGCTTCATCTTCAACACATCGGTCTGCGGCGATCAAGGTATTTTTAGCCCGTCTTTGTCGTCTTTGTCTTGTGTTCCTGTGTGTGGTTCAATGTGTGGCACAGCTCAGACGCACTGACAGGCAGAGGAGAGTGGAGGCGTTTACTAAAAAACGCCTGCCTGACTCTGAGAATTAGGTCTCCACAGCTCATCTATAGCTAGCAGCGGGTCAAACCCATTCATAAACAGACACATCACACATTAGAAAAAAGTACAAGAGAACAGCTCTGTGTGTGTGTGTGTGTGTGTGTGTGTGTGTGTGTGTGTGTGTGTGTGTGTGTGTGTGTGTGTGTGTGTGTGTGATAAAATAAGATAATCCTTTATTAGTCCCGCAGTGGGGAAATTACAGGATTACAGCAGCCTTGCTCACAAGTGAATAAAAAGAATAATACAATAGAAACAAGTAATATAAATAAATATAAATGAGCAGTAAAACAGTAGAGAAATATTAATATACAGACTGAATAGAAAAGTACTTAAAGTGTGTGTGTGTGTGTGTGTGTGTGTGTGTTGCATACACACCAAAGGATGTGATATATTGATGATTATATCAGTTTCTTAACAAGAAGAAGAGGAGGCATTACCTTAAAACAGTGGTTCTCAAATGGGGGCGCGTGAGATTTATAAAAGATTATATTTAAAATTTGCATCCATTCAAAAATAGATATTTAATAAATATTCAATAAAAATATACTGTAAGTCTAAGTTCATAAACTGAATTGTATATATTCTTAATTAAATCAGACACTGATGGCACAGCGCTGTGTATTACATCTTTTTTTAAACCCAAAATGCTTTTCGCTTTTTAGGGGTTACTTGGCTCATTACTGAAAACATGTTGAGAACCACCGCCTTAGACGTTACTTTCAACATTCATGCCAAGATTGATGCAGATTATTTTCTTGTTGAATAATCAGATATTTTATTGAAAATAATGTAAAATGCCCTCTGCAATGTACCAGAGATCAAAGTGATTTCTTTGAACAAGGAACACTATTCAGCTATATAAAACAAAGAAAAGCAGGTCATCACATTTGAGAACCTCAAACCAGAGAGCTTTTGGTGATGTATGTCGTCCTGACGGATACCTCACTATTGGATTGCTACGTTGGTTCTCAGAGGATAACCCCTTCTGACTTTGATCCTCTGAGGTTCACAGTTGTGTTTTTAGTGAAATGTCTCAACAACTGAACGGAGCAGATTGCCATGAAATTACATCCACTTTCCCTCTGGATGAACTGTAATTAATAACTCGGTCAATGTTACCGTTACAGTAACTTAAATTATAAAAGAAACAGATAAAAGAGTAAAAATAATCAAAACACGTATCAATCAATACTTTGTTTTATGACTAAATACCTGTAAAACTAAGGACATTCCCACCAGTACTTTTTCTTTGGTGCTAATCAACAAACGTGCGCATGATAACTTCATGACTTTCACTAATCTTTGGAGAATTTATAGTAAACATGACTTTTAACTATATGTATGTATGTAGGTATGTAAAATGATGCATTAAATCTGTCGTACTATGCCAATAAATTACTTTAAATTACTTGCTAGAACTACAACAACTAATATAATAATTGATCTCATTGTCCCTACTTTCCCTGTTCGACAAGGTTAGGTGAAGGACACGTCTTCAGAACTTATTAGGAAATGAAAGGATCTGAAAAATAATGTGTTGCTGGAATATCTCCCAGTGTGTCGAATATTCAACAATTCTACATTATTATTGTGTTGAACATTATACTATAAGATGCACGTGAACGTTTGTCTTTCGGTTCGTTTTCGTACTTTCGCTAGAAAAGTAAGTCAATAAAGACGTCATGGAAAGAACCAAACTGACTGCCGCTTCCGGTATTCCCTAAAAAAAGAAGAAAAAAAACCTGCAGAGCTGGATTACCTGCCTTCAGACAGAAAGAGACTTTCTATAATAGTTTAATATTTAACCACCGAAAGAAGAAAACCTGCAGAGAAACTGTTCGGTCCGAGGAATGGCGTTGTTTTTACTCCGAGGACGTTTCTTTCACTGCAGAGCCGACATGAAGAGAGTCACGAGCGCGACTCAGCCGTACTGGTAACTGTTTTCATTTTGCTGTTTGAATGTTCACATGCACATTGAAGCCTGGACGTTAACCACACTGCGCTGCAGTGGAAACCGAGCAGGAAATGCCTGCCCTGCTGTCTGCGACGTGTTCGTCCTTCCAGCAGGAGGGTTGTTTGATTTAACGCCACTAGATGGCGCAGTGAGTCCAGGCAGAGCGCCATAAACAGTATGCACGAAATAGTATTGCAGACATTATTAGAATCAATACACACAGTACACTGTAGGATCCATTGTTCATCCATTTGATCTCATCTGTCCTTTAGTACTAGGAGTAGTATTTCAATGGCGGATATAAGTATTATTATGTGGCATATTTCCATTAGCAAGCCTACCATATTAGATTGTATATTCTCAAAATGAAAGAAGAATAAGAACAACATGTGAAGAAGAAGAGCATTGAAACTGAAACCATATGCCAACAACCCTCTCTCCAATTGAGTATATATTGTAATAAGAATATGATGATTGATCTTAGTCTTAACCTTTTAAGCACCAAGCTATTTTTAGGCTTCTGCTCGAAAATTGCACACCCAAACTAAAAAGGGTGTATCTCCCTTCCAAAAGAAAAAAACATTTCCTAGAGAAAAATAATTGAAGACATTTTCTATGATCTATAATAAAATCATGCCTGTCATTTATATCATATAAATGGCTCTTTTCATCCATGTTAAAATTGCTCTAAAAATATTGATTCAGTAGATTCTACACCCTCAGACATAGAACAACCCTGTTGATCAGAACTCGGCATTGAATTAACTGCTTTAGCTATCCGTGGAAGATGTCCCGCCAAAACCCTCCAGGATATCTCATCCATCAGGACATTTCAACACAGTATCTGTCCACAAGCCTCCTTCTCGACTGAAGCATTTTCCCGTGCGACTTTTTCCTAATTCAGTGACACTTTATCAAAGAAAAGCCGTTATCTTCAGTGCAGCTTCATGTTTTCTGAAGGTATTGTTTTGGGCATGTTCAGGTCAGTGGTCCTTCCTCCACCACCGTCACATTTCCAGTAGGCCGAGGCAACGTAGCTGAAACGATGCACGACCTACTACGGAGAACAATAACGCAAATCAATGTGGTCAAGATTCAGTCAAAATTACAAGAATGTTTAAAGCTGTCATTCTATGCCGGCTACTATGGCTGTATAGCTTTTGTCATATTTGGTTTTGCTGTGACCGTCGACATGAAAGCCAGCGTTTTATCCACGAGACGGAGCTGTTCAGGTCTCGTATCCATCACCGGGATCGTTACCCGCCACAGCCTGCTTGTCTGTTTCCCTGCAGCTCTTCGGCGGCCTCGGGCAGGCGGCGTGTGAATGGAGTGGATCTGTACTACGAGCAGACGGGCAGAGGGAAGCACGCAGTGCTGCTGCTTCCTGGTGCTCTGGGTAAAAAAACAAAACACCACATACCTTTTCTTAGACCTTCTGACAAGATGTCTGTCGCACATACAGAATCTCTTTTTTTTGTGTGTCTTCTACCACAGGGGGCTCTCGGACAGATTTTGGGCCTCAGCTGAAGTCTCTGAATAAGGAGCGCTATACTGTCGTGGGCTGGGATCCCCGTGGTTACGGACAGTCCCGACCCCCGGCCAGAGACTTCCCCCCGGACTTCTATGAGAGGGATGCAAAGGACGCAGTGGATCTGATGAAGGTCTGATCAGCCTGTTGAGCAGCCATGAGTTATCATTATTACCAGTTTACTAAGAGAAACGTGGGTGTGTGAATGTGAGAGCCTGGGTTGATGCTCAATTGAGGAAAACCTTGAAGCAAGTCGCTGCAATAGATGGTATTCAGAATAAAAGTTTGAAATTTATAATTGTGCAGGGGAAAAAAAAAAAAGTTTGAAAGGAAGTTTTTAATTGTCAGAGCAGCTAAATGAAAGCAGGGGGTAAAAGCTGGTGTCAGAATAATAATGAACACACTATAATGTCCTTCATGATGCACATAATAGACTTAGAAGATGACTCTTTACATGTTAAAGCACAAACGATACCCTACAATACCTCCTCTGATCTGTGCACCGAGTGGCTGCTATAAACAGGAAGCTCTCTCACTCTGTTTCTGACACTGATGATAATCCCGATGGCTCAAACAAGCACACAGTGTATTAATCCATGCCATCAGTTTCGCCATCCTTGCACACAAATGTTTACAGCAGCTTTTTCATTTTGTATTACCGTATATAATTCACTGTCTAGCAATTATGTGCTTTGATCACCTAATTGTGTGATGTTCACTGTTGAGACAATATAGAACGTATCTCTCATTTTCTTGACAGGCATTAGGCTTTGGCAAGTTCTCTCTGCTGGGCTGGAGTGACGGAGGAATCACCGCCATGATTGCAGCAGCGAGGCACCCCAACGTGATCAGCAAGCTGGTGGTATGGGGGGCCAATGCCTTTGTTTCCCAGGAGGACCTCGCGCTTTACAACGGTAACCTGCCGGTGTCTTCTCAAACTGTGTCTACTGTGCCGAGTGTGATCCTTCATAACTTTGTATGATGCGTTATCCTCGCGGGTCTCCGTGGGAACGCGCAGCGGTCCGAGACGTCTCCAAGTGGAGCGCGAAGATGAGGAAGCCCATGGAGGAGGTGTACGGAGCAGAAGGCTTTGCTAAAACCTGGGAGGCCTGGGGGGACGGGATCGCACAGTTTGCAAAAAGACCAGAAGGTACGGACTCCATGTTGTTTACAATTCTTTACACAAGTAAAGTTACAACTGGAAACCATCAGAAACGATCGAACGCTTTGTGGTCATAATGCAATTATAAAGGAAGATTGTTATATGGGTGTTTGTAAAGTCTTGATAATGTGTAATCATTGTGAGTTTGCAGTCATGGATGTGTAGTAGGAAATGCAACACTGGTGGAATTTAGGAAGATATACTTATTTTATACACAAGGAACCTGTGGAGAATACATTTGAGATGCTCCTTAATTTTGGTATACATTTTTAAGATGAAAAGATAAAAGCCAAAATGTTAACCTAAATGTTTCTGGTCAGGGAGTATCTGCCTGGAGCTTCTGCCTCTAATCAGCTGTCCGACCTTCATCCTCCATGGAGAGAAAGACCCCATGCTGGCCAGCTTCCACCCACAGTGCCTCCTCAAACACATCAAGGGATCACGGTGAGACCACACACGCACACGCACACGCACAAACACACACACACACACACACACACACACACACACACACACACACACACACACACACACACACACACACACACACACACACACAATAAATAGCCTCTTTTTTCTGTCCTAACTCTAGACTGCACCTGATGCCAGAGGGTAAACACAACATCCACCTGAGGTACGCTGATGAATTCAACAAACTGGTGGAAGACTTTCTGGAAGACAATTAATAAATAAATGAATCAATCCATTCATTAACACTGTGAAGTAATGACTGCTCCTTTTGTGGATAAGAACCGGGGTGACTGCAAATAATAATGCTAAAAGACTTGATTTGGATAAATTTCTAACTTCTACAGTTGTATTTTTTTGAGGCATCAATTGTGTTGTGTCACTTCAAGAGGTAAAAAACTGAAATTAAGATCTTGTCAAACCGAAGTATCATTTGTTGTTAATTGTGTCCCTCGTAAAGCCCCGCAGAATAAATTCATGAAAAGTCAATTATATTAACTTTGGTGACTACGAGACTAATTTTAATGATTTCACATTGGAAATGATTTATTAGCATTAATAGAAACCATTGCTTACAACTTACTTCTTTAAAGTGGTACCTAAGTTAATTTACCTGATTTATATTTATGTTTAATTTACTCAAAAAGCAGTGGTGGAATGTAACTAAATACATTTACTGAACTTGAGCTTCTTGCAATTTACTATGTTTCCATTTTCTGTGACTTCATACTCCATTAAATGTATTTGACAACTTAAGTTACTGATTACTTCGCAGAGTGAGAAATACATATACAAACTAATGATGTAGGCCATACAAGAATAGATTAAGCTACCCAGAAGTATATACAGTAGTTGTAATTTGCTCCACACTTACCAGCTGCCACGTTAAATAAATATAATCCAATAATATAATATATATTATTCTGAATCCAAATCAGGACCATTTATTTGCCAGGTATGTTACTACACATACGAGGAATTCATCTTGGCGGGTGGTGCATACATTAGACAAACAACAACAATCAACACATTGCAGAAATAGAAACATATTACATTTACAGTAGAATATAAAATAAAGTGTACAGACAAACAAATAAGTGTACTGTAGGTGTATGTGAAAGTGTAATGAAAATGGGCCATTGTGCATAACGAGTACTTTTACTTTTGGTATATTGTTATGTTAATACTTAATACGGAAGTAACATTTTAAATGTGCGACTTTTACTTTTGTTTGGTGGTTTTATGGTCAACATCAGTTGGCGTTTCCATGGACGCATATTGTTCACGCCTGCGCGTTGACGATCGATTGCTTTGGGCTGCCATTTGTCTTCCACCCGGAAGTAGCGGACTGTTTCTGTTTGACGCCACTAGCACGAGCTCGAGTGGTTGCTCGTCGCAGGCTCCTCTGTGCACGTCCATGGTCGCAGGTTGCTAGAGTTACACACACACACACACACACACACACACACACAAAGATGTCCGACACACAAAACGAAGAGGCGTTTGAAGCCATTACGGTGCACAACTTCTCGGAGAGGATTCTGGAGCAGCTGGTTCACTTCCACGTGATGAAGCTCAGCGAAGGGTTCTTCCTGTGGGTCGGCTCCAGTCCGGTTCTGTCCAACCTGGCGGTCTCGATGAGCAGCAGATTTGTGAGTACACAAGTACCGTGTTTAAGTACACATTTTAAGTGGTATTTACTTCAGTATTTTATTTCCCTGCTACTTCATACTTCTGCACTAACTACATCTCAGAGGAAATTATTTTAACCTCAGACTGTCGGTCTTAACTTTCTTCTTCTTTCTTTTTGTTTGCTGCACTTCATTGTGTCTGACAAATGTACAAATTACACAGTAAACCCACAGAGAGCTTGTAAAACAGGACGTTTTGTCATACATTAAGGTGACGTCAACATTAGTCAATTAATCCATAATGAAAGGAATCAATAGATGTACAGTAGTTTTATACAGTAAGAAAATAAAACAATTTAGTGAGATTCTGTAAAATGGGCACAAACAAAACTATCTATAAACTGCATTTATTAGGGGTCGACAATGTTACAATATGCAGCTTAAGATGATAATTTCTTTAGTATTCATACTATAGTACTTATCCCTTTACAGTATTGTATATCTCCAAAGCTTGTTGGCAGTATTGAAACAATAAGTAGGACTGATGTTTTCTAGTAATGGATTTAAATGCATTTTGCATCAGTTTAATGGAGTACTTTAATGTGTCAGGTATTGTCTATTTTGGATAATCTTAAATTAATAATAGTTTGAGAGAGCTCATGATTTATGTCCTTGCAGAGAGAGTAGCCGGTGTTCTACTACTACTTTTTTTTTGTCTGCAGGATTCGATGCCTTCATCTACATTACTTCTGGGCGACCCATCCGATACCGCTGCAAATTCCATGGCACAGAGATTAGGTAATGCCTTTTAATATGTGTTTTAATATTGCTCATAATGTAAAAAGTGAAAGTGTTTTTTTCAGATGTTATTCCTCTTCACAAGTTGATCTTCAAACCCCCCAAAATGTAATTCAATATGTGATAAACACACAAAAGTCTTGTGGCACGCTTTGTACAATCTTTTTAATTGTAAAAGAGACGATGTATTAAAAAGGCTAAAACATGCTGTTGAGGTCTATTAACCTTATAATACTTCCCTTTGGAACTCCACATCCTCCGAGACTGATGACTTTAGTGCAATTGTGCACAACTGCAAACCATTTAGTGTGTAATCCAAACTAAAAGTGAAATAATGGTCTGTGTCTGTCTGTTTTGCAGCAAAGAAGACCAAAAAGCAAGTATTTGTGAGTTACAGTCTTCCAACGACGGCGTCCAACCTCAGTCTTTTGGTGGAGACCCGGATCAAAAAGGAGCTGGAGCTTCACCCTGAACACTTTTGATTGTTTCTTGAACTCTGTTTTGTGTAGAACTGAGGACATGTGGGAAGAGGGGTATCACAAAGTAGCAGGTGCTTCTTCTCCGTCTTCTATTTGGACGTACATACTCCAGCAGATACTGTAATGCTACTTCAACACAATAACCACAAACTGTCACATCAAGTGTTCTTTTATTGACATAATAAATTAAGTGGTTTATTATCAAAACATGTAGGCCTATGGCTTTTTGTACAAATGCGTCATATTAAAAAAATAACACTTAGAAAACGGCATTAGTGGTTGATTTCTCTTCTTTTTTTTCGGAGTGTTTAACTGTTGAAAACATAGAAACTAGTAAATCGTACAGGGTGTTCAAAATACGTGCTGTGTACTAAATGTGAATATGGGCTATATGGATGAAAAATGGTTGATCTATTCAATGATCTTATATCCTATAAAAGTAAGGTTGATGGTTCATACATTATGAATGAAAGGTACAGGTATACATACCTTACATTGTTATGCGGTCCTAAGGGATACTTACATAGTAAAGTGTATAAATTAACACCAATCACAACTAGGCCAAGTCTGTGCAGACTGCGCTGCTCTATTCTAATCTTCACAAATGTTTATTTAAAAAAACTGTAAAATGTTGTGCTTTCTGGCTATAGTTTCACATCCTAGGAGCAGGATTACAACATTACCACAGGACAGAGAACAAGGAGTGAGAGTGGAAATATCTGCTAATTAAGGAGGTATTTCAAGCAACAAAATTGCCCTTGGCAGCGTGACAAAATAAATACTGGTTTTCTTGAATTGCAATTCTCTGTTTTGTTAAAAAAAGAAGAAGAACAGAGCCATCACGATAAAGCCATTGCAATGCTGAGAAGCGTCATAAGACATACAGTAGCACACGGACTGGTCACTCTTATGTCCGTTCAACTCTCAGATTTGTTCAGCATCACCCGCCGTCTCTACAGGCTACACAGAAGAGTCTGCCAAGGTCTCCGGCTGTTCGGCGTGTCAGACAACCATCATACACCCACACCAGTGGCAGTAATGCTTTCTTTAATAATAAAAAAATCTGTGTCTACACTGACCTCATCTCTGAGGATAAAGTGCCACATTGGACTTCTAGTAGAGGGATCACAAATACGAAGAAAAAAAAGGACACATGTAAAACCATTTGTGCCCCTTTCATGCAAAAAGAGTGGTGGTGGTTGAGCCAGTCCCTGGATCTCCCAACAAGTTGGCTGAAAATCACAAACACTTGATTGTGTCTCTGACATTTAGTGCAAAATAACTTATAAAGAATTATAAGATGCAGTGAAATCCTCTCTCAACGAGTCAAAAACTGTAAACAGAAAACTCACAGAGCACACGTTCAAAGCTAGTCTGCTCTCCTTTTGCCTCCCACTTGCGTCTTTTACCTGTCAATCACTCGACGGAGCGGACGGCAGTGCAAGGAAACCACCAAGACTTCCATATTATTTAACACACACTGACTTCAGATAGACTTCAGATAGACTTAGTCCAGTACAATATTTTTTTGGCAACTCCTGAATGAATCATAATCACTACAAACTACACAAATGTATTATCGTCACCGTTAAAGAGTTCATCTGGTTCATCCGAAAGATTCTTTTTTTTTTTTTGTTCCCTTAAAATTGTTCCCCACCCCCCACCCACAAGTTCAATGACCATTCAGTTGAGATTAATGCTAAAGCAATAATTAGCGCAGTAGTAGACTATTGCTAGGATGCTCACACCCCGTTGGCTATGGCATGATTTCCAATCACCTCCCCACCGGTGGCCAGGGCGTATGAGGCAGGCACCGCTGCCAGAGCGGTCGCTGCTGCCACCGTAGCGCCCCCGGTGGTCGTGAGGTGCAGCGGCGTGTCGTGGACGCGGGCGTACTCCCCATCGGTCTTGGCGAGAAGGAGATGCTGCTCTCCGGGGTGGAGCAGCGTCTGCCGGGTGAAGCTCTCCCCGTCGGCCAGGCTCTCCGGCAGCGGCTGGCCCCGCGGCTCGGGCAGCAGCAGCAGGCAGATGATGCACAGCAGGGTGCAGCAGGCGAAGATCACGTGATGCAGGAAGTAGCCCTTCTGGTTGTGGAGCTCCATGATGGGTGCGGTGAGCATGCCGAAGCCGGCGCTGGCCAGGACCAGACCCAGTCCTCCACCCCTGCACGGAGAGGGAGAGAGAGAGAGAGAGAGAGGAGGTGGGTCAGATTTGTTACCATGGTAGTCTAACAACAGGGCCCTTCAGGTATCGCTGTGCTTCAAATAAAGTGCTGGTTGAGGCTCCGACACCTCACTTAACAAGCCTGTTGCTGCTTTTGAGACCTTTTAGACCTTCTCAGTTTGTAGTGGCACTGTTACCCATTCCTCAGAAAAATAGTATTTCTATTTCTATTAAATTTGAACAGGTTTATGAGGTGACTTTGTATTATCAAGTTCATGTAGATATTCTTTGAACCTTTATTTGTTGGACACCCCTGCCCTATATGGCATTCTGGTTCATCCGGTCCTCTATGGAGGCAGACGTTTCAGACTCATACTTTCAGACACCTTTGGCCGCACTAGTTCGTTTGAAGCATACTGAATAGACTCCCCCGTCACCTCACCTGTCAGTCAGAACCGCACCACAAGATGGAGCTAATAAGCTACACGAGAACAAGAGCTTTGTCCAAAGAGTCCATACGCTGCAGCAATTCACAGTATGGACTATACAGTAATTAGCATAGTATACTGTTTTGCAAATTGATACACAAGAAATCAATGTACTTTACCATTTCTGTACTAACAGGAAAATATTCTTTCATGTGTGCTGACAGACATGGATCACAATGTTGATTAAATGTAACAAATAGACAGCTACATTTTTAAGCAGTTACGCCAATCAAAAAATAAAGGATAAAGCAACCATGGTGGAAACTATACATGTATACAACTCAAACCTACTTAATGTTAGCATGTAGTACAACATTTGGACACAAAGTAGGCATTCACTTTTCCTTTTATAATAAATATTCAGCACATTTTTCATTTAAGTAAATATGGGGATATGCGCAAAATGGCCCACAGTAGATGGTTCACTATAGGTAACAAAAAGGAAATGATTTTGGATACAGCCTGGAGCTCGCCCGCTGCAGAAGGCTCCCCTAAGTGTTGTATTTTGTGTTAATGACCGTAGCTCACCTGATGACCGTAGGGGTGATTTCAGCACAAAAGAATATGCTGAGCGTGCTGACCGCGTGAGAGGAGAACATGCCGATGATGGAGAAGGCCACCGAGAATTTCCTGTTCAGAGTGTCTCGCAGAACTGTCCAGAGGAGGACAAGAGAACGTCAGTATACCAGAAACACCCAACAGGAATTATAATATTTATGCAAGGGATGACGCACAGTGGGTACAGTGATCAGGATGGTTCAAGATTCATGCTTATCACTGTCGTGGTTCATTATCACGCCTTTTTAACAATTTTTTTTTATTGTTTCCGCTAAAAAAAATTGTCCTCTCGCTTTGTACGGAGGTCAGACCTGCGTTCATAGCAACAGTGTGTTATTCATAGCAGAGCTCTGATATAAAGAAATAACCTATCATAGCATGCCGAGGTTGACCAATCAGAATGGAGTATTTAACAAAGCCAAAACGTTATTGCACAGGGACCTTTAAAGTTCGACTAAAAATAATCACAAATCAATAAAGTGCAGTTGTACGTACCTGTGTCATGGCGAAGGCTGTACTTGCCAATCACTGCATTCCATTAGCGAGCGTTGGAGAGAGGAGAAACATGGCATTAGTAAGCACAAAGGGCAGCCAGTGCTGACTCATAACACGCAGAATGGGGGGGAAAGCCTTCAGGAGAACTCTGAACAGTTTACCACTGAAGCCTGAAATAATGACTTCTGTACTGCATAGGTAGGTCAAAAAAGGGAGAACTGCAGTCTGCACTGTTTTAATGACACAGGGATGCAAAATGTACAACTACAAAACAGAAAGTTGGAATTTGACAGTGAAGGCACTGTCAAATTCCAACTTTCTGTTTTGCAATAACTTTCTGAACTGATTTTTCCAACTTGGACTTTTGCAATTATACGCCATGCATTCAAATGTATTTTGTCTGTACATATACTATTTGTAGTTATATTTCAGTTATTGTGGATTTTTTAAACTTTTTTTTTTACTTAGTTAATATTCTTTACTGTTTATTACGTATTTATAATACTTGTTTGATTTATTTTACTATGTCTCTTGTTTGCACTTTATGTATGCTGCTTGTAATCCTGTAAATTTCCCCGCTGCGGGACTAATAGAGGATTATCTTATTTTACGTTTATCTAGGGTGACCAGACGTCCTCTTTTTCCCGGACATGTCCTCTTTTCGAGACCTAAAAAAAAGCGTCCGGCAGGGATTCCAAAAACGTCCGGGATTTTGCTACGTCTGGGAAAATAGTTATTACCCCCTTACAAGTTTTGGAAATGGTATCTCCCTCACGTTCCACCTTCTTGCGCAAGCTCTGACTGTAGAGAGAACTGTCATTGGTCGACCGATCTCAACGTAAATGTAAGTTCACGGCATGCTACACACTACTGCTACCCCCCTCCTCATCCTCTCCCCCCCGGAACGAAGTGTCCTCTTTTTCACAAACTCAAATCTGGTCACCCGAGCTTATCTTAAGATAAAATAGCTAGCTAGCTATCTTATTTTAAGATAAGATAAGATAGATAGATAGCTTATTTTAAGCTTATCTTAAAATAAGATAGCTAAGATAAGATAGAGCAGCTAGCTAGCTTATTTTAAGCTAATTTTAAGATAAGATAGCTAGCTATTTTATCTTATCTTAAAATAAGATAGCTAGTTACCTAGCTAGCTACTGTTGCTAGCTAGCTACAGTAGCTGATAAAAGATGTCATCAACAAAAGCTTGCTTGTTTACTTGTGTCTGAAATCAAAGACCCCAGTTTTTATCATTGCAAACTGCACAGGTGCAAACCTTGAATGCAAAGCGTACGTATACAGGTGTAGCAATGAGTGTTGCAGGACTTGTGTGGTTACTCACAGTTGAGTAAACCCAGCTGTAGCAGGGACGCCAGGGCTGTAATGATCATGAAGGTGAGCAGCCCTCCACGCCGACCCATCAGTCCCACCGCGGGGCAAACCGCCAGGCAGGTGGCCACGGCGATGCCAGCCATCGTGTAATAGTCGGCGTGGCACAGAGCGGTGGGCTGAGCTTCCGGGTCCATCATACTGCGGGCGAAGCAGTGGTGGATCCCGTAACCCGTCAGCCTGCGCAAACAACACGAAGACACAGTCAGAAGGCGGACAGGGAGGTCGGCACCGGAGACATGTGTCTGCCACGAGGCCGGTGAGGTTTACTCTCGCACACACTTCCTCATTTCTCTCTCTGCTCGGCTTTGATTACAAAAAGGAACTTTGCCCGCGCGGCCACAGCACACTTACGAGTTGACGCACAGCACCACTATGTTCTTCCACAGGTTCCTGGTGCTCATCATCTTGACAATGCAGGTCGGCTGGGGTTTCTTGTGCAGCTCCTGCTCCAGCTCTGGTAGGAAACATGAAACGCACACCTTGAGACCTTTCCTTGCAGAAAGTAATGAGAGGCCGGCCGCTATGGGGCCTTCAGCTGAGATAAGTTAATGTGCTCTGGGGCCTTTAGATGGATAGCACATCCCTTTGCACACACTCATCATCCGTCTGTCTGCTCGGCCACTGGGAGAGGCACGAGCGCTGAATCTATCACCGAGGAAGGGGGAAGGGAGGAGGAGATGTCGGTGAGAAAGGGAGAGATCCAAGGTAAATCCTTTAAGGACTGCGCGGTAGCAGGACAATTAATTTACTTTTATCATCCTCTCCTCTATTCATCTAGTCATTTATCCCCCCAAAAAATCCCTCAAATGGACTTCTCAAATGTGATAATTTACTGCCTTTGATATCTTTTTGTTGTTGTTCTGATTCAACAAAACAAGCAATTTGGAGACATAACTTTGGGCTCTAAGAAATTGTGATGGGCAGTTTTCACTACTTCCTGGCATCTATAATGATATATATTATGTCGCAAAACAGATTCAACTCAAATGAAAATAATCATTGGTGGTAGTCTCGGACAGAAGTCAGTTTTTTTTTTTCAATCTGTATTGATCTAAAAGGAGCATGCATGTGATTGTGTGATTGCAAATGCATTTCATCATAAAAAACGGGAGACGCTGCTTGAAACTACAGCACGTTTGCACATATGAAAGGGGAGTCTCTCTGTATGTGAGTCAGTGTCTTTGTGTTCGTTGCATGTTCATTTCATCACACATAACACAGAGGACGATGTGAAATAATCTGCATAGGGAAGTGAATAAAGCAAAAAAGATTCAGGATCATTCTTCTTGTTTCGCGCCCCTCACCTGTCATAACTCCATTCGGCTCGGTGGTCAGGTTAACCTGGTTCTTCGCGGCGATGCGCAGCATCATCACTTTGGACCGCCTGTAGTGCTGGGTGGCCAGCAACCAGCGCAGCGACTCTGGAAAGAGCCTGGTGGGTGAGCAAAAGAGAGGAATGGGAAGGACATGGAAGAAAAGAGAAGGATGAGAACCGATTTGGAAGAGCAAGGAGAAGAAACCGACACAAACGGGGGAAGGAGGAAGACAATAGAAGAAAGAGAGTATTGTTTGTAAGTTGAAGCAGAGGCTGCACAGTACTGTGAGGTGCAGTGTGTACTGTACAAGCCATCGCCTGGCTCAGTGAGAGAAGAATCTGCCACTCCCACCCCGTCCCCCGCTGTGGATTTCCTCAGAGGGCGGCACTCACCACACGTAGGGCAGCATCAGAACGAAAGGGCTGATTATGACGATCTGCAGGACCTGCCAGTCGTCGCGGTCCGGCCAATTGCGGCACAGAGCGGCCACCCCTGGCATCAGCAGCTGCCCGGCCACCATCAGAAAACTGGCCACCATGGTCATGGAGAAACGCCAGGCTGGCAAACAAAGCTCGATCCCTAAAATGAAAAGAGTAGGGAGGAAGAGAAATAATTTAGTTTCACATTGCACAAAGATTCTTGTGGTGCCGTTGCACCTGTAGGGACCAGTAATATATCTATAAGCTATGCATGTGGATGTGGTAACCATCCTAAACTAAGAAGCAGGACAGAGACAGACTACAACGAATAGTTGGGTCTGCAGAGATAACTATTGGTTCCAGCCTGCCCTCCATCCTGGACTTTGTACACCTCCAGAGTCAGGAAGCGGGCTGTAAAGATCACCACAGACCCCTCACACCCTGGACACAAGCTGTTCCAACTCCTCCCCTCTGGGAGGCGCTACAGAGCACTGTATGCCAAAACCACCAGACACAGGAACAGCTTCTTCCCACTGGCCGTCACTCTGATGAACAATTAATCAGACACTTTTTTGACTACTGTTGTCTTTAATATCTTTTTTTGTCTTTTTTATTTTTATCTTGTTTATTGTATATTGTGTATAAATACGAAGAGCTATGTGAAACCGGAGTCAAATTCCATGTATGTGTAAACACACATGGCCATTAAAGCTGATTCTGATTCTGATTAATGACCTGGATGAGTGTGATGCATGTGTGTGTTTAATGGTGGGGACAGTACTGAATCTCCTCTGAATTATTGAGGACTCTTATCACTGATCCTTCCCACGAGAACACACTTGTTTAATACCCGGCCGCTTTATAAACTTGGGATGGACTACACGTCCAGGTTTTTTGAGAGGGTTCAGCTGCTCGGTGAGCGTTTCACTGTAAGCGTCCCTTAATAGCTCCCCCGACGAGGCTCCCCTCCCCTCCCGCCTGTAACATGGTACAGTCCAGATGGCCTGGCCCATATGGCAAGGTCTTTTTGAAGGTGACCATTGTGGGAGGATGGGTGATGGAGGGAGACTCGCTAACCTGGCCTCATGTGCCATCACTTCTTATTGTGAGGAAGATGAAAAAAAGAGGGGGGGAGGAAAGGGAAGGGAGAAAGTAGGAAGACAGGAGCCGAATACAAATTACTTTTCCCCCCAAAGCACATGCAGAAGTCCCTCCATTCATCAGTTGAATCACCGGAGGAATGATAATAGAGACTAGCAAAGAGGGAGGCAGAGATACAGATAAAAGCTCATAGAGAGAGGCGGAGGGAAAGAAAAACAAAGAAAGAGACGGAAAGATGACACCGATTTTCAGATAAAAGAAAGACGGGAAAGTTATTCAGTTAGAACGCAGGGCAGGAGGAACACAATGAAGGTATTAATGGGAATCCCTTCATCTATTTTCTTCAGCCCCAGACAGACAATTTTAGAGTTAATATCTCCAAAAGCCGGCCCTGCAGGAACCAAAGCAGATGAAGGAAATTACCCTGACCCATAATCCTTAACCTGGCTTTTCTCTCTTATGCATCAAAGGAGAAGTGGAATGTAAAAACATGTTTCGAAATTTGACTTGAGTAAAAGTAGTGGGCTAATATCACAATGTTAAGATTCCACAAGTCTCACACTCGTTTGTTTTTTAATTGAAGGAGAATTCTGGTTTGTTACAATCCAGTGGCAAAAAAACAGTGGCACCAGGTTACCTAAAAAAACACTTTATCAGGATAAAACTGAAAGTGAATGCATCTGAAATGTTGATAGTAGTCCCTCATTGCATGGCTGGAGAACTGTAATCCCACGCATGGTAGGAAGTTGGTCTGTTACCTGTGAATGATGTTTGAGAAATAACTTCACGGTTTCACTGGATTGCACAAAGAAATGCAGTTGTATCCCCACATATTTGTAATATTAGCTACACAGACAGGAAATGTATGAGCTAATATTACAAATATTTAAATTAGGATATGATATAAACAATAAAATGGGCAGAGAAACACAGTGTCAGTCCCGAGCTGCAAAATGTGAAAAATGTCAGATGGCGTACAGAAAGTGCAACCTTCCCCAGCAGTGATTGACAGCTGCGTCGGAGACTCCTCGGCTCTAATTGGTTGTTTTCCTCCAGGCGTGGTGGAACCTTGCTTATGCCATTATAAGCACTAAAAGGAGGCAGAGGAGCACGTTTTTTCACAGATTATCTGTCTCATGTACTGTCAGGATATAGTGATGTTTTATAAAAAAAACTTTTTTATTACATTTATAAGCTTTTATCTTTTGTATGGGAAACTTCATTGTGCAAAAATAACCATACCTCATGTTGCCCCTCCGAAATAGAGTAAAGAATGAAGCAGCATAAAATGAAAGTGCAGTAGTTCAATTGAAGTACCTCATCATACAAAGTACAAAGCTTATTTCCATGTTGTGTATTTCCACCACTGCTGTCTGCTCTGACAAGCTGTGTCTCTTTGGCACCGCTTTCCACAGCAGTCAATAGGCATGGATCTCACACACACACACACACACACACACACACACACACACACACACACACACACACACACGACATAAACTGTACCTTTGCAAGGGCAATGCATCTCTAAACCTACCGCGCAAAACAAAAAACCACTCCCCAACTCTCCGGGGAGGTTTCTGATCCTGCTGACTCTACTGGGATATCAACACACACACACACACACACACACACACACACACACACACACACACACACACACACACACACACACACACACACACACACACACACACACACACTTGCAGAGAGCTTTTGTTCCTGCTGAGTTGGAGAATGGCTCTCCTTGTGCTGATTATCTCACTGCCCCCCACCCCCCCCCTGTGGGCTGATCCTCCCTCGCCCCCCTCCTGCCCACTCTTCCCTCTTGCTCATCAGGGCTGGAGTGGCTCTCTCTCACCCTTTGTAAAGCCACCATCCCCCACTTCTACCCTCCTTACCTCCTCCTCCTCCTTTCACTGAGCAGTTATCCACCGTCCTTGCATCTGAACAGTTGCAGAGGGGAAAACAAAACACTATAATGGAAGAAAGGGAGGCTAAAAACAAAGGGAAGGCAACAAAAAGCATCTGGTCTAATGGCCAAACTAATCTTTGATGACAAATGGCTGACAGCGCCACCACACACACACTTTGTGTTGTCTGCCGCTCCCTCGCTGACCTTGCCTGAAGCATGAGAACAGGGCACGGAGACAATTGGCTTTCTAACAGCATGGGTTCAGAGCGAGAACCAGTGTGTGTGTGTGTGTGTGTAGGGAGGGTGTAGTAATGGACAATTTGATCATACTTTAATTGTTCAAGTCCTTTATAGTCTTCGTCTGAAGGCCTACTGTATGGACAAACATTGCCAGCCTTTGAGATCTGGATAATTTGAAAACATCGCCTTTGGTTTCTGGAACGTTATACACGAAACAAAAATCAATACGGATGAAAAGAACCCTCTGCTGCTTTAGGTGGATGGCTTCACAGAGAGGCAGGGATGGGAAATAGATAGCAGGTTTGACAAGGGCACGGCATGACAGGACAGTACGTCTCCCCAGCTGAGTCAGCAGTAGTCGTCCCTGTAGCTCATAGCCACACACACATATATATATATATACACAGTATATATACTGCATGTCTCTGTCATTAGCTAGACGTCTTGGAGGCAGCGAGCAGAGACAAAGATATTAACCTTATCTCATGGGGTAAAAGTAAATACAGCCTAATTCCTTTGGGTCCATGCAAACCTCACGCACTGAAATCCTCTCTTTGAGTACATGCCCACTCCCTGTGGGCCTCGAGAAGTGGCTCTGAAATGTTCTGCAGCTTGCCACAGCAGCTTGTGCCAGCTGGGATTCACACTGCCGAATTCGAATGTCGACACAATTTTGTGAGGGAAAAAAACAAACCAAAAATAATATATTTTTTTAAATGGCTCCTGCAGCACTATCTGCCGTTGTTTGTACAGTCCCAGAACTGTTGTGCGTCTGAAAAAGTGTCGAGTCCTGGAGGGGAATTAAAAATATATATATATAAATATAAAATAATATTTTTCCGAGTCAGATCTCCATTCTGTCAGCAGTCAAGTCTAACTACGGTCACCCTCGGGCTGAGTTCATGTGAACGAGGCCGGTCCATCTGCCAACGCAGAGGGCTCTGAGGGAGAGGGAAAAAAGATGTTGCCGGAGTTGTTTAACATCATGCAAACGTCATCCAGCAAGGCTGCCAATCCAATACGTACACAACACAATTAATGCTGTATTCGTCTTGTTTGCCTGACGAACATCGCAACGAAAGATTAACTGACAGCTGTCGTATAACTCGAAAAACACTCAAATCCTTCCTCATAGTTTTTTTCTGTCTGAGAAACCTTCAAACCAATGAATCTACGACACGAACGGGATTTCCCGAGTCATATTTCACTGTCTCACTGGTCTCACTGTGACTGACTGTCGCAGATCTATAGCTCCGTTCCAAACGCTCCTAATTTCTCCACAGCAAAGTCAAATACAGCACTTCTGCGTCCCACTGTGACCTCCTCCAAGCTCTGAAGTTTATGCACCGACGTCAGAGAAGTGGGTTATTCTGCAGCAGCGGTTTGATAAGGACGCTTGATGCTTCTTGAATCCGTTGTAACTGCCGGCTGTGAAGGAGCAGCTTCAATAACCAACAGAGGGTGATATGTAACATTGAAAAGAAAAGGTTTCACTGGAGTATTCCTTAAGGGTTTGTCTTTAAACACTGTCTTGACCACACAGCCCTTGTACTAATATGATATTACAATGGGCAGAAAAACAAGGAAAAGGAAACGAGGAGACGGGAAGCTATATTTCCTTTTTTTCCTCCCGGGAGACGGTCCTTAGGTACGTGCTAAATTACAAAATAATGAACCCTGAATACAGAATTGGTGCAGCAACCAGACATGCAAACAACACACAAATCACCATGTTTACATTAGCAGTGCAAACCAAAGCTTCTGCTGGCAGCTCTCGTGGAGTTTATTACTCTCTGCGTGCTGCAGAGAGATAACCCAACGAAGAGAGATTTCAAATGAGCCTCGAGAAAATGAGAAAGTGAGAGTAATGAAATGGTAGTGAGAGAGAGGGAGAGGAAGAGAGAGAGAGGTGGAAGTGGAGGAGGAGGAGGAGGAGGAGGAGGAGGATGGGATGAATGTGGCAGAGGAGAGTCGAGGGAAGCATAGAGTGAAAATGGAAAAGGCCAGAGAGCTGCTGGAATTAGAAATAGAAATTCAGCGCTGCGTTTGCAGTGACAGAGGGTGAGAGGAGGCAGACAGAAAGAGTATTTTTTTTGCGGGGGTGGGGGGGATGAGCACGATAAGATGGAGCAGTGCAACCCAAGCACGTGCACATACAATAGTCCATATTATAATACGGGTAGATCAAATCAAGCATTCTGATTGGTTGAGAGTGAGTCACGGGGTGTAGTTTATTCAGCCATAAAGTACTGTACAGCCTGTTTACATGTAGAGCGTTCCATATCAGTGCGCACTTAAAATAACAGGTAGATTTAAATTGCACGACCGTTAGTTGTTGTTGTTTCAAGCTTGACAGTTACCAAACATGTTTGGTGTAAACTTTGATATTGTCACGTCTGCAGTAACGACTCGCAGACGTTGGTTTCCTTAACTTGCAGGTTTATTGCTTGAGTGTTCACAGTATTGCAACGGGGCTCTTCGCTAACAGTAGCTCAAACGGAACAGCTAACAAGCTCACGTAGCATCCCCCACACTAGCATAACGAACGACAACACACACGTCACTTCCTCCCTAACCTAAAGATGAGCAATGAAAAGGGTTTGATCACAAAATCCTGATAATTTCCAGTGAGAGATAATTACGTCGGTAATTTCCCGACGCGAGGCAAGTTCTCTAAACATCATGGAGGAGAAAAATGACGGGCCTCGGGCCTAACAACTCCCTTGAACAGTACATTATTGCACGACACAGTACTGCCTCTCGTACCTTATTGCTTAAATATGCTATATGTGTGCTACATGCATATTGTTGAGTCTCTCCATCTGATCTGCTTCACGCTGCAGTCTATTCGGCACTCTGCAACCTGATGTTAAAGCGCTGGCTGGCTGGCTGGCTGGCTGTCGGCTCTCATTTGAGGGTTTTTACATCCATAATGGGTGTTAGCGTGTGTCCTTTTGTTAGCACAACGCAGCAGGATAATGATACTATGCAACAGAGGATTGTTTTAAGGCCAAACGGTAACATGTGTAATCACTGGCCGAGTCGGTCACACCACCTCACTCCAACATTATGCGTTTCACCTGCTGGAGACCAGGCGGAAGGCAGAACACCTCGAAACAAAAGAACAGGGCTGGAAAAACCCCTCGATGCACAAGAAAACTGTGTGAGCGCCCAGCCAGTGGATCACACTGAACAAGGAGGTTTATTTATTAACTGTGATGGATGTATTCTCTTCCATACAAGATTTGCCAATCTGCTGGCATGCTTACATTCTGTGTGATCGTCGGACTGCACCCCTGTAGGACTTGTTTTAATGATGTTGCAGCATCCCCAGATCTCAGTCCAGATCATACAGCGCTGAGCACGCTAATGATGGGGTCGGCCCCGGTTAGTCCTTGGACAGCAGACTGCAGGCTTACAGTCTTATTATTATTATTAGTTGTTAAAACTACTCAAATTGTTTTAATAAACTTGTATGTTCCTTTCAATTTGACAACTTGATTCAATTGTATCCTGGTTGTCCAATCACTTTTCACCCCTTAAAACTGAGAGACTATGTTTAAAACGGATGCCCTTCCTACACTGCTCATCAGACGGGGATGTAAACACTCACTGCATTGTACTTAAGGGCAAATTGGAGGTACTTTTACTTTGCTTGAGTATTTCAATTGTATACTATTTTATACCTTTTCTGACAGCTAGAGTTACTTTACAGATTAGGATTTTATGAATTCAACATGTGATTTATTTATAAAATGTGCTATGCGATGAATTTATATATCCAATAATATAATACAGAGTTAAAATGTGTTCCACCAGCTGTAACTCAATATTTTTACAGAACTGTACTGCCACTTTTACTGAATTAAAAGATATGAGTACTTATTCCACCGCTGCTTGTTTGTATGTTTAGGATCACTGTCCAGCTAAATGGTTGTAAAATCGTGGGACTTTGTTTAAAAAGAGCTGCGGGTCCAACATGGATGTGAAGAACCTCCAAATTAACGCCTAAAGTCGCTGCAACCTCATAGCTATTTTCACATCTCAAATCTAATGTACCGGACCGCAGAGTAAACACGAAAAAACAAGGCGTCGCTGCCAAAACCCTGATGGACCGTTTCTGTCCTGCAGGGGGACGGCTGTACCCATCTTGGCAAACAATACAGAAACAAGGCACAGAGAGGAGAAGCTTCATATTCCACTCTGCATCTGAGTTGTTTTAGTTCGGAACAATGAAAAATTGCAAGGTGGCCTAAATTGCAAGGTGGCTATTCAGCCTTTGAGGACGTGCTTATTGGAGGCTTCAAATGTGTGCGCTGCTATTCTACATGTATTTTACTGCCAATGGGACGGCAGCGTCTGTTAGTTCACTTCAAAGCGACTCGTGAGAGCCGACTGTTCCTCCTACTGTATTCATCTACACCTCACGACCCAACAAACACCTCGCACAAACGCGGTCTTTTTGTTTCACTTCAAAGTGCATGCATGCAATCTGTTCTCTTACACAAACACATACACACATGGTAACTCATCCCGTCATTGTCAACACAATACAGAACAATTGCCTCCCATGACAGATATTTTTTGGTTTGGCAAACAGACTGAAATAACAGGAAGGAAAGGAGTGAAGTGTGGAAAAACTACAGGGACAGACATGGAGGTCGGAGAGGAAATGCTGGCTGGATTCACACAGGAGCGAATTAAGTCATGAGCTCTCGCAAATAAATATCTAAATATGTAATACTTTTAATAATGCACAGCAGCGGAAGGAAACGGACGTGTTTCAGCCCTCGGCTTTCCTCAGCGTTCCAGAGACATTTGTGGGTGTAACTTCTCTTAAACAGCAGCCAGGAACCTGCTGGTGACCAACCAGCTGATACAGATCATCCAAAATATCCCAAACCAGACACTAGTAAGTCATAAGATGAAACGTGTCATATTCTGTTCTGTCCGGTTCTGAAATAAACGCAGGTATTTTCCTCGACTCATGCAGTGTCGTCTTCTTTTTGAACCCATCGTACATAAATCCCGTTCCACTCTCACATTCTCAACTCCCCGTGACGTTGACTCCACGAAACACAACGTTATTAGTCTTTCTGTTTGCCTTTGTATACATCACAGATTCAATTCATCTCTCAGGGGTCTCTCGGCAGACGGCTCGGAGGCGTCCATTTTGTTTGTTTGTTTGTTTGTTTTTAGAAGCAGTTCTACAGATATTTATCAGAATCCCCCGCTGAGAGGGACTAAAGCAGCCCCACCGCCCGAGCTCAAATTCTACCCTCGCTTCACGCATAATGATCTACTAATCTCCTGCTGGCCCGACAGAGGAGGCCTCCAGGGGGTGAGGGAGGGGGGGAAACAAGGGGGGGGGGGGGGGGGGGGGGGTTGCAAAAGTCCTCAGGAGAAATAAAAATGCTATCAGCCAGTTTGGTGTCACCTTGGCTATTATGCAGAGCCACGGAAGGGACGTACTGCAGAGGAGATTATTATACGATATATATCTTTATATATATATATATTCTTTAAGATGTGGGCGGGGAAAAGAAGGGTCTACATATGTGCCCTCATGAATATTTGCAAAATCTCTGCACCACAAACCTTAAGCATTGAAGCAATTAATTGTTGCATGAGCCTGAAGGCACTGTAATTTGGTGTCATCAACATATCCACCAATTGAAATCCCTAAAGGGTTGAAGTCCCTGTTAGCTGCTGCTCCACTAGGTTTTGTGGCTCTGTGAGCATCTTCCGTTAGTATCCATCTTACTATTTATTTTCCCTATTAAACAAATGAGTTTCTACAAGAGCAATTATGACCTTTCAAACTCACAGTGATTTTAACAATGTTTTAAATACGTCCAAAAAACTATCAGCACGGCACTGCGTGAAATACATAATCGGAACTGTTGGTTTCTCCCTTATTCATAATATGCAACACTGTATTCATGTGTCATCTGTCCAGGTGTTTAGCTGTAACGTCGGCTGACAAAAACAAGTCCATGCGACTCCATGTTCTGCTTCGGTTACCAACCATGAACATTTAGCTGACCTCAATCTGTGGAGCTGCTGACGTTTAATCCGCTAAGGTATTAGATTTGTTTTACTTAGGAATTTACTATCTCTGTCTCAACATACGTGTCCCAAAAGTACATTAATACGACATTATGCGTTATTATAAGGCTGTGTGAGGATACAGTACAGGTCAGGGGAGATATGTTGCCAACAACCATCAGAGAGTAACTTGACAGTGGACATTTCAGTCTCAAAATGTATTGCACCAGACACTAAAAGCATATCTCCATCTGTAGTTTTTACACTACCTTAGATAAAGACGTGTTAAATGTCTCACCCAACAAATATTGGACACTTGGAATTAAAAGACTGGACATTTTTAAGAGGCAGAAGTAGATAGAAGGTATAGCCACCCAAAATATCACTTCATAAAAGACAACGGTTATATGACAATATTCACGGTGAAAACATTGAATATGTGATGATGGAGTCACTGGGATCTCTGGTCCGTTTGCAGGAAATAAACTAAATATTTGCCAAAAGTTTTCCAAGAGAACACACAAAATGTATTGTTTTCCTATATATACACGTCTCTTCCAGGGATCCCTACTGTACCAGCCGGGCGTTAATGAGTTGATTAAATGAACAAAATAAACGACTAAAGAAGTACAGGAGCGGGGAAAGCAGAAACAACAACGCAGACAGCAGCGTGTACTTACTGAGCACGTAGAGGGAGAGAGCGAGGCCCGCCAAGCAGAAACCCTCAAAGAAGCGCAAGGTGCTGAACATGGTGACGTTCACAGAGAAGGCCACGCTCACGCCAAACACCAGCATGAAAAGCACCGAGAGAATCAACACCGGGTGTCGACCAAACCTTTAGGAAACGGAGAGAAGCAAGAAGGAGAAAGACGGAGCAAAGTGTTTAATGGCCGTCACAAACGGAGAAAAGGAGCTTTTGCTTTAAAACTCATTGTTTGCTTCAGACTTTGTGGACTTCCTGGTTGAAGGGGGGTCAGCGGGTCAATGGGTCAGGTCAGAGCGGAGGCCTGGGCAGTTCTTTACATTGTTGCCGTGGTTACTGATCCCAAAACACAATGTGGGGACTTTTTTTCCCACGAGGCAGCTCAAGTGGTTCACAGGCTGCAGACACGACCCGAATTAATTTGATTGACAGCAGCGTGCCACCCAATTACAAATAAACAGATTTTCTTACTTAGATGGGTTTAGTTTGTGGTGGTCACGGCTATTTAAAAACATTTCAATAATTTTGTAGCAACCAAAACTGTCCGAAAACAATCTCCTGGTAACGACTGGAAGTTTTCTTTAGAACAACTTTCTAAAGAAATTGACAGTAAGATCTGTGTGTTAGCCAGACTGATCGGGAAAGTGGAAAAATGTGTGTGTGTATATATAGTTCTGTGCCTATATGTATATGTATATATATACACTACCGTTCAAAAGTTTGGGGTCACTTAGAAATTTCCTTATTTTTCAAAGAAAAGCACTGTTTTTTTCAATGAAGATAACATTAAAGTAATCAGAAATACACTATACATTGTTAATGTGGTAAATGACTATTCTAGGTGGAAACGTCTGGTTTTTAATGAAATATCTACATAGGTGTATAGAGGCCCATTTCCAGCAACTATCACTCCAGTGTTCTAATGGTACATTGTGTTTGCTCATCGCCTTAGAAGACTAATGGATGATTAGAAAACCCTTGAAAACCCTTGTGCAATTATGTTAGCACAGCTTAAAACAGTTCTGCTGGTGAGAGGAGCTATAAAACTGGCCTTCCTTTGAGCTAGTTGAGTATCTGGAGCATCACATGTGTGGGTTCAATTATACTCTCAAAATGGCCAGAAAAAGAGAACTTTCATGTGAAACTCGCCAGTCTGTTCTTGTTCTTAGAAATGAAGGCTATTCCATGCAGGAAATTGCAAAGAAACTGAAAATTTGAACGGTAGTGTATATATATATATATATATACTATTGAGTATATTCACAAGTATTGGGACAGACCTCCATGTCCACTACAGGATGAATATGTGACCTGTGCTTACAAAATTGATAACCAATGATTCAAAGTGTTAAGCATATAAACAAAACTCCATCTACCTCCATTGTTTTATGATGGAGCGACGTATTAGAGAGCACTATCTTAGTTAGATTTGAATAGATTTAAGTGAGAAAATACTTTTTTTTGTAGCTTAGATGAATAGCTATTTTAGGGTTGACTAACAGAAGTGGAAAAGAAGCACAAAACAGCCATGAAAGAGGCAGCTTACCAGTCAGCCATGACACCCATCACTAGGTAGCCAAATATGGAGCCCACCAGCAAAGAGAACTTGGCAATGTGCACCTTCCAGGCTGAGTCACACACCAGGTTCCACTGAGACGAGAGACACAACACAGAGAGAGGAATATTAGTCCATTTTTTCATAGAAAACCACCCACAACAGGATAAAAGGGAGTTAAACATCCTGAAGTTTCAATGTGAACGCTGCACAGAAACACAAATAAAGTAGGTGGAAGTCTGTCAAGCTCTCCTACTCCCTGTTTTGATAATTCATGAAGGTTGATCAGTGTGCAAACATGCCGCAAACGCTTTTGAAATATTAAAATGTGCACCTCGAAAGGGAAATACGAGGAAAGCGTGTGAGCGAATGTGGGCGCGTGTCTATAATAACGATCAATAGCTTTCCACTCTTTCCACTGAAGCCCATGGGTCAGTGCACACGTACCGCCACAGCCCTCAGCATCTGGAACGCAGCCAAGGACACATGTGGAAAGCACAATGTGGACTCAAGAGTCGTGCACGACCCTGAAAGGATCTGCAGAGCGATTCAGCTGCGCGTGAAGAAAACGCTTTGGTGTTTTACAATGATTTACAGAACTCCATGCTGAGCCTCCGACTGTGCCGAGGAGCCGAGAAGGAGATGATTATTGGTTATGAATGATGATTGTTGGGTAGGAAATGGCCGGTGGTGATGAGGAGAACTCAGCCGGTATGGCTCTATATGCGTACGGGCCATTAGCGCCGGTGTTATCTGAGAAAACGGATATCAGTCGTGCACAGGGGCCGGAGCTGGGTGGAAACTCAG
This sequence comes from Myoxocephalus aenaeus, assembly GCA_038501785.1. Taxonomy (NCBI): domain Eukaryota; kingdom Metazoa; phylum Chordata; class Actinopteri; order Perciformes; family Cottidae; genus Myoxocephalus; species Myoxocephalus aenaeus. Next base: position 1,383,218 of record JBAMJR010000050.1, on the reverse strand, counting down.
AGTTGCTGTTTATCGACTTTTGGTGGAATGGCACGTTAATGAAATGACCATCCAGTTTTAATCATGTTACAAAATGCTGAAATTAGATTCAAAGCAAAGCTCAGTTGTTAAAGTTTTGTGCACGGCAGGATTAACTTGCTAGGGGCCCCATTCCTTCAGGCTCACGACAACATTTAGGCTACAGGTTTTTTGGGGGCCCCAGAGTGTCTCAGCTGTAATGTGATTAAAGACATTAGTGTTAACGAGTAACATATAAGCACACCACTGAAATAATAAACATTTTGAAACTGGATTTTGACTTCTTCAAAACAGGGTTTCAAGGTTTGGTACATGCAGGTCTTTATTATGTCAGTGCTGTAACACTGACATAAGCAGATATTGGCAGCATTAAATACAGTTCCTTCTGCGATGTCGTTATAAACGTCAGTGTCTCCGTTATTCGTTACATTCACTATAAGTCAGGGCAGCAGAGGGAAAAGGTGCATTGGTGCATCCCTGGTCCTCTGGCTCTGGGACAGTTTCCCCACTCTGTGTGATGTAATGCACAGCAGCGCAGAACACCACTTGGATAATTTCATAAGTGGTTTGGTATTAATTGGCCATATTGTGATGGTCTTATTAATAGCATGACACTGACGTCAACCATAACCGCCAAACCAAACCACATCCTCATCAGTCTGTGTGACACACACACACACACACACACACACACACACACACACACACACACACACACACACACACACACACACACACACACACACACACATATTGAGGTCAGTGGGTAAACGTGTCAATAAGCTGTGCTATACTTGTGTATCAGCCTCTGGTCTGAACTGAGAGTGGCAGCGATGAGGAAGACACTGGGTGGTGAGGATGAGGAGGATGAGGATGAGATAACACTATGGGGTCTATCTCGAGCTCAGTCGTTACCTTGGTAACTACATTCTGACTAAGTCCCGTCTGCAGCTCCAGCCTCAGCTCCTTGCAGGAGCACAGCACGCCGCCGCTGCCCGCGCCGAACCCCTGGTCGGTGCCGTTGGCTGCGAGTTGCAGCGCGGGCGCGCCGCCGGCCACGGTGACCGGCGGCGGGGACGCCGAGGTCCAGTTACTACTGTCGTTCGTGAGGTGTCGCACGCACGTGCCATTGGGCTGAGCCAAGAGGAAATAATCCGAAAACTGACTAAAGCCGATGAACAATGCCGGTATCCAGGTCAGGACCACGAGCTGCTTCTGATGCTTCCCAAAGCCCCCCAGAGACGGCAGCACCGTGCCGTCGACGTGCGGCAGCAGCCGGGGCACCGGGTGCTCCAGCGGGGTGAAGCCGTTCTCGGGCGGGTGCTCCTGCGCCTCCGACCGGCCGGCTGCCATCACGGGCCCGGGCCACAAAGAGAGCAGCTGGGCGCAACAGCGGGGCGAAGCAACAACTAAAAAAAAAGAAGCCCCCTGCTCTGTTGCCGTCCGCGCACTCTGCGTTAAGCCCTTTGACACAAAGGGAGCCCACAGCGCAGATATATCCTGTGTGTAGGCAACAACAAAACAAAAAAAAATAGGGGTATCGGGGTCCGTGCGGGCGTGCAGAGGCACCGAAATCACCGAGCAGTCGTCTTCATGGCGAGGGGGCTTGAAGCGACCAGGGGATGTCCGAGTGGAGAAGCGGTGTCAGGAGGAGAGGCTCCCGACAGGCAGGCATGCTCACCAGCACGGGCTTTGTATTCCATGAGTACAGCTCCTGCAGCGAGATCCATCCATGTGGAGCTGGAGTGGGCCAGGCCTGCTGGTGATGGAGAGGTAGAATACGGGGGGCTACATGCACACTGGGGATCCTCTAGACATCTGCTGCTGCTCCTTCATCCATGCGCGCCACAGGTCTCATACCTGCCCAGACGGGGACCTCCTGGAGACGCGCATCCCTTTTAGCTTCCTCAAGTCACCCAGAGCGCACAGTTATCACCGGTCCACTCAATGTGGTGTCGAGTTCAGAGACGTGTTGTGGAACACGCTGCTCGGTGTGTCGCCGTCTAGTCAATGGGACACGGTGGGAGCGGAGATGGGAGAGACTAAGCCCCGCCCTCCTCCGGTCGCGCTATGCGCTGCGATTGGAGAGCCTTCAAAGGGCGACTGCGCCACTGACGGGCATCTGCAGGCAACAAAGATCCCCTTTGTGCCGCCTCTGCCCTTTCCACCAAATATGAAGCATGTTGTGATTCAAGCCTTCCCGTCGACACGAGATGATTTACGATGAAATGATAAAGCGGGGATGTTTCTGCATTTTTCTTCTTCTTTAAAGGCAGTTTGTGGTGCTGCGTTTACTGAACGTCGGAGGTTTTACGTCATGCGTTTTTTTTTCGTTTTTTTTTTCCCCACCCATAGGCGTCACATAAATAGGCAATATTAGTTACTGGTTTTAGGAGACAATAGGATGTCAGTGTCTTCGGATGGAGTGCTGCCTGTCAGCCGCGAGGGGGCGTCAAACGATCACAATACCTGCCCTCACGTCATTTAGTCTCCATTAATCAGACTATCAGCATAATAACAAGACAGAGAGAATGGGTCACACTGCTCAAGATGCAATGAAGCAATTAAGTGAGATTAAAATGTCTCCAAACAGATATAAATGGCCAGCGTGTTATCTGCAGCTGCTCCCAAATGACTGCGTGTGAGTGACCTTGAGATGCAAGTGAGTGACAGATTTCCCCCCTGCAACAGAAAGGCCTGCACCTAAAATAATGTGAGGAGCACACGTGCATGGTGCGTGTATGCGTGTGTGCGTGTGCGTGTGTGTGTGTGTGTGTGTGTGTGTGTGTGTGCGTGTGTGATAGCAAACCGTTTTACTCCTGATGCCTCTCTGAATGATGGGCTGGTATTCAGGGTGCGGCTGACAGTGTGAGGGGTGACAACTTGTGCTCAGCTCTCACCTTCTTCCTCCACACAAAAACGTTTGGAGATTTTTTTTTTTTTTTAATGAAATTAAAGCATGCTAAATTGATTTGAAGGACTGTTTGCTAACGTTTAATTAGTTCTTGATAATTACCCTATATTAAAAAGTGACCATGCAAACGATATGCAAGCATAACTGTTGACGTTTTAGCTCTACAAATAATAGCATTGCTATTATTTGTATGTAGCTGTTGCATGTGTTGCATGTGTTTCTCAAAGGGGACATACGCTAATGCAGTATGTTGAAAAGTAACGCACATATTGTAACTGTGCACCGAGTTGTCCTCTGTCGTTTAGACAGGCGCTTTGCGGTGAAAAGTGTGTTAGCACAATACCATTTAGAGAATGAAGAACAACAGAGTTGAACCATTGGTTCCAGCCTGCTCTCCATCCTGGACTTGCACACCGCCAGAGTCAGGAAGCGGGCTGGAAAGATCACCGCAGACCCCTCACACCCTGCAGACCCCTCACACCCTGGACACAAGCTGTTCCAACTCCTCCCCTCTGGGAGGCGCTACAGAGCACTGTATGCCAAAACCACCAGACACAGGAACAGCTTCTTCCCACTGGCCGTCACTCTGATGAACAGTTAACCAGACTCTTCCATCCGCACTATCTGCACTATCTGCAGATAGTGCGGATTGTTTTACTACTGTCTTTAATGTCTTTTTTATATTTATCTTGTCTACTGTATATTGTGTGTGAAAAAGTACAAAGAGCTAAGTGAAATCGGAGTCAAATTCCATGTATGTGCAAACTTACATGGCCATTAAAGCTGATTCTGATCCGAACAGTTTCTTGAAGAACACATTTCCCATGTGACGAAAATGTGTTCCATGTCTGTGTGGACCTAATGTCAGAGTATAATCTGAAATTAACAGGAGGTCAGTGAAGGTCTCATGACCTGTGTAGCTGTGAGCGAGTGAGGTGCCTGTGGAGAGTTACCGGAGCGGAGTTGAGTTTGAGGGACGTTAGAGAACGTTTAACGATATTGACTGTTGTTGGCAGAGGCTGTGGCCCACAGTAGCCTGTGTACTGTCCCCAAATAAACCACACAATGAGCAAGATAACGTCTCGTAGCTTTCCTGCTTTTACCGGTAGCCCCTTTGAGAAACACAAAGCCCCCATAATTATTACTTTTTATCTCATAATGATGACGGAATTGTGGCGGAAACGGGCTTCCATAAGAAACGGGCTTCCATAAGAAATAGTTGTGGCATGTGTTGTTTCTCCTGCGAGTGTTCTAGAAAACATTGTACTTGCAGTTGGCTGCACACACAAGAGAGGACAAGAACAGGAGTGGGAGCATCGTCTTCACAAGACTGAGTCTTAATTGATCGCAGTTAATCAAAGATATCCAGCAGGTACTGAAACACAACCCAACGAAACAAATGGTGGCCTCATTTACAGCATGCAATTTGCTGAATACCCACACAATTAATTTGTTACATATCTGTTTGTGTAACAAATGAGATATGATGTATTCATTGAGCTTTGAAGGGGCCAGTGAGTGTTTCTGTGATCTCATCGGAGGGCCACACAGAAAGCGCAATATATATATTTTTTTACATTCATAACATATTTTCATCATAAAAAAGGCAACCAGCAGTTTCTATACATTTTTATAATAGTTTTTAACAGTGCTCTTTCCCAGCGCATGGTCGTGTGTCGGCAGAGTAAAACTGAACAGCTGAGCGGAGCAGAGCTGCCGTCTCTCTGTGGCCAGTGTTGATTGTTTTAGTACACTGCAAGTTTATTTCTTCTCAGGTGGTAGTGTGTTGTCTGTCTGAATAAAAAACTGTGTATCTTTGCAGCGTATGTGGGTGGGTAGGTCCTTAGGGATTTCCTGAGTGTTCATTGGACAAAATGTCGACTGACACCTGAATCAACAAATCACGGTGAAAGGTGGAGCTCGACACAGACGCCTTATGCCGTGTTCACACCAAAAGAGTTGCGAATTTTCGCAACGCCACTTCGCCTATATCGCGCCGCCCGGTGACAAATTCGCTCTATGTGGTTAATTCGTTTTTCATTTTTTCGCAACCGTTCGCTGGGGAAAGGGGGCGGGGCTTATCTCTGTGTCTGTGAAAACATTTACTATTTCCGCCATTGATCATTGAAATAACCACTAGTTCGGCTTTATACTTGTTGAGAAAGTCCCACACACGTCGGAACATCAAACGCCCCCGTGTCTGGGTTCATAATATTATCCGTAGTCGCACACAGCTCCGACTCGTCCAGGACGAGTGTCTGAATGAAGCCGCTTCAAGCGCTCCTTCAGCGGACCTGCAGTTTGATTCAGTGACGGCAGAACGGCGGTGATGCCGGGCGGAGGTTCTCAACGCTGATTGGCTTTCGCAACTCCGGGTCGGGCGAATTATTCGCTGGAGATGAATTATTTCAACGCCAGCGAAAAGGCGAAAAAGCGGAAAAGCGGATTTGCGAATATTCACAACGCCATTTCGCCTCTATCGTTTCTGTATTTCAATATTTATTTATGCCTGTATTTATGTGTCCACATGTATTCCTTCATTTATTTATTTCTGTATTTCTGTGTCCTTGTATGCAAATGAGCTGGGGCGGTCCGAACCTCTGTCTAAAGCGTGATTGGTCACAGGAGTGTGATCGCTCCTGGTATGTTGTTCTCTACTACTTCTGCCTTGCACATGTTGTTGAGGTTGGCAAGCTCAGCTAACCGTTAGCAGAAGTCCGGATTTTCAATGCCCTGTCCGGCATCCGGCGCAGCATCAAGCCGGACGCGTATTTGTCCTCCTTTTTGTATACCTGCAAACTTGTCACCTTACGGCGAAATTCGGCGTTTTGAAATCTAAATATGTGAACATGTGAGATTGGAGTGGTCGTGATCTTCATAATAGAAGATCTTTGATGAGTCTTGGCCAATCAGCGTTAAGATGTCTCCAGCAGCCGTTTCTCAATACACTTCTTCTCTGTACTTGATGAGGAAACACACAACTGAAATTTGACGTTCTCTGAATACTACTGTTGTTGATTGCAATTATATAAAAATATATAAGTATATATAACAATACATACAAAAATACATATCAATTCATTGTTAATTACAATTAATACTTACATATTAATAATATATTACACATATATATATATATATATATATATATATATATATATATATATATATATATATATATATATATATGTATAAGATATATATTACATATACATATACAAAATAAAAATACATATTAATTAGTTGATAAAGCAGGGTATGCTCCAAGGAGATCAATTACAGTAAAAAGGGCTCACATCTCTCTTCACACTTAATAAAATCAAACTGCACCCCTCCTATGCAATTATTAACAGCCTCACAAAATACCGCAGTGTCCTCCTTTTTGGTGTTAGCCTAGACAGCTTTTTGACTTCATCTACAGGGGCCATGTGCTTAGGGATCGGTTGCTTCTGTCTGGCTCCCCTACTTGACCAATCCTGTTTAACAATGAGGTTCGGACCGCCCCAGCTCATTTGCATACAAGGACACATAAATACAGAAATAAATAAATGAAGAAATACGTGTGGACACATAAATACAGGCATAAATAAATGAAGAAATACAGAAATGTAGAAATAGATTTATTTAATGTTGTCCTGTTTAGGTATAACTTATATTTATATATTCCTGTATTTGTTTATTTATTTATACATTTATTTAAGCATTTATTTATTTATTCCTGTATTTAAGCATTTATTTATACATTTATTTAAGCATTTATTTATTTATTCCTGTATTTATTTATTTATTTATACATTTATTTAAGCATTTATTTATTTATTCCTGTATTTATTCCTGCATTTATTTATTTATAATTAAGTCATTTCCGGTCCTCCATACATTAGTGGCACGAGTGTTGAGTATGTTTTATAGTTTGCTGGCACATACATATTATTGATTATGAGTATCTAACCATCACCTGGATTGGTCTACTTACAACTGAGGTGGCGCGTGCTGTCTCAGGACCTCTGGTGGGTGACGAGCTTGCTAGCTGGCTAACTAGCAAAGAAGTCACAGCTAGCTAGCAATCTAGTCACAGCTAGCTAGCTGATACTCATAATCAATAATATGTATGTGCCAGCAAACTATGAAACATACCCAACACTCGTGCCACTGATGCCATCATATTAATGTTCTTCATCACTTTGTGTCTATTTTCCTCTTCTGTTGAGAATATAACTGATACTTTTGTTAGCTTTGAGGCACTGCTGGCCTTTCAATGTCATTTATAAATGCTTTGTAAGGCATAGATAGTCCTCACTTTAGATGAGGTTACAGAACATACTGAACTAATACTTATCTAACGACTAGTAACTTCCTGAATTAATCATGAATTGCAGTATTAAAACACGTTTATAAAGCTAAGTTAACCATTAGTGCAGAATCTATGAGTCCTTAATATTTGGTTTGCAATATATATTACTTAATTGGTTTGCAATATATATTACTTAATTTACAAATGAGGAATCCATCATTTATAAAGTATGAAAACCCAATCATGAAACGCATAATAGTCAAGCTTATTAATCAAGAATAAAACATGTATAACTGTGTTTATGAATTGCATACTAATGAGTTACTAATTAGTGTTCATGTTGGAACAATGATTTATGAATGATGAATTAAGTGTAGTTATTATAAAGTGTTTCCCATTATGCTTTGGAAAACGTACATTTAACATACACCACCATGCTCCTACAAGTCATACATTTACAGTACGCAGTAAAGCTTAACAAGATTTATTTTCACTCAGGCGGATTGAAACAAAAAGGTTCTCCATGAAGTGGGAGAGGTTGGGACAGGTGTGGTCGTGCCAAACAAATGGAAATCAACATGGCAAAACTAGGCCAGGCAATCTACCTTTGGAAATCAAACAAATAAAATGGCTTCACTGCTTCTCTAAAGGCTCCACAAATGTAAAAGGTACTCCGAATTCACTGTCCCACGCCCATGTCCAAGCCTTCACGCTTAACAACCTTCGTGTCAGTTTACACTTGGCATAGAACAAAAAACAAAACAGATTCTGAGGAAATTCTGAGGAACCCAGGTGCAGCATGATTGGCCTGGACTGGTGACAACCAATCACCAGAGGCCTGTCTCACGAAGCTGGATTAACATACCCGGGGTTTCCCTCAGTTACCCAGCTGCACTTAACCATTTGTCCGCGGTCTCGCTTATTGGTCTCACAAAGCCGGTTATCAACTCGTTAAGTGAACCCAGGAGCGTCTCATCTAGATCTGTGCTCGTGCACATAAAAGAGGCGGAGTTAACTCCGTTAGACCAATTGTGCACCATGGAGAAGCCGCCGAGAGCAACGTATTTTACAACGGAGGAGCAAAGCATAATCTTAAGAATGTACGAACAATATAGAGAAAGAATACAAGCAAAAAGCAACACTGCTGCAGCAGCCAGAAGCCGCAAGGAATCGTGGGGAAAAAATCGCCGACTCCGCCAATGCATAAATTACTGGGATTGTAATATTAAATCACTGTCTCAAATGTATGTGCCTATTTTGATTATCTTTTCGTTTTAACAATTTAACCTCATTTCAGTTGCAACCCCAGCTATAAGAACATGGGAGCAAGTTAAAACCAAATATAAGAACATAGTTCAAAGCGGTCAGTAAGTTTATTATAATATCTTCCAGGCTACATGTATGATGTGAACAATATTATACAATTATCCTTCTATTGTGAAAGTAACTTGAGTAACGTGTGGGTTGGGTTGGGGTTTCCCCCCACAGTGGATAGTGAGACCCTCAGGGTCACGCTGCTACCTAGACCAATGCCATCCGTGATAGAGGTAACAGTAAATTCAAACTGTCATACACTTACAGGCAATCTGTTGGTGCTGATCGTGCATTAAAGAGGAAGAAATATTTTGCCACTTCTCATGTCGGCCATGAGGAGGCAATAGATGAAGAGACGCTCTCTGCGGAGCGCTGCTCTTACTATCCGTGCGCCTTCCTCAACGGGATTCTGTAGAAATGGGCAGGCCATTTTTACAGTAGGCGGTCTTATGGACCCGCTGAGATCTTATCCGGGAACTTAACCTGCTCCGGAGCAGGTTAGGCGTTCAGCGTAAGTTACCGGGGCAACGTACCCCGATAAGAAGTGAACCAGCTTCGTGAGACGGAAAACCCAGAGTTAATCCAGAAGTTACCTCGCTAAAACGAAATCCAGCTTCGTGAGACAGGCCTCTGGTGGGTAGAACAAAAAACAAAACAGATTCTGAGGAAATTCTGAGGAACCCAGGTGCAGCATGATTGGCCTGGACTGGTGACAACCAATCACCTGATTGGCACCTGAAGAGAAAAACAAGGGGGGAGGGGAGAAAACACAGGCGCCTTGCACCAGCCTGACACGTGACAGAAGACAAAACAAATCCAAAGGACACAGGCAAAGTACAAAAACAACATCAATGAGTCACACATTATAAGGGACACTGATTCTGTGGAAGATATCACATCTCTTTGTAGCTGCAAGAGCTTTTTGTTTTTGTATGTGTTTTCTTCTTCATCATTTATATGAAGCAAACTGGGAATTAGTTTCACATCCATTTCTGGCTCAGCCTCCCTTGTCACTAGTTCTTGGTCCCAATAGCCGGTTGGATTTTGGATCCAGTTCCAAGCCGATAAAAATATCCAAACTCATTCTGCTCAGAGTCTAATTCATCTTGTATCTTCTCATTCTCTTTCTCTTTGTTTGTACTGAGTAATGTAATCATTAGCACATGGCCATCCAGATAGATAGTAATTATGTAATTTGGCTGGAAAAAGTACTTAAACCTAAATTAAACTAACGTTTCAAGTTTATTTGATGAGCACAATCGCATACAAAAGCAATTTAAAAAGGAAAATAATTAAAAACTAATATTATACTACATGTTTATTCTTTAAAGAGAATAAAACACCATATAGGAATTTACTTGAACTTGCTAAGAAGCACTGTTTGCTAAACATTTAGATATTTATTTCAACCTGCTCTTTGATAATCCTTATTTATGGAAATAATTGAATTGACATTTTCTCTTTCTGCACCACCTGGTTTTACAAGTGCAGACATGGACGTTACCTCAACGTGCCACGAGCCCGGAGGGTGTTGAGCAGAGAAGACACTGCTTTTTGTTCATTATGTGAAAATCAACCATGTCGAAAAAAATCTTGACAGACTTGCCGTTCATTTGGCTTTAACGTGTGAATACAATGGCGTCTGCATGCCCAACAAGTATTAGGTTGGTGCTTGGCGGATTAATGGTGAGAACTCTGTGCTCTATTTGGTGACAATGTGAAAGCTTTTAACGACATTGAATGCTAATGGTTTCCCTGTAATCTGAGAACAAAACTAGCAGCCGCACCCTGAACACCATGCGATTATCATAGGCCTACTCATCACCACTTAATCCTTTCGCTCAGTTTGCCTGTGGGGTATTTGGAGGTGATAGCAGGGCGTTTTAAATATTTTAAGAACAATCTGAAAGGTTATAACAGCTCAGAGAGGACAAGTAAAGGTGTACTCAGTTACATTTTGGACTGTGTAATATTGATCCAAAGTATACGCACACAACTCCGAGGCTGAACTAATTCCAGTTACTCATGTACTGTACTTCAGTACAGTTTTGAGGTACTTGAGGTACTTTTCTGCAACTAAATACTTCTACTCCACTACATGTATCAAAGTATAATGTGACGCTGTTACTTTTGAATTCAGGATTTTTACTTGTAACAAAGTATTTCTACACTGTGGTATTGCTAGTTGTACCTGCAATTTCCCCACTGCAGGACTAATAAAGGATTATCTTATCGTATTTTATCTTATCTTAAGTACTTGAGTACTTCTTCCGCCACTGACTAATGTCAACTTTATTTACTGAATATCCTTGCTGTCCCATGAAATTCATGTATCATGTATTAAATTAAATGCTTTTTTTGTTGTTGAACTAAAGGGTTAAGTTTTACTTTTAATTACAGGTTAGAGAAATATGTCTCAACCTAGATCAACAAAAAGCATTGTAATATATGGGGAAAACAAGCATCATCACAAGGGAGAAGCAGTTTTTCATGTTTCATTTTGAGTTGATATGTTGGTGATGCATGGTTTTCACACCATAATTCATCCAAATTTCCTTGTGTGCGTTTGTCCATGAGGGGAGATACATTTTCTCTCTTCTCTAATCGTGTTATTTGTAGGATTTCTAAAGACCTGAAATAAAAATTATACTCAGAAAAAAAAATTGTGTAATAGAAATATAGGTTTGTGTGTTTAAAAAAAAAATCTTATCAGTTCAGTCATTGTGTTGTGACATACTCTTCCTTAAAGGAGATATATGATTGTGGACTTGATCCAGACTTATTATTCCTGTTTGTTTCATTTTACTGCTGGATTAAATAACGATTTTAGATTTTTAAGGTCCATGCATCACAATATTTCCCTTAGCCAACGAGAGACCTCCAATATATCAGGCAACTTTAAGAAAACCTGCTAAAGTGTGCAAGCCTTATATTATCTCTAGTAATCAGGAATGAAAGGAGATGGGAGAAGGTGACTCACTATGTCTCAGAAACAAACCTTAAATAATTTACACATACATCAGTAAATGTGTTGAATTCTGTGATTAGTTTTGCAGTTTCTAAAAGCATGCATGGATCATATTAGACATGAATTAGGCTATAACGACTGTGGCTCAGTGGTGAGCAGGGCCGTCCTTGAAACGGAGGATCCCCAGCTCTGCTAGCTGGCATGTCAATGCATCTAGGATTTCTTTCAGGAAATAAAGAGCTTTAAAACGAGGACCGGCGCTGGAATGTTGTTTTGGCAAAGTGTGTATCTGTGTGAGTTTAAGTACAGACAAAGAAGCTTTCTTGGTATTCAGGAAATAATTTGATTTTTCAATCAGTTTATTTCCTTGATGAATCACTCAAAGCAAGCATGCAAGAGCACAACACTAAGTTGGTGGTGTCAGGTGTGGGGGAAGGAGAGGGAACGGACGAGCAACAGTTGAAAGTAATTTTATTCTAATAAACAAAATTTAGGACAGGCTTCAAAACGGGACGAACAAAAACAAAACAGGACTCCAAAAGACAGGGACAAGACTACTCACGACGAGACAGCTTACGGGGGTAACAGACGGGGGGAAAAAACAGTACAATCCGACAAGGGGACAGGAGACAGACAGGGTTTAAATACAAGAGGAGGGTAACGAGGAACAGGTGGAAAACACTGAGGGCAGCACAGGTGAAAGGAATGCACAATCAGGAAACAGGGCAGACAGACAATCACGGACAATCACAAGGGAGGAAGTGCAGGAACACAGAGGACACACAAGACAGGACACCCAACACCAACATCATAACAGGTGGTAATCAAAGTGCAGAGCGGTTGGATTCATTGTCACGTCCCAGAATATGAAGGATAAAAAAATCTTCTTCACCCAGTCATCCAAACCAAGTCTGCAATTATGCAAATGCAAAACAACTGTTTGCAATAAATGATGAACAGCAAACTAACGCTAAAACAAACCCGTTCCTGCTTCTGTTTTGTACGTTCACTATTGCATGCTCGTACACATAACTCCCAACCCACAGTCTTACACATAAATACGCATGTTTATGTTTATGCTCGCTTTGACAGGGCCAACCAGGAGGCGGACATCAAGACTCTGCAGACCACCAGCCCCTCACACTCTCCCCCAGCCGTGCTGAGCAAGATTAATGCACGTCAGCTGCTGGCCCTGATGCGCTGAGCAGCTGACTGAGGTCCTGACTGACATCTTCAATCTGTCACTGGCCCAAAAGCACCTCAATTGTGCCAGTGCCAAAACACTCCACTGCAGAGAGCCTAAACGATTACCGCCCTATGTGAAAATGGTGTTCATCGATTTCAGTTCAGCATTTAACACCAAAACTAGGTAATCTTGGCATCAACACCTCCCTTTGCAGCTGGACACAGGATTTCCTAACCAACAGCCAGTATGTTAGGTTAGGCAATCACACCTCCTCGACCCTCACCCTGAACACTGGCATTCCACAGGGCTGTGTGCTGGGTCCTCTCATCTACTCCCTGTTCACCTATGACTGCACGGCTGTATATGGTTTCAATGCCATTATAAAGTTTGCAGACGACACAACGGTTGTGGGCCTCATCAACAACAACAATAAGTTGGCCTACAGGGAGGAGGTCTGGCACCTGGCGGCGTGGTGCGCCAACAACAACCTGGCCCTCAACACCAAAAAGACCAAGGAGCTTATTGTGGACTTCAGACAGACCAAAGGCTGCACACACTCCCATCCATATCAATGGAACGGAGGTCGACATGTCACCAGCTTTAGGTTCCTGAGTGTCCACATCTCAGAGGCCTTCTCTTAGACCCTCAACACCTCAACCCTGTTCAAGAAGGCACACCAGCGTCTGAAGAAAATCCACATGTCTTCTCTGATCCTGGTGAACCTCTACCACTGCACCATCGAGAGCATCCTTACAAGCTGCATCACAGTTTGGTATGGCAGCTGCTGTCTCAGACGGGAAAGTACTGCAGAGGGTTGTAACAATTGCCCGACGCATCACCACTCCACTCCCCGCCATCGAGACTGTCCACCTCAACCTTACTGTTTTACTATATATATTCTGTATATATCTTGCATTTCATATCCACTGTTTATACTGACTCTATTGTCATACTACTCATATTTTTTTTCTTTGTACTTTCAAAAAAATATTTATCTGTGATGTATACTGTTATTTATCTAGCAGATTGTACTGCACCTTTACTGCTTCTTTTTGCACGTCTGGTTTGATGCTAAAATTGCATTTCGTTGTAGTACTCTGTGCAATGACAATAAAATTGAATCTGATCTGATCTAATGTTACAGTATGTAAGGATAGCCCTATACTGTCCTTGAACTGCAGGGTTAAGTTATTATCATTATCATTTGCAAGTGGACCCTAATAAGACTGAAGCAGACTGAAAGAAATTCTGGCCTGCAGGTGAGTTACGTGATCGGTCTTGACTCCAAATCTGCAAAAACCCATTTGGATTTTTCTTTATCAACTTACTTTGAGCAGTCTAACTTGCCTCTCTCTATTTGCTTTTCTTCCTTCTGTAATATGTGAATTATGTGCAATTTCTGCTCGTGTTAAAGACAAAAAAGAAATCCTCATAAAAAGGTCTCATGATAAGAAAAAGAAACTAGCAGCTCTGTGAGGCAGCAACACCCTGGCCACACTTTGAGCTAAATGCTAACCTCTGCAGCCATTAGTTTAGCAAGTATTTGGTAATTGAAGGTGCTAAATTCCAAATTCAGAGCAATAATATTGCAGCAAACAATTTGCTATGTAAAGTTTGTAGAGTAATGTCCATATGTGTGTGTGTGTGTGTGTGTGGCTTCCATCAACCGGCACCTGGTCTCATCTTCAACACCTGTCTGCAATCCTGGTCATCAACCCATCCTGTCAAATACCCCGGCTTCCCTCTCACCTGTGCCAGATTATTTCACCGTCTCAGTGGTATTGTGACTCTCGGCCACTCTAAATCCTTTCAACGACTTAGAGTGCTCTTGTGATTTATCTCGGATTGACTGTTTTGTTTACTAACTCCTGGTCCCTGTGCCCAGGAGTCCCGTGCCTGCACTTCTGCCCAGCCGCCGCAGCTCACTGAACTCCACCGCTCACTGCACTCCACCGCTCTACCTGCATTCGCCTCCTGCCCCACCAAATCATCAGTGTCCTTTCAATAAAACACATTTCTACCCTTACCTTGCCGTCCCTGTGTCTGCGCTTGGGTCCAGACTAAACCAAACCGTAATACCTGGAGCATAATGAAGACCACAGGGTGAACGTAAACTGGCTTGCAACACAGAGCAGCATATTACATATAGCTTCCTACTAGCACGTTAGCCTTAGCTACCGTGGTAGTTTCGAGCTAGGTGGGCTTGTTTCAGCAACCACGCTTCATTATGCCATCTGGTTCCTCCCCAGGTTAACACTGTCAGCTCTGTCATCACTGTTGCCATTGTTTGCCGTGGTCATGCTGCACTGCTAGGTTCTAGCAGCCAGCTAAGCTAGGGTGACCAGACGTCCTCTTTTTCCCGGACATGTCCTCTTTTCGAGACCTAAAAAAAGCGTCCGGCAGGGATTCCAAAAACGTCCGGGATTTTGCTACGTTCGGGAAAATAGTTATTACTCCCTTACAAGTTTTGGAAATGGTATCTCCCTCACGTTCCACTTTCTTGCGCAAGCTCTGACTGCTACCCCCCCCCCCCCCCCCCCCCCCCGCGACGAAGTGTCCTCCTCCTCCTCCTCTCTCTCTCTCTCTCTCTCTCTCTCTTCCCCCCCCCCCCCCCCGGAACGAAGTGTCCTCTTTTTCACAAACTCAAATCTGGTCACCCTAGCTAAGCAGTTGCAATGTTGAAAGCCATGTGGAGGCAATCCCTGAATCCGACTTATCCTCTTGTATTGGGATTCAGCACCTTTAAACAAAGTTTTGGACAAATTGACAATTGGATCGGATGATGGCACGAAAGGAACTATTTTCAATAGTTGAGATCATTGAGAAAGATATTTTAGAAAGTTTTGATCTGACTGGCATTCTTGATCCTATCCTTGCCGAGTATGACCATTTTTGTTCTTCTTTTTCTGTTTACTCAGTAGCCTACCAAACGTTAATTAAGATGAAGATTTCCGTGTGTGTGTGTGTTTCATAATTCACTCTTGTGTACTCTAAAGTCTATACGGTAGTTTTATACTCGACAAGTCAACACATGTCTAAGTTTTGTTTGCCTTCGATTTTACAATCTGCCGGCTCATTTCAAGCTGCCTCAGAAGGTCACAGTGCCTGAAGACAAACGAAGACTGTCGATCAAACAATGCAGTGATCTCTGTTCAAACTCGACAGCTGTCCAAGGACATTAAATCATGTCCTAATGGATTTGCACCCACACAAATAACAAAGCATGCGTGCGAGTAAAGATAAAAGTTTGAAAAGACCTGAGGGAGGGGAGGAGCGAGATGTACCTTGGTTGTTGTGTCCAATTTAAAAAGTTGCGTCACGTGACATTTCAGCACTTTACCTGGAAGCTATTTGACCTTTACAGCAGTCAGTTGTGCCAGTTTGTCAATGTTATGCAACATTCAAAGGTGGCCCCTCCTCCCCTGCTCAATCAGGGTTATGGTGCTCGCCAACGGGGTGAAAGCCGACCAGATGCACTCTCGTTTCGGAATGAGCTTTGTCCGTTTGTCTGTTTGTCCGTTTGGCGTGACACCTTGCTATATTTCCAATTTTCTTCAGCCTTGTGTCTGCCAGTTTCAATAAAGGTGTGTTTGCGATCTGGCATCAGGTTATAACATTTTATTGAGGTTGACGCCCAGAAATGTTCCACAGAAACATAAGAAAATACAGGCAGAGGGCCAGGTCTCTAAATACAGACAAAAACACACACTTCTAATAAATATAAGAAGATAGAGTCAATTCATACATTTGAGGAAAAACCCTTTCAAAGTATATTGCAGAATGCATATATTACAAGGTGTTTTAAGATTTGTACAAATATACATTTGTGAATCAAAACGTTTGCATTTTATGTTGTCGTCTTTATTTATTGAATTGAATTTTTTTGAATGATCGATGTATTTATTTTGTCTTTACTAGCAAATACAAGTTGAAGAGCACACACACACACACACGTCCCAGTTCGATACTTGTGAGGACATAAATGCAATACAGGTCCTTACCCAAACCTTAACCATCACCACTACCTGCCTGACCCTCATTCTAACCTTAAACTTGAAACCGATTCTTAACCCTCAAACAGCCTTTTGAAGCAGTCAGGACCATGCAGGCTAGATGTCCTTACTTTGCAACACTTTCCAAAATATGCACAAGTCTACACTTTCCAAACTTTGCTCAATTTCGAGAATGTAAGAATGTATGTAACTCCCCTACTAATATTGTCCGTACTTGAAAAATGTCTTAACCTTTTCAAAATCCCCTCAAAAAATGTCATAACCTTTTTATAGATGGCTCACTCTGAAAGTTAAATTGATGCCAACAAAGATGTAACAGCACAAACACGTTCTCTGCCTCCAGCTGAGTTTGAAGGAGTGGCACGGGGAGTTCCTTTGGCTCAGGAGGTTGGGTAGTGTCAAAGAGGTGCGGTTACCAGCCTCCATAAACTACCCTCCCCTGCTCCTCAGCTGCAGTCTGACTGAGGGAACCGGGCTGGCAGGTGCACAGAGAGACTACCTGGCTGCTGAGTTTCGCACAGTAGATTCTACAGAGTCACTTTGGCTGCCCTGTCCGTGTCAGAAAGAGCATGTACAACAACATGAACTGCGGGTCCGGCGGCAACTCGAAGAGAGTGGGGACCACCCATTACGAACGAACCGAGGTTGTGCGCCAAGGCGGTAATGGAGGCAATGGATACTCCTACAGCTATTCAGAGTCCTCTGGAGGCGGGTTGGGAGGCGGAATGTCAGGCGGAACGGTGCACTGTGCGTCAAGCGGTATGAGAGGAGGAATGATTGGCGGTATGACGAGCGGTATCGGAGGCGGAATGATGGGCGATATGTTGACCGGTATGTCAGGCCGAACGGTGCACTGTGCGTCAAGCAGTATGGGAGGCGGAATGATGAGCGGTATGTCGAGCAGTATGGGAGGCGGAATGATGAGCAGTTCGTCAAACAGAGTGATGCGCTGCACGTCAAGCGGGATGGGAGGCGGGATGGGAGGCGCTATGTCAGGCGGAACGGTGCTGTGTACGTCAAGCGGGATGGGAGGCAGTATGGCAGGCGAAATGATGAGCGGAATGGGAGCCGGAATGATCAGCACTGTGGGAGGCGGAATGGCCGGCGGAATGAGGTATGATTTGATTTTCTGGTTAACTTTACAACTATGTAATCTGCGCGCTCCTCGCAGCCACCTGTTGCCTGTTTCTGTGCTGTCTGGAGAGCTGCTGTTTGCTATCAAATATTAATCATGACAGAAAAGGGCAGAGCGGACAAGATGTTTGACACAATGACAAATTAGTTTGGGCCTTTTGAACAGAAAAGTATCGTCAGTGGTGTTTTTCAAAGTAAAAGACATGTTCATGTGCATGAACAACATAACAGAGATACAACACATTCAATGAACATCACATACATTATTCATATAATGAGAGTATTAGTCATGATGAAAAAGTTACGACAATAGTAATAGCAATGCAATTAATAATAATAATAATAATAGCAGTAAGTGTCAGGCAAGACCAGGGTCCAGATATAACCAGGATCCAACCTGTGAGGCGAGAAAGCACAAAGACTCTGGGGAAGCAGTTAGTAATGTGCATTAATGGGGCATACATTCATACATTCATACATTTATTCACAACTGATTGCATAGTAGATAACTAGGGAAACATTGGTCTAAACTGTGATATTGTTGTAGCCATGCCTTTATTATAGTAATTATAATAGTTTGGTGCTAATGAGTTTGCTCCTCTGCTCCCTGCAGTGGCTCAAGTTCCAGCCACCAGAAGACCACGATCATGAAGAAAGCCGAATACACTCATGAGTCTGTGAGTCCTGCTTTGTTTTGTAACGTTACTTATAACGCTACTTTTCCTTCAGTAGAGCAAATATAAGCCTGTCTCAATCTTCTAGTCTTTATTTTAAAAGAAAAAGGATTGTGCTGCACCTTCACTTGATGCAAAAAGAATGACAGAAATGGTGTTTTATAAAACTTAGTTCGGGAACAGCTAATTTCCCGTGCACTTCCTCTTCGACTCAGTTCAGAGATCCCCCTAACACTGTTCTTCTCTCTCTCTCTCTCTCTCTCTCTCTCTCTCTCCTCTCTCTCTCTCTCTCTCTCTCTCTCTCTCTCTCTCTCTCTCACACACACAGGGCTACAGCAACAACGTCTGCAAGTCTCCCCTCCCACCCTTCTAAATATGTAATACTTTTAACAATGCACAGCAGGAGAAAGAAACGGACGTGTTTCAGCCCTCGGCTTTCCTGAGATATTTGTGGGTGTAACTTCTCTTAAACAGCAACCAGCTGATGCAGATCTTAAAATGCTTTATCCCAAACCAGATATAGAAAGAACAATAAGAATGCAAATAAACGCAGGTGTTTTCCTCGAATCATTCAGCCCATGTAGTGTTGTCTTCATTTTAATCCTCATGTGGGTGGAAAGGGTTTATGTGCTCTCATGAATATTTGCCAAATCTCTGCACCACAAACCTTAAGCATTGAAGCAATTAATTGTTGAATGAGCCTGAAGGTACTGTATGGTGTGTGATGGGAAAATATCTATATGCTGTATTTTAAACTCAAATCTCTGAATGTAACTGATGTTTCAATATGATGTGCTTAGATCAATAATTAACGACTGATGAACATGTTTTTCTCAGGTTCATGAAGGTATTCAGGTTCATGCTAGCTGATAAAAGGCCCAAGGGGCTAATGACTTGGTTCTGAGGGGCCAATAACCTGGTTCTAAGGCTAATAACCTGTTTACAGAACGTTCAAAGTACGCTGATGAAAACTCTGAGAGGCTAATGACTTGTTTTATACAACGATCAAGGCACGAACCACGCAGGAGGAACAGATGAAAATGCTGACATGGGACACACAGTCCAACGTACATCACGTGTTCGTTCTAACGGGAACCAATCAGGGATGAGATGGATCGTGAGGGGATGGTCCTCTGAAATTGTATATTACTGACTGTTTTAGCAATAATCTTGGTGGAAACCTGTACAGACATTGTTGATTGATGGCTGTTCAACTTTCTTCCTGCTTGCAAGCATTTAATAAACTGACAGAGGCATCTTGTTCAGTGAATCTCTGCTTGTATTTTTTTACATTTTTGATTGAAACCTTTTGAGCTTTCCTCCCGAACGACATAGAATTATTTCCACTACAGGTGTCATCAACATATCCACTAATTAATCCCTAAAGGGTTGAAGTCCCTGTTAGCTGCTGCTCCACTAGCTTTTGTGGCTCTGTGAGCATCTAGTATCATCTTACTATTTATATTCCCTATTAAACAAATGAGTTTCTACAAGAGCAATTATGACCTTTCAAACTCACAGTGATTTTAAGAAAATGTTTTAAATACGTAAAAAAAAACTATCAGCACGCACTGCGTGAAATACATAATCGGAACTGTTGGTTTCTCCCTTATTCATAATATGCAACACTGTATTCATGTGTCATCTGTCCAGGTGTTTAGCTGTAACGTCGGCTGACAAAAACAAGCCCATTTGGCTGACCTCAATCTGTGGAGCTGCTGACGTTTAACCCAGTGATTTTCAACCAGTGTGCCGTGAGAGATCGTCAGGGGTGCCGTGGGAAAATGTCCAATTTCACTTAATCGGTCCCAAAAAATATTATTTAATTGCCGAAAATATTTTTCCATCGTTGAGCGTCTGAGCCTGCAATATAGTGGCTGGCCTAGCAATTAGATACTCTTCCATGCCAGTAGGTAGCGCAATAACGACCTACCATATATGCTGTATTATGCTACAATGTGAATTTTTTTTACTTTTTCGGCTGTTGGTGTGCCGCGGGATGTTTTTTATTGTAGAAAATGTGCCGCGGCTCAAAAAAGGTTGAAAAACACTGGTTTAACCTGAAAAGGCATTTGATTTGTTTTGTTTAGGAATATACTATCTGTCTCGACATATGTGTCCAAAAAAAATAAAGTACATCAATACTATATTATGCGTTATTATAAGGCTGTGTGAGGATACAGTACAGGTCAGGGGAGATATGTTGCCAACAACCATCAGAGAGTAACTGGACAGTGGACATTTCAGTCTCAAAATGTATTGCACCAGATACAGATCAAAGCTTATCTCCATCTGTAGTTTGTACAGTCCACCACCTTCTATGAAGATAAAGACGTGTCTCACCAAACCAATATTGGACACTTAGAATTAAAAGACTGGACATTTTTAAGAGGCAGAAGTAGATAGAAGGTATAGGCAAATATCACTTCATAAAAGACAACAGTTCTATGACAATATTCACGGTGAAAACATTCAATATGAGGATGGAGTCACTGTAAAACATTTCAAGTCAGTTAAACTTCCAAATGAAAGTTCACCTGCTGCCTTGAAAATGCAAGTTAACTCAACTTGAAGATTTCCTTTGATTCAATTCAATTCAGTTTATTTTATATAGCCCAACATCACAAATACAACTGAGAAATTAAAGTTCATGTAGTTGATTTAACTAAAATGTTCTAGTTGTCTCAACATTATTTTTTAAGTTGTCAGAGTTGATTGAACTTTGTGTCCTTAAACTTGATCCACCGAGTTAACACATGTTTTTGTTTTACATTATCAGTTCAAGAAAACGTTCCTTACATAGTCGAACAAACACACATTTCTACTTTATTGTAACTCACATTTTCCAGTTGAAATACTTAAGAGGCTTTAAATTCCAAATTTGTTTAAATTTACAGACAAACGTTACACTGACAAATGAGAGATAATTACAACAGGTTCATGACTTAATTGCATACTTTCAAAAAGGGGGAATGATAGAATTAGAGAGAGATCGAGATAAGCAGTGGCGGTTTTGGGCACGGGCGAACCGGGCAGCCGCCCGGGGCGGCACTTTTTCATGTCACGTGGGGGGCGGCACGACCACTTACCACTTACCACTTAAAAAAAAATCATCTGGGCCGCGAAGCGGTTTTCCATTATCTATCATATCACTGTGTGGGGAGTTGGCGGGTTGGCGCCCCTGCTTGTAGGGGGGGGGGGGGGGGGGGGGGCGTCGCCTCTGGGTCTCCCGGGGGGATCCACTGTGGGCTATAGAGCAATACTCTAATGCAGCGGCCCCCAACCTTTTTAGAGCCACGGACCGGTTTTGTGTCAGACAATATTTTCGCGGACCGGCAAGTTAACTCAATCTTCAAGTTGAGTTAACTTGCATTTTGGGCGCAAAATATGACGTAATAAATATGACGTAATACGACCGGCATAAAGACAATTATAAAGTGCATAAAGATACAACTCACCATTACGCTGCATTAGTGGAGCCCTGAGCTTGAGGGTTGAGGGTTTTAGAGCTTTTTTGGCGATCTCAGTAACTCTGCCTTGATTTTAATCCAGAACACCGAGTTGTAACGGACTTTTAAGTTTCATTTTTGGGGAAACGTATCACGTAACCTCTTGACATGTGTCAAGATGTTATGTTTGAGGCTACGCACAGACGGATGTATCCGGTCTTTTTTCAAAATAAAACATTTTCCCAACTTTTTTGTTTTTTTGCCCGGGGAGGGGCGCTCGGAGGGGGGTCTCGCCCGGGGCGTAATTACGTGTAGAAACGCCACTGGAGATAAGTATGGCTCTTTATGCGTACGGGCCATTACCGCCGGCGTTATCCAAGAAAACAGATATCAGTCGTGCAGGGGCCGGAGCTGGGTGGAAACTCAGAGTTGCTGTTTATCGACTTTTGGTGGAATGGCACGTTGATGAAATGACCATCCATCCTGAAATTAGATTTAAAGCTAAACTCAGTTATTAAAGTTTTGTGTTTTACACAAGTGAATGGCAGGCTTAACTTGCTAGGGGTCCCCAGGGCCCCATTCCTGCCAGTCACACTACAACATTTAGGCTAGCAGGTTTGTTGGGCCTCAGACCCGGGCTCTGTTGATGAGCTGTTTGTGTGGCGGGAGGTCTTGGTCCTGATGGACCTCAGTCTCCTGCCAGAGGGAAGGAACTCAAACAAGTTATGTCCAGGGTGAGCGGGGTCGGCTACAATCTTTCTTGCCCGCTTCAGAGTCCTTGAAGCGGACCAATAATTTTTTGGTGTACGTCTTACTGTGAAAAAGGAGTTTCTCTTCGTTGTTGCATCAGACTGTACAGCAGATGTTTTGCAGTTGACCCCTGACCTCTGACCTCTGACCACAGAAAAAGAGATAGTCTTTGTAGGATGCTTCTTGTCTCATGAGAATCTGCCCGGTGCAATTAGAAACCCGACAATGCAACGGTGTGTCTGTGGCTCTTTCTTTTGGCCATCAAAACAGTGATGTGCAATATTTTACAGACGAGACTATATGTGCACACTGCACTCGTCACTCTTCACTGCCACTCAGATCAACTGAGCTACTGCACACCGACACACAGAGAAATAGTGTGCAGAGAAATAGTGTTTCCCATGTGTAGAATTCATTTGTAGTTTATAGGCAGTACATAGATCTCACAATACATTTACAAACATATGTATTATCATTCTTATTAGTGGTAATGGTGGCTTACTGCACAACATATCATAAGAGAAAACAAACTGTGATAATGAGGCCATCTTGTGGATAAGTGCAGACCCTTTTTACATTTGGACGTTACTCTTTTCATGAATCTCCATGTAATGTGCATTCAAAGTAATCTGAGCCAGCCCTCTTTATTAACACGACTCCATGTTTCCTGAAATGAACCCCAGCAGTGACCGGCAGGGGGCGACAGCGGACTGTCTGTAATACTTACAGAGTATTGAGTGAATATCACGTTCAACTGAACTTTCATCTCAGAATGTAATTGTGCAATGACTCTCAAATGTTTCATTGATCTATTTAGGCCGACAGTATGTACCTGACAATACTCTCTGATTGTTGCAAATTAAAAACACAAATGCACCTTGTAGTTATTTTGTATGTATTTCTTTATTTTGTTATGCCTCTCCAGTGTTGTTCTACATGATCATTTTGAAATAAGCTACAGCAGTGTTATAAACATGATAATAATTGTATTAATTAAGTTCCCACGTTGTTTCTCCCTCATATATTAACGTCACATCTTGTTCCCTTGCACCTACATGTATGTATCATTACCTTCTGTTCTGGTACACAATCAGTAAAGATTACAATTGTTTATGATTTCATTTGAATAGAATTGGGAAGAAGTATGCTGCACGTTGCTGGCCGTTCCTCCATTTGATTTGTATCAACATGTAATATTACAAAAATCAATAATTAACAGTAATAACAATGCCTTTGAGTCAAAATGGAAATCAAAAACATTTTCAATTATAATTTGCAAAATATTTATTGTATATAAAGTGTCATACATTTAATTATAAATAGAAATATTATGATATTGTTTATAATATAAAGACATATCTAGAAGAACATTGAACATGTATTTAATTGTGCTACTCAGTAAATAAACGGTATAAATACTGTACATACAGTTTACATGAACATACAGTATTCTATGTGACAAATTAAATACTTTAAAGCTTTTAGAATGATTATTTCTCGTTGTCTCCTTCTTGATTTCTGAGCAGATGCAACAGCTTCCTATGTGTGGGAGGAGCTTCCTGAACCCACCAGCACAGAAGAAGCAGATGGAGACTATACGTCCTCTGTGCTGGTGGGGACGGGACGCTCCTCGTCCTCTCGGCTGGTGGGAGGGCGGGTGGCGTCGGGGTGGAGGGGCAGGGAGGACCGTGCTCACTGTGTCTCTGACTCTCTGGGGTGCTGAGAGGGGTTCAGGTCTGCTGTGGGTCTGGGTCGTCCTGGGATGACGGGTTGGTTGACGTCCACCCTCAGCTGCCCCAAGAGTGAGACCTGAGGAGTCCTGCCCTGTGAGACACAAACACAAGAGATGAATACTTTTGAACACAACCTTTACATTGTTGTGTTGAATCTGGCCTCCAATGATGGAATCGTACTTCTGTAGTCTTGCAGAGGGATTACTTACTCAGCCCACTGAAAGAAAGGCCCATCTGGCCCTGTAGTCCTCCATCCTTCTCATGTGGTCCTGTGGTCCCATCCTTCTCGTCTGCTCCGTCACCAAGGAGACCCTGGATGTTGCTTCCTGTATCACAGCCATCGATACCTGAGTAAAAGAGACTTGGAGACTTTTCTTAACGTTAGTAATTTTGACCACATATCTGTCTGGTTCAGCCACCTTCACCTAACTATACAAATAAACTGCCTTTAAAGAAAGGCAGTTTGTGGTGCTGCGTTTACTGAACGTCTGAGGTTTTTTTGCCCCCCACAGGCGTCACATAAATAGGCAGTATTAGTTACTGGTTTTAGGAGGATGTCAGTGTCTTCAGATGGAGTGCTGCCTGTCAGCCGCGAGGGGGCGTCAAACGATCACAATACCTGCCCTCTCGTCAGTTAGTCTCCATTAATCAGACTATGAGCATAATAACAAGACAGAGAATGGGTCACACTGCTCAAGATGCAATGAAGCAATTAAGTGAGATATAAATGGCGAGCGTGCTATTGTGGCTGCAGCTGCTCCCAAATGACTGTGTGTGAGTGACCTTGAGATGCAAGTGAGTGACAGATTCCCCCCTGCAACAGAAAGGCCTGCATCCACCCAAGAGAATGTGAGAAGCACACGTGCACTGTGCGCGCGCATGTGTGTGTGTGTGTGTGTGTGTGTGTGTGTGTGTGTGTGTGTGTGTGTATCAACCTGATAGCAAACTGATAGTTTTACTCCTAATATATATATAAGATGCCTCTGAATGACATGGGCTGGTATTCAGGGTGCGGCTGGCAGTGTAGCAGAGAGGTGACAACTTGTGCTCAGCTCTCACTCATCTCTCACCTTCTTCCTCACCCCACTCCACTGCTCCTCCTCCACAGAGACTTATTCAGGTTTGAGATCCAGGAGGAGGAGGCTGAGTCTTCGTGTGTGCCATCTATTACAGTCTGCCAACCGCACCCATCTCATCGCACATACCAGAGCTGGTTCAGGGAGTCCTGGGGCCCTAATGTGACCCCCGTCCACACAAAAAATAGTAATTCAAAGCAAACTAAATTGAATTAAATGTCACTGTTTGCAAATGATTAATTAATTATTTCTTATTTCTTAATCCTTATTCGCTTTCTTTCCAAGAGTTCGACAAGAACATTTGATATTAATCAAATCAAATTAATCTGTGTGCAGTGTTCGAGCTGAGAGGCTAATTTGCCTAGCTTAGCATAAAGACTGGAAGAGGCTGCTCCCACTCCTGTTCTTGTCCTCTCTTGTGTGTGCAGCCAAATGCAAGTAGAATGTGTTCTAGAACACTCGCAGGAGAAACAACACATGCCACAACTATTTCTTGGCGAACACGTGCAGGGGAATCTTTTTGTCTCTCCGAGATGCCAGGCAACCAGCAGAGCAGTAAAAGCAGCAGGCAGATGGATGAACTGTTGTCCAACAAGAAGCAACTTATAACTTCCTCTAAACTTATTTGTTTAGTTTATTTGTGGAACTATTCCTTTCAAATTAAAGGACAATATCACTTTTTTTGTTTAGCCGCTTTAATATAGTTAATATATATGTTACATTACTGCTGGTGTTTTTTTTCAAGGTTGCACAATAGTATTGTCTTTGATTTTCGAACATCTTTTACATCCAATTTAAGTTTACCACAATGTATTTTATTTATATATACGCTACCGTTTACGCTATCTGGTTGTTATTATTATCAATGTCTAATTTAACTTGTGCACATTGGACACAAGCTTAGGATCGCAATGTGATAAAAGGAGAACATGACGCAAACTAAAACACATTTACAAAGTGCTTTACAGATATGCAAACAGATAAGATGTACGATTTATGGATAAATACAATAAAGAGTAGTCGTGTATATAAAAAAGACATTGTGCTATAGTGAATTTAAACCATACACCTTGAAAAAAGGTCAAAATACAAAAATCTGAACCTCTACATTATGCTTTGGAAAACATACATGTAACATACATGTTCCTTCAAGTCTTCCTATAACGTTACCGAGACGATCTGTGCTGACAGGCCTGGAGCGGAAAAACCCGTCTTCATACGAGGAGGTGACCCAGATTGGTTCAGGTGTCATGTGACGGCTCTCAGACGGCCCCTCCCTCCCATGCCCCCCGCTCCCCGGCTCTGTCTCCATACACCCGGGAGGCATATCCATGTCACCCTGCTGCACAGGTACAGCTCTGTCACAGGATCAGTGAGCTGCAGCAGCCTGCTCTGTTGTCCTACTGCCATAAACCAGGCAGCTGCGCACACAGTGGACATTGTTATTTGTGTCTTCCACTATAGATATACAGTATCTGTACTGTTGAGGTGCAATATCAGCATAGTGTCATAAAACATGGGAGATATGGGGAGCCATGTTGATATTGAACACAGCTCATCTCAGTTCTCACTGATTCTCTGCACAGTCACCTCTTTCAGCTTTGATGCAAAGTCCCTAGGCGATGAATGCGCCTTGTCTTTCCCTTACCCTCCCTTCTATGCACAGTCTCTCTCTCACACACACACACCTGCACAGGTGCAAACACAAACAGTTATGCTTTTTCCTTTTGACCTATGATTCATGTCAAACCCTCAAGAAAGAAAGTCCTGTCTCTGCTCTTTATGTGTCTATTACTGTGTGTGTGTGTGTGTGTGTGTGTGTGTGTGTGTGTGTGTGTGTGTGTGTGTGTGTGTGTGTGTGTGTGTGTGTGTGTGTGTGTGTGTGTGTGTGACTTTTGGTTTCTGGTTGCCACATACTCAGCTCCACCCTAACCTCCGCCGCAGAGTCATACGATGTATTTAAAGTTTGTGCAAATAGTGTCTGTGAATACAAAACAAATCCTAATGACAGATGCAAAGTCAGTTTCAATAAGTTAAAACATCAATGAGTCACATATTATAGGGACACTGTTGCAGTTGCAGCTTCTGCCATTTTGTGCCAGTGGAAGATATCACATCTCTTTGTAGCTGCAAGAGCTTTTTTTTTTTTTTTTTTTTTCTTCTTCATCATTTATATGAAGCAAACTGGGAATTAGTTTCACATCCATTTCTGGCTCAGCCTCCCTTGTCACTAGTTCTTGGTCCCAATAGCCGGTTGGATTTTGGATCCAGTTCCAAGCCGATAAAAATACCCAAACTCATTCTGCTCAGAGTCTAATTCATCATCTCTAATAATTCACTATCTCTCTCTCTCACTCTCTCTCTCTTTTTATGTGTACTGAGTAATGTAATCATTAGCACGTGGCCATCCAGATAGATAGTAATTATCTAATTTGTCTGGAAAAAGTACTTAAACCTAAATTAAACTAACGTTTCAAGTTTATTTGATGAGCACAATCTCATACAAAAGCAATAATTAATTAAAAACTAATATTATACTACATGTTTATTATTTAAAGAGAATAAAACACCATACAGGAATTTACCTGAACTTGAAAAGAAACAAAACATTTGCTAAACATTTAGATATTTCTTTAAAAATCCTTATTTATGGACATAATTGAATTGACATTTTCTCTTTCTGCACCACCTGGTTTTACAAGTGCAGACATGGACGTTACCTCAACGTGCCACTAGCCCTGAGGGTGTTGAGCAGAGAAGACACTGCAGGGCCACGCCCATTCACCAGTGCATAACCGACTCTGCTTTTAGTTCATTATGTGAAAATCAACCATGTCGAAAAAATGACAGACTTTTGGCGTTCATTTGGCTTTAGCGTGTGAACTAATGGTGTTTGCATGCCCAACAAGCATTAGGGTTGTTTTTTTTCATGTTCCTGGTCTCCTGTATTCTGAGAACAAAGCTAAACGAGCAACCACACCCTGAACTCCAGTAATTAACATCAATAGGCCTACTCATCACCACTTTTAATCCTTTGGCTTTATGAGTGAAAACTTTCCCTTGGCGCACACACACACACACACACACACACACACACGAACCGAACACACACACACACACATACAAACACACACACACACACACACACACACATTGACATGCAGTCGGAGGAAGCCAAGGACCTGACAGATTGAGACAACCCCTCAGACAGAATACTTAAAATGCTTCTCCTCTTCAAACCCATAACAGGGAGAAGAGATGAGCTGTCTGTACATGCAGTGATGCCGTCTGAGTCAGCACGTGTTTGTGTGCGTGTGTGTGCGTGTATCCTGGAATAAGGGGTTTAATTTGATAGTAGGATTAATATAATAGCACTCCTCCCTTGATTCCAGTCGATCATGGGTGTGTTCATGGGTGTATAGCCTGTATTTGCCCGTTGGGTAGTTTTGGGCGGTAATCTGAACGGTTATAACGGCTCAGAGAGGACTAGTAAAGGTGTACTAAGTTACATTTTGGACTGTGTTATATTGATCGAAATTATACGCACACACCTGAACTAAGTCCAGTTACTCAAGTACTGTACTTCAGTACAGTTTTGATGTACTTGTACTTTACTAGTATACGAGTATTTCCATTCCATTCCATTATCCAAACCACTTATCGTATAGGGTCGCGGGGGCGCTGGAGCCGATCTCAGCTGACATTGGGCGAAGGCAGGGTTCACCTGAGCTGCATGTCTTTTGGACTGTGGGAGGAAGCCGGAGAACCCGGAGGGAACGCAGCCACGGGGAAAACTTAATATCCCTGTTTGTTGAATTTTAGTGCTGGATTTAATAACAATTTTATATTTTTAAGGTCCATGCATCACAATATTTCCCTTGGAATGAGACCTCCAAAATATCCGGCAACTTTTAGAAAACCTGTTAAAGTGTGCAAGCCTTATCTTGTCTCTAGTAATCAGGAATGAAAGGAGATGGGAGAAGGTGAGGCCGCTGGGACTACGCCTCAGAAACACGCCCTGAAATAAATTAAACCAGAGGATACAAAAGACTAATACATACATACAGTAAATGTGTTAAATTCAGTGATTGGTTTTGCAGTCTTTAAAAGGATGCATGCATTATATTAAACATGCATTAGACAATAGCAATCTCCTTCCTCTGTCTTCATTTAGTTTGTGCCCTGAGTTAACCAACTACAACATGCACATGCAAGGTCACAATTAAAAAATGACACCAACACTTTCAGAGTGGCAAATTAGAAAACAAAGTGTAGGTTTAGAAAAAAAGGAGGACCGGCGCTGGAATGTTGTTTTGGCAAAAGGTGTGTATCTGTGTGAGTTTATGTACAGGTAAAGGCGTGTTCTTGAATCTCATTTGGGAAATATGACTCTGGTAAGGTGGGACCTTTTTTTCCCTTGAGAACATTTTTCAATCAGTTTATTACCTTGATGAATCACTCACAGTGAGCATGCAAGAGCTCTAACACTAAGTCGGTGGTAATGAAAGTGTCATTGTCATGTCCGAGACTATGATCGGCAAAAATTCTTCGTCACCCAGTCATCCAAACCAAGTCTGCAATTATGTGAATGCAAAACAACTGTTTGCAATAAATCATGAACAGCAAACTAACGCTATAACAAACCCGTTCCTGCTTCTCTTTTGTACGTTCACTCTTGCATGCTCGTACACATAACTCCCAATCCCACAGTCTTACACACAAACACACACACACACACATGTTACATTCCTCAATAGCTGCTGAGTTTATTGGGTGAGAGAGTGGTGTAAGGATAGCCCTAGACTGTCCTTGAACTGCAGGGTAAAGGAAATTCTGGCCTGCAGGTGAGTTACTGTGCCAAGACATACTTGTATAGACGTAGTGTAAGACATGATCGGTCTTGACTCCAAATCTGCAAAAACACCATTTGTATTTGTCTTTATCAACTTGCTTTGTGCAGTCTGACCTTCCTCTCTCTATTTGCTTTTCTTCCTTCTGTAAATTGTTAATTCTGTGCAATTTCTGCTGGTGTTTTAGGCAAAAAAACAAATCCTCATAAAAAGAGGTATTGATCTCATGATAAGAAAAAGAAACTAGCAGCTCTGTGAGGCAGCAACACCCTGGCAACACTTTGAACTAAATGCTAACCTCTGCAAGCTAACATAGCCACAATGGCAATGCTAACATGCTGATGTTCAGCAGGTGTGAGCTTGTTGGTGATATTCTAATCAGCCCTTCGGCAAAAAGTACAGCTGCAATGACACAAAGTCATTAGTTATGTAATTATTTGGTCATTGAAGCTGCTAAATTCCAAATTCAGAGCAATACATATTGCAGCGAACAACCATTTGCTATGTCAAGTTATTGTAGAGTATTGTCTACCGGAGCAGAGAATGAAGTAGCTCTCCCTCTGTGTGTGTTGTAATTCAAACATCTCTGTGCTATGTTTACATACTCAGGCCGACCACAAGTGCATGTGAGGCCCTGTGTGCTCAAGCGGCAACCTCCGATGCCGAGGACTGACGCCGACGCGGAATTGCCAAAAACTGCAACTCATCAAATGGCAAATTAATGCTGGCTCTAAAAGTGAGTCAATCCGCCAAGACCTCCACACTAACATTCCCCACTTTACAGCAGAAATAAACATGTTTACAGGCTGGTACAAAGAAATGGTTTTGGTCGTAAGCTGGCTTGCAACACAGAGCTGCAAATTGCATATAGCTTCTTACTAGCTCGTTAGCCGTAGTAGCTTCAAGCTAGTTGGGCGTGTTTCAGCAACCACGCCTCATTATGCCATCTGGTTCCTCCACATATAATTAAGAGGGGAGCTGTGTGTGTGTGTGTGTGTGTGTGTGTGTGTGTGTGTGTGTGTGTGTGTGTGTGTGTGTGTGTGTGTGTGTGTGTGTTGCATCATACTTCATACTTGTGCAGTATCACTCTAAAGTCTATATGGTGGTTTTATACAAACAATGTTGTGATCTATGTTCAAACTCGACAGCTGTCCAAGGATATTAAATCATGTAATGATGGATTTGCACCCCTAAAAACAACATAACACACAAAAGGTCAAAATGATTTGTCGATGGAGCTCGATTGAACTTGATCATCACATCATCACTGTGTGCAAAGAAACATTTGTATTGCTTGGACATACTCCTGATGCTGCTATTTAATTGTGATGGGGGCAGAACGGTGTTCATAAGTTCATCTTTATCCATTAATTATATTTGAACAGTTGTCAGACAGTTAA
Source organism: Myoxocephalus aenaeus (assembly GCA_038501785.1). Lineage (NCBI taxonomy): Eukaryota > Metazoa > Chordata > Actinopteri > Perciformes > Cottidae > Myoxocephalus > Myoxocephalus aenaeus. The sequence goes on along the minus strand of JBAMJR010000050.1, from coordinate 1,351,445 downwards.
TAACATTCAACCAACATTGCTGTCATTTAAGAGCAGCTGTCAAACTTGTTTTTCCTGTGAGTTCCACCCTTTGGCTGGGGGCAAGTGTTTAAGTGTGTGTGTGTGTGTGTGTGTGTGTGTGTGTGTGTGTGTGTGTGTGTGTGTGGGTGTGTGTGTGGGTGTGTGTGGGTGTTTTGCAGTTTTTTCTTCAGTAGACGAGACAGAGAGGGCGTGCAGACTAAAGATACACATTTGATAAGACCCGAGGAGGGGAGGAGAGCGTTGCACCGTGGTTGTTTTTTCTAATTAAAGTTCCATTGGATGCATCACCTGATCAGATGGATGCATCACATGACATCGCAGACCTTTACAGCAGTCACTTAAAGGCACAAGGAGAAGGATTTGTCAGTTTGTCAATGTTGTGCTTACACATTCAAAGTTGGCCCCTCCTCCCCTGCTCAATGACGGTTATGGTGGTCGCCAGACGCAGTCTCGTTTCGGAACGAGCTTTGTCCGTGTCACCTTGCTATATTTGCAATTTTCTTCGGCCTTGTGTCTGCCAGTTTCAATATCTTAAGGCATGTTTATGATCTGGCACCTGCTACAACATTTTATTGAGGTTGACGCCCAGAAATGTCCCACAGAAAGATATGAAAATACAGGCAGAGGGCCAGGTCTCTAAATACAGACAAAAACACACACTTCTAATAAGAGGATAGAGTCGATACATACATTCGAGGAAAAACCCTACTCACTGTGCCTTTATAAAGATGTATATACTACAAGGTGTTTTAAGATTTATACTAATATACATTTGTGAATCAAAATGTTCGCATTTCATGTTGTCGTCTTTATTTATTTAATTTAAATTGTGTGAATGATCAATGCATTTATTTTAGTTTGATACTTGTGAGGACATAATGCATTACAGGTCCTTACCCAAACCTTAACCATCACCACTACCTGCCTGACCCCACCCTAGATGTGAATGTGAACCTCATTCTAACCTTAAACTTGAAACCGATTCTTAACCCTCAAACAGCCTTTTGAAGCAGTCAGGACCATGCAGGCTAGATGTCCTTACTTTCCAACACTTTCCAAAATATCCACTCCAAATAACCAAAAGTCTACACCTTTCAAAAATGTCTCAACTTTTCCAAACTGTGCTCAATTTCCAAAATGTAGGTAACTCCCCTACTAATATTGTCCAAACTTGAAAAATGTCTAAACCTTTTAAAAATCTCCTAAATAAAATAAAAATGTCATAACCTTTTTAAAGATGGCCTAAACTCTGAAAGTGAACTTGGTCCCCACAGAGATGTAACAGCACAAACACGTTCACTGCCTCCAGCTGAGTTTGAAGGAGTGGCACGGGGAGTTCCTTTGGCTCAGGAGGTTGGGGAGTGTCAAAGAGGTGCGGTTACCAGCCTCCATAAACTACCCTCCCCTGCTCCTCAGCTGCAGTCTGACTGAGGGAACCGGGCTGGCAGGTGGACAGAGAGACTACCTGGCTGCTGAGCTTCGCACAGTAGATTCCATAGAGTCGCTTTGGCGGCCGTGTCTGTGTCAGAAAGAGCATGTACGGGTCCCAGAAGGGCCTGAACATGGTCGGGTCCAAAGGCGACTTGACCGGAGGGGGGACCACCCGATACGCACGAAGCGAGGTCGTGCACGGAGGCGGTAATGGATACGACCCCTACTTGGACGGATACAACACCTACAGCTTTTCAAAGTCCTCTGGAGGCGGAATGGCGAGCGGAGCGACGAAGGGTATGGGAGGCGGAATGGCGAGCAGAATGATGAGCAGCATGGGAGGCGGAATGGTGAGCGGAATGGGAGGCGGAATGATGAGCACTGGAGGCGGAAGGATGAGCACTGGAGGCACAATGATGAGCACTGGAGGCGCAATGATGAGTAGCATGGGAGGCGGAATGGCGAGCGGATCGGGAGGCGGAAGGATGAGCACTGGCGGCGGAATGATGAACACCATGGGAGGCGGAATGATGAACACCATGGGAGGCGGAATGATGAACACCATGGGAGGCGGAATGATGGGCAGCATGGGAGACGGAATGGCCGGCGGAATGAGGTATGACTTCATTTTCATGGTTAACTTTACAACTATCTAATCCGCGCTCTCCTCGCAGCCACCTGTTGCCTGTTTCTGTGAGCCTGTGGGCCCTCTCTGCTGCCTGGAGAGCTGCTGTTTGCTATCAAATATTAATCATGAAAGCCTGTTTTATCCCAGTATTCATTTCGCCCCGGCACAACCTGTGTAGACATAATAGTCCTTAAGATAAAAAAAAAGAAGCTCATACCAAACAAGTGCATCACAATATTTGCAGCAATCATATATTTGTTACTCTCCAGTCTCCATACAAATTGAAAGGTTGCATACTTTACGACACATTTAACAAATAAGTTGGCTGGTGTGCATTCAGTTTGTTTGTTTAAGGAGTTACCACCTGACTTATTGCATTGATAGCCTACAGTTATAAAGACTATAAGATAAGCCATAAAGACGTGTATTCAAGTGCAGCCTTGTTCCTGTACGTCTTAATGAGGACTCTAGCTGCTGTTTTGCAGATTTTTTTGAATCAGCTTCTTTGCTGCAGAGCAGCTTCCCTCCCTGGAGAGAATCACTGAGTTTGATTTATAGCTCCCATTGAACTGCTTAGTACACTGCACTGGAACAGCTTGTTCCATTTTCAGACCTTCTGATATTTGTTAACAGGTATTTGTGTGTGCCTTTTGAATAGAAAAGTATTGTCAGTGGTGCTTTTAAAAAAAAGAGACACTTTTACATTCAGTAACGACTAGAACTAGACCAATAAACCGACTGGCCTGATATATCAGCCTACCAAAAGTGTGCATTAGTTTTGCTGTATAATTTATTGTTATTGGCACACATATCGGCTGATAAGTAACAAGAAGTATTGGTAGAGAAATGCAGAGATATATCTTACTTTATTTAGAAAGGGTGACCTTTTTGATGAAATATCCTTAATACATTATTGTTTATGTCATGCCTATGTTGAGAGAGACACCAACTTAAGCCTCATTGTTTTCAGTGTATACTGCATATGATGATGATAATTATGCTTGTATTATTGTGTCATGCATGAACTATTCCCAGCTCATATTGGTTTACAAGACCAATCACGCTTTGGAGAAAGCTGCTCACAATTCAATTCAATTTATTTTGTATCGCCCAAAATCACAAATTTGCCTCAGAGGGCTTTACAATCTATACACATATGACATCCTCTGTCCCGGGACCCTCACACCAGTAAAGGAAAAACTCCCCCCAAAAAACCTTTAATGGGGAGAATATAAAGGAAGAATCCTTTGGAAGTGCAACAGAGGAGGATCCCTCTCCCCTGATAGACATATGTAATGAACAACATAACAGAGTTACAACACATTCAATGCACATGACAGAAGTGATTCATATAATGAGAGCAGTAGGCATGATGAAAAAGTTACGACAATAACAATAGCAATGCAAATACTAATAATAATAATAATAATAATAGCAGTAAGTGTCAGGCAAGACAAGGGTTAGTAATGTAAGCAGAGTTAGTAATGTGCATTAATGTGGCATACATTCCTACATTCATTTACATCTGATTGCATAGTAGATAACTAGGGAAGCACTGGTCTAAACTGTGATATTGTTGTAGCTATGCCTTTATTATAGTAATTATGATAGCTTGGTGCTAATGAGTTCTGCTCCGCTGCTCCCTGCAGTGGCTCCAGTTACATCCAACAAACCATGAGCCTGCAGGCCCAGTGCCAGGAGTACCTGAAGAAAGCCGAATACGCCCTTCAGTCTGTGAGTCATGGTTTGTTTTCCTTCACTAGAGCAAATATAAGCCTGTCTCAATCTTCTAGTCTTTGTTTCAAAAGAAAAAGGACTGTGTTGCAGCTTCACTTGATGCTGAAAGAATGAAATAAATGATGTTCGGTTGTAAATTGAGTGACTGGACGAGTGAGCCTTTAATGTGACACTCATAGACACATAATGGAAGCACTTTATTTCTCTGTTGGACCGCCTTGAGCCATATGTCAACTGTCAGTGAATCCACTTGACACCGCTTTACATTGCCAGCTTTACATTTTGCAAACACACACACACACACACACACACACACACACACACACACATACACACACACGCGCACATGCACATATGCATACACACTCTTCCTCAGCTCCTTGCTGAGCAACTTTTTGTGAATTTTTGTGTGCAAAGTTCACTAGAAGCGCAAATCCCATTTGTTGCATGCTTTAATGAAGTGGTTGTGTGATATATTAGCTAATATCGGTGGCTCTTAGTTGAATGAAATGTGTCAAATACGGTTGTGAATATTTCCTTTAATTTAACATTTGACATTTGACATTTGTGTGTATGTTATTACACATTATTGTGTCAGTGTAAAGCAAAAGTGCTGCATTTGTTAAAGAAAACAAAGACTACGTGTTTGGCTCTATGTCATATCCAAAATATAACATCAACAACAAAGTGTTTTCCCAACATAAAGTTTTTAACAACAGGTAATAGGAAAGGAAATAAGGAGGAACACACTGTCAGATATTTTTGATTGGTAGACACTGAATAAATTGAATAAAAGTGTACTTTTATCAGACAGAAACGTTTCACAGTAAAATGAGTGGATGCATATTTTGCAATTGTCTTTCCGCACTTTGTACACCTCCATGAATGCTTTGTCCATGCCTTGCAGGGCGGTTCCATGGGTGATGCAGAGCACTACATGATGAAGGCAAAAGAGACCATTGCACAGCTGAAGATCTTGGCGATGGACATGAGAGACATGGGACAGCCCCCTGACAACGTAATCAGGACGTAAGGAACACTTAACCCTTTCTCCGCTTCTTCTGATTTCTGTTTATCTGTAACTGAAAGGATTTGATCTTGTCCTGATCCGTAGTATGGAGATCTGTAAAGACCAGCTGAAGGGGGTCCACATGGCCATGACCGGCTCCATGCACAGGAGGAGGAGCACCAGAGGGAGCTCCGGAGGCTGGGAGGAGCCTGGGAGGAGCTTCCAAGATGCTATGGCCTGGATTACACAGCAAAAGGTGCGCACACACACACACACACACACACACACACACACACACACACACACACACACACACACACACACACACACACACACACACACACAACTGCATGCCTAATCCAGACAGTCAGTGTAGAATTACTGCTGACATTGCATTTGTTATCAGATAATAAAACCGGTAGGACCAATACAAACATCCCTGGACCATCGCTGAAATATTTGGCAGGAAGTTCTAAATTCAAGAACTAAAATTATCCTGAACATGATTAATGGCCAGTGACTCACCGGCCCATGAACAGGTTCGGTATTATTATGATACCCCTTTTGTTCACATATCTATTGTGGATTCTATTGCCTTTTCAAGTTCATCCGTACTCAAAAGCTATGTTTTAAATGTAGCGTCATTTAAAGACAAAGGAATATGCCGTGTTGACATTGACTGACGGACCTCATGAAACCAGAGTACCGTGCACACAGAGTTTAGACATGAAAGCTTTCTTCTGCTGTGAGTTGTCAGAGACACTGGATTGAGGTGGTAATGCATGTGCCAAAAAAACAGACAATAGGTAATTCACACATTTTGGGGATCTACCGCAGGGAAATAGACATTAAAAGAAGGCTTTGTCTTGCCATCAACTCTCAGACCAATTTTATTCTGGTAGATTCCTGAGAAGAGGCTTATGAATTCACAAAAAGAAAAGCAAAATCTATCTTGTTTCTCTGCCACCACCTGCTGGTGACATTAAGTGGAAATGAAAGAAACATTTGAAAAACACGTCAAACTCTCTATCTGGGCTGCGAGAAGGGTTTCAGAAGGATTTACTTTTAGCTGCCCAGGTTTGTTCAATGTTTTTGTCTGCTGATCAAATATCATTTTTGCTTTTCAGCGTCTGATTGAAACTTCTTCTTGGGGAGACGATGCTGCCGCCATCGATCAGCAGCTCAGAAGCCACCAGAACTTCCACAGCTCCATCCAGAGGAGCAGCGAGGTGGACCGAGCCAAAGACGACCTGGTGGGTTCAGTCTGCACATTTATCATTGAACAGAGTTATTAGGGTGGCAACAGAAGTCAATTCATTAGTCAATGAATTTGACTTATATATATTTCAGAGAAAACACTTAAATGGGTATTAGTTGATATATTATTGGCACGTCAGTGGTTTACTGTTTATTATAAAGCTTGGAGACGAAGAAAAGACAGATTTTAGAAAATATAATTGAAGCAGCAAAGGCCAGGATATCCTTCCTTTTAGGCCCTAGTATGATTCAAACTCCAACATGACTGGATCCCACTTGTACCTCAGTAGCATCATTTTGTGAGATCCCCCCGGTTGGTAAATACTCCCATGTTTCAAACTCCTGAGGCTATTTTTAGATAACTTCTTAAGAGTGTCTTTCACTAACTGAGATTGATTCTCTTCCCACAGCTTAAGAAAGGAGATAAGGGCAATACTCACGCTCTGGACCAGGAATGGGACACTCTGCAGGTGAAAGCAAAAAAAACAACACTCTTGTTCGCTAATCACCACTTGTGTTGTGCATTTTCAGGTGAATTGTTGTATTTAAACATAATCTCTTCTCCATTGCTAGAAAATGTCGTTTGGACGGACCGAGCAGCTGCAGGAGCTCAAGCAGATCATTCAGGATATGTCCAAAGAGATCATGTGGGTGAACGACAGGGAGGAGGAGGAGCTGATGTTTGACTGGGGAGACAAGAACATCGACCAGTACATCCCCCGCAAGCAGGAGAGCTACTCGGTAAGTAATGCAATTAAAAGATCAAAAGTCCAATTGGAAAAAAAGGGAGAGTTGGGTTTATTTTAATGCCTAGGCGCTACAGAAATCCTTGATTAATTCAGAGTTTTTTTAAGAGCTTCTTTCTAGTTGCTGAACATTCTTGGTAATCCCGTGGGCCTAAAATACACTAATGCCTTTCTATGAGGTTAATCTGCCTCTTATAAGGGAGCAATCATCTGTGATGTATTAGATTTTTAGGCAGCTGCAGTCAGTCATCCACTTAGAGCGAAGCCACAGTGTTCCTCCAACTGCCTCCTGATGTTTTCTGCGTCCCCTGTGATTGCTAAGCCTCCTCTTATGTAACAGAAACTGATGAGTGCCCTGGAGGACAAAGAGAAGGACCTGAACAAGGTGAAATCCAGAGTAGATGACCTCTTGAAGAGCAACCATCCAGCTTCAGACAAGATCGAGGTGCGGGCCGACCCCTCCATCATCAGACAGTGTTTACATGCATAAGTGGGAGCTTTATCTTTATTGTTTCTATTTCCATTGTCTGTGTATTTCAGGCATACAAGGACACTCTGCAGACTCAGTGGAGTTGGCTCCTTCAAATCACCAAGTGCATTGATGTTCATCTGAAGGAGAACGCAGCTTACAACCAGGTTACATTCAAAAACTAAAAACTCAAAGCCACTCTTGATAAACATGTGTATATTAACAATTGGTGAAATGAGTATGTGTAAAGTAGAGGGTGATACTCATAGGGATGTCGTGGTTTTATTTTACTGACAGCAACTTTACTGTTTTGGTTTTCGGCAAACAAGCCCTGATAAAGTCACTGTACACTACCGGCCCAGCACCAGATGGCAGACACACAACGTTAGCGAGTAGTTTGCCAACACAGTGGAGTGTGTAAAAACACTTTTAACGGACCTGATGTCCAAATAACAATGTAAAAAAACACATAATGTCTTCCTAAAGAAGTCTTCTATGTATCTCAGTTCTTCAAAGAGGCCAATGAGACGTACAGCGGTCTGCAAAAGGAACACGAGACGGTCCGTAGGAAGTTCACCTGTGACAAAGACACTTCACTGGAGAACCTAATGGAGCTCCTCAGGGGACTGGAGGTACAACAGCTTCTTTTTTCATTATTTCTCTAATAATGTCTGTAGATGGTCAAAGCTCACCACTTACTATTATGGTTATTATTTTGGTCTTTTCATTGCCGTAAACTGTTTTGTCCTGTTGCAATTGTGTCTACCTTCAAATTTTTTCTAATTATGTCGGTTCAAGTTTCAACCTTTCGTCTTTCTATGTTTAATTGGATTTTATTTTGTTTTATCATTGTCTTCAGTTTGAATAAGCTACAGAACCACTACAGTTTATAATTAGTCAAATGCATCTGCATTGTGGTTGTCATTATTATTCTTGGGTTAGGATCTTGATTTGTATTATAATTTCCAGAGGGAGAAGGAGAAGATTATGGAAAACAAGAGGCAGGTTCAACATCTGGTCAACAAGTCCAAGAGCATCGTGAGACTGAAACCCAGAAACCCGGAGGAGAAGAGCAGCACCCCCATCTTCGTGAAAGCCCTGTGTGACTTCAAACAAGACCAGGTCCGTTTTCTAAGGCTCACGTCACACACACACACACACACACCATTGGTAATACATTCATATTGTCATGCCCGGTTTAGGGGTCACCAAGACACAACATAATTCAAGCCTAGCTTCCACATTTCCCAAGCAGCCATGAATATGGATCACAGAAAACTAAATATTTTAGTTTATTTACTGATTTGGATTAACATACTGTACTTGCAGCCTAGTCCAAATCAGAGGTCATCTTCACTCTTTATGTAGGGAGTCATCATCAATCTGTGCCACTCACCTGCTGGAAACACTTACCAATGGTGTCCTCGTCCTGGCACACACCTATTTGCATACACATATTTTTTTTAAATCTATGACATTTTCTAAGACTTGTCTTGTGGAGCCATATTTGATTCTGTTTATGTATTTGGTGATACCATATATTTGTATTGGACTCCACAGAAGGTGATCTGTAAGGAAAATAAGGCCATCCTAAAGGACAACAGTCAGCGCAGTAAGTGGGACGTTACGGGCCCCGGAGGACTTGACATGTTGGTGCCCTCTGTGTGCCTGATCATACCACCTCCCAACCCACTCGGCATCAGTCTGGCCAACAAGTAAGATGCCATTTGTTTTGGCTGAGAAGAAGATACAATAACCATGTTGTTGTGAGGTTAAGTTTTAAATGTTGTCCCTGTGTTTTCCAAAGGAACGAGCAGTACTATGAGGCCATCCTGTCCATCTGGAATCAGCTGTACATCAACGTTAAGAGTCTCATCTCCTGGCAGTACTGCCTCTTGGATATCAAAACAATCAACTCCCTCACCGTGTCCATGGTAAGTGATGTGTAAGCTCTGTGAGTGTTTTAAATAATGTCCATTTACTTACCTTTTGGTTTCTGATGTTGGTTAGAGTCAAATGTAATGTGTGTGTGTGTGTGTGTGTGTGTGTGTGTGTGTGTGTGTGTGTCTGTGTGTGTGTGTGTGTGTGTGTGTTCAGCTGTCCCGCATGCGCCCTGAGGAATACCGTCAACTCATCAAGAGTCTGGAGACTCACTACGAGGAGTTCAAACTGAACAGCCACGGCTCCCAGATGTTTGCTGACGAGGACAAGAGAGGCATTGAGAACCAGTTCACCGGAGCTCAGACCCACTATGAACAGATCGTGGTGCAGCTGCCTACTTACGGTCAGTATTACCAAAAATATATACCATTTATATTTTGATTTAAAAGGTGACGATGTGTAATTATAATGATGAAATAAAAAGATTAATCATTGAACATAAATCAAAGAGGTGGCAGTAAAAAGACAAATGGACTGTATTCCTGAGAATATGATAGTTAGAATTATAATTTTCTGTGCATGTTTTTTTTTTACTTTATCAGTGAAACAAAAATGTTGCAGTAAGTGCATTGATAATACAATTGTATACATTGTTCATCACCGTTACAGCCAATGTGGCCGAATTTCTCCTTCTATATTGATATTGACAATTGTTTAGAAACTTAAATGTCTGTATTGAGGAGAAGATCTCAAATGTAAACAACAAAAAAAGCCAGATTGCTCATTCTTCAGAAGCCCTTTAAAATCTATGTGATAAACAAGTTTTTTATGATTTGGATTAGAAAACCCACTCCATGTTCTGGACTCAATCTTTCAAAATAAAGTCCTCTAGTGAAACCAAGTTGTTTTGACATTAAAAAAAACGAGCGCTTAAGTGTGCGAGACTGCAAAGCATGTTGTACTTATACAAAACTACACCTGTATCCCCATAGAATCATCTTTTCTTCCAACTTTTATAAATAAAATGTATATTGTCTCTACTCACAGTTGTAAATCAGGGAACTATAGAAGTACAGCAAGCAGCTGAAGCCAGGAGGCTGGAAGAGGAGGCCAGGATGCGCCAAGAGGAGGCCAGGATGCGCCAAGAGGAGGCCTGGAGACGCGAGGAGGAGACCAGGAGGCGCGAAGAGGCGGCCAGGAGGCGCGAGGAGGAGGCCAGGAGGCACGAGGAGGAGGCCAAGAGGCTCGAAGAAGAAAGACGAAGAGTGGAGCTGAAAAAAGTGAGGAAAACTGAATCGAAGGTGGAGAATAAAGAGATCAAGGTGGTGAAGAAGGTGAAGGTGCCCTCTTATTCGGCCACTCATATCACCTCCTCCTCGTCCTCCTCCTCCTCCTCCTCGTCCTCCCGCAGCTTATCTGAGCTGCATGCGCTCAGACTCAGGCTGGAGGGCGCCGAGGACACGCTGAGTCAGCACGTTCACATCTGCTTGGGAGACGACGGGATGCACGACTGTGGCCTCAAGATCTCTCAGTTAGAGGTAGACACGGAAATTCGAAGCATTCAGTATTGAAAACAAATGTTATTCTAAATACATATTCATTGCAATAACTGTACTTGTGCGCTTCCCTGCAGACGGTGCAGAATGATGTCCAATCGCTGCACGCAGAGTACTTGCGTCTGAGGGAGCGTATCTTGATGGAGCTGGAGGGCATGAATGATTCTGATAAAGCTCAGTTCCTCCGCAGTGAGATGGGAGTCATTGACCAAAGACTGGGCAGTCTGGAGAGCAGCTCGTCAGCTTACATGCAGCGGTAAGCCTACGCAAACAAACTGAAGTCTTATTGAGATAAAGTACTCATTAGCAAGATTGACCTGAGATACAATGTTATACACACAAGATCACAACTAAGAAAATCATAGATCTAAACTGTCTTCTCCAGCAGATGTTCTCATGTTAGTTAGTGTATTAAAAGCACCCTTGCCTTTGTGACACATTACTAAGCCAACAAATGGAAAGAACTCTGACTCATTTCACACATTATCAAAGGTTTTCTATCATGTCTTCCTCTCTATCAGGCTGCAGGCTCTAAGGGACATGCTGGAGAGTGTGGCACAAGCTGAAGACATAGTGAAAGTTCATGAGGCAAGACTGACAGAGAAAGAGACCACCTCTCTGTCACACAGTGAAGTGGGGGATTACATGTTGGACCTGAAGGTATTTTATAGGACATATTACATTTTCACAGAAATAATTTCTTCTCTAACATTGCTGCAGTTTTCAGGAAGATATTGCTATGTTTCAGTTTTTACATGTATTGCACAAGTAAGAAATGATCACTGCTAGGACAGACAACCAGTGCATATTAGTGCTTGGCTGAGTGGTCATCCATCAGTTTAAATTAGAAAAGCTGATGTGAAAAAGCTTAAGAGCATTTCTGTATGCCACGATTCTTTAAAAACATATTGCTAACTTGTCCGGCTTGTCACATTTGAATGGTGTCTCTCTTGTTTTGTTGATGTGTAGAATATTAAAGCAGAGCTGGATCAAAAGAAGGATGTTCTGGCCTCCATGGAGGCGGCGCTGGCCAAGGCCAGCCACTGGAACAGCCAGGTGGGCGGGCCCTTCCACAGGTGTGACATGATGCTCTCCAAATACACTGAGCAGGTGAACCTGCTGTCAGACCGCTGGAGACGAATCCACGGGCAGATTGACACAAGGTATGTCTTCCTGTCCATATCTATTTTACATGAGGGACCCATGTTAAACCTAACCTGACAATTTACTATTAGACTAAATCTGAGTACCTGCAATATCTCTCTGTCAAACCGTTTAAACAAGATACTGACCATATGGCTAGCCAGTTCATCACTCTTCCCACGCCAAAACCTATTTACAGGGTTCTTACGGTCATCGAAAACCTGGAAAAGTCATGGAATTTTAAAATGGTTATTTCCAGGCCTGGAAAAGTCCTTGGAAAAAAAAGAAAATCCCAAAGGTTTTGGAAAATTAATGGAAATGTGTTATATTCATATGTTCATGACATTCATTTATGCTGAGTTTGAAATAATTAATATGCTTTTAAAAGAAAGACGCTCAAAATATAAGCAGGCGTACATACAGGCATCTATATAAATGTTTATTATTTTAATCAAACTATCGTCTCTCATTCATTTGTGTCATTTAAGGTAGACTGTATGCCTTGGAATTCTCATTGTTAGTTTAAATACTACATTTTCTCTCTTTTTCATGTATACACCGAGATTTCACAAAATGTTTGGTCATGGAAATTTGGTTTAACGTCATGGAAAAGTCATGGAAATCCATTGGTCAGAATGTGTATGAACCCTGTTACTGTCAGGGTACATGTATGAATCTGAGGTCTGTTTTACAGAAGTGATTTGCGAGCACTACTTACACACATATTGTGGAAGTGTCATGTTTCACAAGGGATTGGTGCTTTCCCATTTAACACAGATTTGTGAGTCCTACAAGGCTCTCAAATTCTCATCATGCATGGGTTGAATGGATGGTGGTAATGTAAGAGGAAAAAGGATTGCTGATTGAGTATTTTAAGGTTGCATTTTGTGCGCTGGGAACTTGTGATGGCCATTTTTAACAATGAATTGAAAGTTGGGCACTTGATCTATTATGAAAGATTTTTTTTTTATTACTGCCCTCAACACAGCTCAACCCTTTTACACCTGCGTGCACCTGCAAACTCTCTCAGTCTTTCTCTTTGTAGAATTTAACAGTTTCTACTGTAAAAAATGCTGATGATATGTTGCTTTATTATGAATTTGTTCTCTTTCCCTGCTCAGAGTCCAGGATTTGCAGCTGTATCAGCCTCAGCTGCAGCACTACAAGGAAACCAGCACCTCCCTTAGTGATTGGATTGATGCCACAAAGAAAAAACAAGACGCCCTGCAGGCCACCAAGATAGAGAGCATCCAAGGACTGACGGATCATATTAACAATCAGAAGGTTTCCTGCTCAGCCCTTTATTGCTATTGATTCATTTGCTTACGGCATTGAGAGTCCATGTGTTTCTAAGTCATCCGACATCTTTATATTATTGTCTTCTCAAGGCCCTGAACTCAGAAATCCAAGGGAGGAGGGAGACGGTAGAGAGTGTGCTGAAGGACAATGGAGCCTGTGTGAATGGTATCAAGGTAAGGAGGCCTACATATATACTGCCTTCAAACTCATTCAAATAATTCATTTCATGACAATGTCTGTTTTACAGGACTATGAAACGGACCTGGCCTCTTACACCTCTGGTTTAGAGACTTTGCTGAACATCCCCATCAAAAGGACAATGTTGAAGTCGCCGTCGATGGATCTTAATCTCGAGGTAATGAAAACTAATTGGAACAGTTGTCTCATTAAAACTAAAGCTGCTTTTGGTATATGGTGACCTACTAGTATCTGAAAATGTTTTCCCGTTTATTCTTGTGTGTTAAGGTATAGGATCAATTAAATTCCTATGAATCGGTGAAGTTAAGCGACGTGTTATCTAAATGTATCTTTTATCTTCGCCTTGTCTTCGTCTCAGGCTACACAACTACAAACCCGTTACATGGAGTTGCTCACCCATTCTGGTGACTACTACAAATTCCTGGGAGAGCTGCTCAAAAACATGGAGGAGCTCAAGGTACTGATACTGTATTTTGTAGTTCTTTGAATATTTGTGCTTGCTTTGTATTCTTTCACATTTTTGTTTGTGCTCTGTCTTTCTATAAGTTTTTTGCATTTTTTTACGATGGATATGGATATTCTTCTTTTTTTTAATCAGTTAAACCTATTTGAATCAATCATCCAAGTACACTGTGGTGACGTGTTTTTATAATAAGTACATTGAAATGTACTTGATTAAAGTTCTGCATTTACCTTTGCTTCATCTTGCTTTCAGATTCGTAACACCAGGATTGACCTGTTAGAGGAAGAACTTCGGCTGTTGAGGGAGAACATGCAAGACCGCAACGCCAAGAACAAATCTCTGGAAGATGCTGTTTCCCGTTACCGGCTGGAGTTGTCCAACTCACAGGACATGCTGCTCTCAATGGAGGAGGTGAAGCAGACCTCTACGCTGCAGTGCAATGCCACCAAGGACAGTCTTGACTCCAGTCAAAGCCAGCTGGCAGACCTCAATGATGAGGTGACACGTCTCAACTACTTGGTTGAAGGAGAAAAGAGGAAGAAGAGACTGGCAGAGGATCGCTACGTGACGCAACAGGAGGAGTACGAGTTAGTGCTGAGGAGGAGGCAGAACGAGCTGGAGACGGTCAGCCGGTCCAAGACGGAGGTGGAGAAGAGTGTGTCAAGTAAGGACCTCGAGATTGTAAAGCTGCAGCGGCAGCTGGCTGAGGAGGCAGCGAGGTTCAAGGAGCTACAAAGGGAGATGTCAAAGGTAAGGAGCCAATTCACTACGGAGATCAATAACTTAAAGCTCAGCTATGAATCACAGATCCACGTCAGCCGCACAGATATCCAGAGGCTGGCATCCCTGAGGGAGGAGGATACAGCTGATCTCCAGATGCAGAAGGACAGGACGGAGGCAGAGAGAAGGAATCTGGATGAGGAGCTGAGGAGGTTAAGGATGTCTATGAGCCTGGCTGAAGAACATAGGATGAGGGCAGAGGAAGAAGCTCACAGTCAGCGTGCTGTCATCACAGAGGAAGGGCGCAGGAGGAGAGAACTGGAAAGTCAGGTTGAGGTGCTGTTGAGGCAGATAGATGAGGAAAGCAGCCAATATACAGAGGAGCTGGCTCAAGTCATGAAGAGTCTGCAGGACAAGAGTGAGGAGCTGGCCTACATTACTCATAGTCTGGATGAGGAGACCCGCAGGAGGAGAACTATAGAGGAAGGGCAGAGTGTGCTTGAACAGACTTTGGCTCAGTTGCAGGTGAAGCTAACCAGTTCATCAATGGCCGCTAACCAGCTAGGGGAGTGCAAGGAGGAGCTTCAGAAGATGCGTTTGGAGCTGGAGAGGGAGAGCAGGGAGCGAAGCAGAGTAGAACAGAACATGAGCAGGTTACAGGGACGTATGAAGGACATTCAGTCTGTGAGAGATGAGCTAGAGAGCCAAGTGGAGAGTCTGAAAAAGGCTAACCAAGAAGAAGTGTCCAGAAGAAGGCAGGTAGAAACAGAGCTGAAAAACACCACCATGGCCATGACAGACTACATCAGCACCATTAACACTCTACGCCAGAGCCAAGAACATGCTAGCATGTCAGAGAAGAGAGGGGAGGAAGAGCAGCTTAGGTTGCAGGAGGAGCTGGAGAGAAGCTCCAGACAAAACAAGACCTCTGCAGAGCACATGAGCCAGCTGAGCGCCGAGCTGAAGGCCCTGCAGCAACAGCTCCTCCAGGAGCAGGCCAGAGGCAAAGAAGCAAATCTCAGGAATAAGGGCCTTTACAGAACTATTGAGGAGAAGAGTAAGGCACTGAATGAGAACTCTGTTGAGCTTCAAAGGCTGAAGGAGATGACAGAAACCCAGACCAAAGAGAGGCTGAGGCTGGAGGAGGAACTAAGGGCAACACACCATGATAACGAGGAACTCCTGAGATCCAAACAGGGAAAGGACGACGAGCTCTCCTCCCACATTTCTGGTTTGGAGCTGCAGCTGCAAGCCAGTGAGAGCAGCAATGTAGATTACCGCAACCTGGTCTCAGAGCTCTCATCGGAGAGACAGAAACTCAAGCTGGAGACTGAGAAAATACAAAAGCAGGTCACCGAGGTACATGGAAGTTTGGCACTAAGTCCTGGACTGCTCTCGTCTTTCCAAATCAGAGTCCTAATTTGGATCAATCAAGTAGTTATTAGTGTCTGTAGCCAAACTTTTGCTAGATCCTCTGTAGATGCCTCCCACTTGGTAACTCTGATTTGAACACATATTGCTTTATGTGTTTGAATGAACTTGCATGTCAATCACTTGCATGCAAATATAATCTGTGCCTCTCTGCCTGCCGACCCCCGAACCAACTGCCTCCCTGCCTCCCACTGTGCACAGATGTGCAGTCTGCATGCTCTTTTGCCTTTCCTTCTTTCCCAGAGTGATCAACACCATCAATGACATCATTACCGCTGGTCCTCTGGTCTAATATAGTTTGTTTGTTTTTTTGCATTTTGCAAGCTTGTAAAAATAGCACTGGTATACATGTAAAATTTCCAAAGAATATTACAGTATTGGAAGCAACTATTCATGCCATTTTAGACCAGTCAATCTTAGTATTATTATTAGCACTCAGATATTGGCATTATTTATTTGTGTTGTTTTGGCAATTTACAGTAACTATTCCAATCTGTAAAAAGTATTAGTCAAAATAGTGGATCTGCTTCAGGATTGGGAAGGTTGATTTCACAATGAAAACCTATTGATTTTTTAAATTGTGTTTTTTCCTACTGGATAATTATTTTTAAATGATTGACTTCTGTAATGCCATTACTTACATACTTCTCAGTCTTGCAAGACATTTTCATGTTTCTCTGAAGGGAATTAGTCTGCATGATATATTGGAAAGTTAATGAAGTCATATTTTGGTAGAACGCACACAGACTTGCTCTTAATATGTTTTGACTATTATTATAATCCAAAACAGATTTTGGTTACATTGTCATGCATTTAACTCTGGGACATTTTTAGGTTAAGTCTATTTTGCCACATTTAAAATCAATGCAGGACAAAACACATTTCATTTACGACATCTCCCTGAAGCCAAACGGTTGTTCAGTGTTCTGCTGCTAGAAAACGATAATAGAGCAAGTATGTGTGCTGTCCTCCTTGATAGCATTTACGTTTACCATTAAGGTTTACCAGCACCAGTACAAATGTAGGTGCAGTTCATTTTAATAGTAGCATGATGATTTCTGAATACATTTTTTTTAGAGCCAAACCTATTCTATCCTAGTCTATCCTTGATTGCATGCTTGTATACTGTGATGCAAATTGCAGAAAACAAATGTAAGGTTATTAAAATACATAAAGTACATTTATCAATGTTTTTCTAAGTTGACTAACCTTTTGTCTCTCTGCTTTTTTCCTTCTTTTTTCTGCAGACAACAGCCTCAATGATATCCATTCAGTCCCAGTACAGTGAGATTGTGAATGAGAGAGATGCTCTATTGCTGAAACTGCAATTGTCAGAAAAGGACAAAGATCGCTACCAAAGGCTAGAGGAGGAACTCAGTCGCATTAAATTGTCCCAAGACTCTGAGCTTCGCAATAAGCAACGTCTGCAGGAGGAGAACGAGAGGGTTAAGAGAGATTTAGATTACTGGAAGGAGCAGTATGATAGTAAGCAGGGCCTGATAAGGCAATATGACACGGACAAGGAACGTCTGGAGAGTGAAAAGAACACTTTGAAAAGTGAGATAGAGAGGCTGATGAGGGAACTCAGGGACCTTGATGAGACATATAAAAGTAGGCTGACCACCATGCAGAAAGAACTGCGAGAGGTAACTGTTGTCAGAAAATCCGAGGAAACGGAGTTGATGAGAGTTAGGCTGCCCCCGACCTTGGATAGCTCCACTCTGATTTTTGACGGAGTCCGTAAGCCTGTCACAGCAAACCAGTTGCTTGACTGTGGTGTTTTGGACAAACCAACATTCAGCCAGCTTGTGAAGGGGCACAAGACTGTCCCTGATGTGTCTAACGACAAAAAAGTCAGTCTCAAAGGGACAGGCCCAATAGCTGGGGTGATAATTGGAGGTCTGAAAGGTCCAGGGTCTATTATAGGACCTATATTCAAAATGACTTTCACTGAAGCAAAAAAAGAGAATCTACTACCTCCAGATAGCGTTGACCTGCTACTGGATGCTCAGGCTGCCACAGGCCACATCATTGACCCCAGAACTAATCAGAAGTTGACAGTTGAAGAGGCATGTGATCAAGGTGTGGTTGATGAAGACGACAGAGAGAGGTTGCTAGCAGCAGAAGCTGCAGCTGTAGGATACCGTGATCCTGGCACAAGCAAACCCCTTTCAGTATTTCAGGCCATGAAGAAAGGACTGATTGACAAGAACACAACACTGCGTCTGCTACAAGCCCAGGAGTCTGTGGGGGGAATTATGGATCCTGTACTCAGTGTGTTCCTTCCCAAAGACACAGCCGTTGAGCGTAACCTAATTAATGATGAAATATATAGTGCTCTGAGTCGAAGCCCTGAGCTCTACCTGGACCCAGAAAGTGAGGATGGTGTTACCTATAGCTCAATGAAGAGGAGATGTAAGGTAGAGCTACACACAGGCCTTCTGCTTCTTCCTATCCCTGAGAAGGTAGACCCCTCCAAACTTGTCTTTGATGGTGTTAGGAAACCTGTCACAGCCAAGCAGCTGCTTGATTGTGGTGTCCTGGACAAGCCAACATTTATAGATCTAGAAAAAGGGAAGCAAAATGTCCCAGAAGTGTCTCTTGATAAAAAGGTTAATCTGAAGGGCACTGGGCCAATTGCTGGGGTTATAGCTGGGAGTCAAGGCAAATTGTCTTTGTCAGAAGCCAAGAAACAGTTGCTCCTGCCTGAGGATAGTGCCAATTTGCTACTGGAAGCCCAGGCTGCCACAGGTCACATCATTGATCCCAGAAACAATCAGAAGCTGACCGTAGAGGAGGCGTGTGCCAGAGGAGTGGTGGACATTAGTGATAGAGACAGATTATTGGCAGCTGAAGCTGCTGCTGTGGGATACAAGGATTCTAGCTCAGCTAAGCCTCTCTCAGTGTTCGAGGCAATGAAAAAGGGACTAATTGACAGGAAGACTGGTCTACGAATGCTGCAGGCCCAGGAGTCCGTGGGGGGCATTCTAGATCCCAATCTCAGCGTGTTTCTCCCCAAAGATACAGCCATCAAGCGCAACCTTTTGGATGAAAACCTCCGTCACGCTTTAAACCAGAGTCCTGAGTGTTATCGTGATCCAGAAACTGAGCGTGATGCCAGCTATGACGCATTGAAAAAAAGATGCAAGACAGAGCCTCACACAGGTCTGCTTCTTTTGCCAATCACAGAGAAGCTAGACCCTTCCAAGTTGATCTTTGATGGTGTTCGTAAGCAAGTAACAGCAAAGCAGTTGCTTGATTGTGGGGTCCTGGACAAAGCAACATTTAACCAACTAATGAAGGGAGAGAAAACTGTCCCAGAGGTATCTGTGGATAATAAGGTCTTTCTAAAGGGGACAGGATCAATTGCTGGTGTGGCAGCTGGACCTTTAGGGAAAATGTCTCTATCAGAGGCCAAAAAACAGATGCTTATGCCCCCAGAAAGTGCAAATTTACTACTGGACGCTCAGGCTGCCACAGGCCACATCATTGACCCCACAACCAATCAGAAGCTGACAGTAGAGGAAGCATGTGCAAGAAGAGTGGTGGACAATAGGGATCGAGATAGACTCTTGGCAGCAGAAGCCGCTGCTGTGGGATATCGGGATCCTAACACAGCTAAGCCCCTCTCAGTGTTTGAGGCAATAAAGAAGGGATTGATTGACAGGAAGACTGGGCTACGCCTGCTTCAGGCCCAGGAGTCTGCTGGAGGCATTCTAGATCCCAATCTCAGCGTGTTCCTCCCCAAAGATACAGCTATCAAGCGTAATCTTTTGGATGACGATCTCTGTCGTGCTCTAAACCAGAGTCCTACGTGTTACATTGACCCAGACACTGAGCATGAGACCAGCTATGGGACTTTAAAGAAGAGAAGTAAGACAGAGTCTCACACAGGCCTGATACTTCTACCAATCGAAGAGAGAAAAGACCCTTCCAAACTGATGTTTGATGGAATCCGCAAGCCAGTCTCAGCTCAGCAGTTGTTTGAATGTGGAGTCATTGACAAGCCAACATTAGACCAACTAGTTAAAGGGGAGAAAACTGTTCCAGCAGTTTCTATGGAAAAAACAGTCTATCTTAAGGGAACTGGAGCCATTGGTGGAGCGTTAGCTGAACGTGAAGGAAAAATGTCTTTCTCAGAAGCCAAGAAACAGTTGCTCCTGCCCTCAGAGAGTGCATATTTGCTACTTGAAGCCCAGGCTGCTACAGGATACATCATTGACCCTAAAACCAATCAGAAGCTGACAGTAGAGGAGGCATGTGCCAGAGGAGTGGTGGACATTAGGGATCGAGACCGATTATTGGCAGCAGAGGCTGCTGCTGTGGGCTTCAAGGATCCTAGCTCAGCCAATCTTCTCTCAGTGTTTGAGGCAATGAAGAAGGGATTAATTGACAGGAAGACTGGGCTACGCCTGCTTCAGGCCCAGGAGTCTGTGGGAGGAATTATAGATCCTACTCTCAGCGTGTTTCTCCCCAAAGATACAGCCATCAAGCGCAACCTTTTGGATGAAAACCTCCGTCACGCTCTAAACCAAAGTCCTGAGTGTTACTGTGATCCAGAAACTGAGCGTGATGCCAGCTATGACACATTGAAAAAAAGATGCAAGACGGAGCCTCATACAGGTCTGCTTCTTTTGCCAATCACAGAGAAGCTAGACCCTTCCAAATTGATCTTTGATGGTGTTCGTAAGCAAGTAACAGCAAAGCAGTTGCTTGATTGTGGGGTCCTGGACAAAGCAACATTTAACCAACTAATGAAGGGAGAGAAAACTGTCCCAGAGGTGTCTGTGGATAATAAGGTCTTTCTAAAAGGGACAGGATCAATTGCTGGTGTGGCAGCTGGACCTTCAGGGAAAATGTCTTTATCAGAGGCCAAGAAACAGATGCTTATGCCCCCAGAAAGTGCAGATTTACTACTGGACGCCCAGGCTGCAACAGGACACATCATTGACCCCACAACCAATCAGAAGCTGACAGTAGAGGAAGCATGTGCAAGAAGAGTGGTGGACAATAGGGATCGAGATAGACTCTTGGCAGCAGAAGCCGCTGCTGTGGGATATCGGGATCCTAACACAGCTAAGCCCCTCTCAGTGTTTGAGGCAATAAAGAAGGGATTGATTGACAGAAAGACTGGGCTACGCCTGCTTCAGGCCCAGGAGTCTGCTGGAGGCATTCTAGATCCCAATCTCAGCGTGTTCTTCCCCAAAGATACAGCTATCAAGCGTAATCTTTTGGATGACGATCTCTGTCGTGCTCTAAACCAGAGCCCTAAGTGTTACATTGACCCAGACACTCAGCATGAGACCAGCTATGGGACTTTAAAGAAGAGAAGTAAGACAGAGTCTCACACAGGCCTGATACTTCTACCAATCAAAGAGAGAAAAGACCCTTCCAAACTGATGTTTGATGGAATCCGCAAGCCAGTCTCAGCTCAGCAGTTGTTTGAATGTGGAGTCATTGACAAGCCAACATTAGACCAACTAGTTAAAGGGGAGCAAACCGTTCTAGCAGTTTCTATGGAAAAGACAGTCTATCTTAAGGGAACTGGAGCCATTGGTGGAGTGTTAGCTGAACGTGAAGGAAAAATATCTTTCTCAGAAGCCAAGAAACAGTTGCTCCTGCCCTCAGAGAGTGCATATTTGCTACTTGAAGCCCAGGCTGCTACAGGATACATCATTGACCCTAAAACGAATCAGAAGCTGACAGTAGAGGAGGCATGTGCAAGAGGAGTGGTGGACATTAGGGATCGAGACAGATTATTGGCAGCAGAGGCTGCTGCTGTGGGCTTCAAGGATCCTAGCTCAGCCAAGCTTCTCTCAGTGTTTGAGGCAATGGAGAAGGGATTGATTGACAGGAAGACTGGGCTACGCCTGCTTCAGGCCCAGGAGTCTGTGGGAGGAATTATAGATCCTAATCTCAGCGTGTTTCTCCCCAAAGATACAGCCATCAAGCGCAACCTTTTGGATGAAAACCTCCGTCACGCTCTAAACCAGAGTCCTGAGTGTTACCGTGATCCAGAAACTGAACGTGATGCCAGCTATGGCGCTTTGCAGGAAAAATGCAAGACAGAGCCTCAAGCAACCCTACAACTTTTGCCAGTCTCTGAGAAGTTTGACCCCTCCAAACTAGTCTTTGATGGTGTCCGTAAGACTGTCACAGCACAACAATTGCTTGACTGTGGGGTCCTGGACAAAGCAACATTTAACCAGCTATTGAAGGGAGAGAAAACTGTCTCAGAGGTGTCTGTGGATATGAAGGTTTTTCTGATAGGGACAGGGTCAATTGCTGGTGTGGCAGCTGGACCTTTAAGGAAAATGTCTTTTACAGAAGCCAAAAAACAGAAAATGATGTCCTCTGACAGCGCTGACATGCTACTGGAAGCTCAGGCAGCCACTGGCAACATCATTGACCCCAAAACTAATCAGAAAATGACTGTAAAGGAAGCATGTGCCAAAGGAGTCGTGGATAAGGAGGACGAATCAAAGTTGTATGCTGCTGAAGCTGCTGTTATTGGTTACAGAGACCCAAATACTGGCAAGCTCCTGTCAGCAGGGCAAGCCATGAAGAAGGGATTAATTGACAAGGACACAGCTCTACGTATACTTCAGGCTCAAGAGTCTGTAGGGGGTATTTTAGACCCTGCCCTCAGTATATTTCTACCCAAAGATATTGCTATGGATAGGGATCTCATAGATGAGGACCTATATCAGAGCCTGAATCAGTATCCTGAGTGTTATCTGGACCCAGAGACCCAACAAGCAACCACCTATGTATATCTAAAGAAAAAATGCAAAGTAGATCCAAAAACCGGTCTTTTGCTTCTCCCTGAACCTAAAAAGTCATTAACTGTCCAGGGGCTCAGGGGCCAGGTGTCAGTCATAGATCTAGTGGATGCAAACCTTTTAAACCGGTCGGATATGGACCAACTTAGGGAGGGCAGATTGACGAGCCGCGACATTGAAGACCGTCTGCACTCCTACCTGAGAGGCTCCACCTGCATAGCAGGGGTTTATGATGAGGCCAGTGATAAGGTGATGCCAATCTATCAGGCCATGAAAGATGGACTGTTGCAACCTGGGAACACTCTGGAACTGCTGGAGGCCCAGGCTGCCTCAGGTTTTATTATTGATCCGGTCAACAACCATTACCTGACTGTAAGTGATGCCTACAATAAAAGACTGTTTGGGCCAGAGTTGAAAGACAACCTGCTATCAGCAGAGAAGGCGGTGACTGGCTACAAACTGCCGGGTACAGACAAGGTTATCTCCCTCTTTCAGGCCATAGAGAGAGGTTTGGTGGAGAAAGGTCATGGCATCCGTCTTCTAGAGGCCCAGATTGCCAGCGGTGGCATAATTGATCCTGAACACAGCCATCGTATTGACGTGAACGTAGCCTACAAGAGAGGTTACTTTGATAAGGAAATGAACAAGATCCTGACTGATCAGAATGTTGATATCCAGGGTTTCTTTGATCCCAACACAGAGGAAAACCTAACTTATCTCGAGCTTAAGAAACGCTGTATCACAGATAAGAAGACTGGCCTCATACTTTTGCCTATCAAGAAAGATCTAGAGTCGACTCTGAAGAACACTCTGAGAAAGAGGAGAGTGATAATTGTAGACCCAGAGACTAATAAAGAGATGACAGTACGTGAAGCGTATGACAAGGGGTATATTGACTACGACACCTTCCTGGAACTGTCCGAGCAGGAGTGTGAATGGGAAGAGATCACTATCACTGCTCCAGATGGTTCCACACAATTTCTTATCATTGACAGGAAGACTGGAAGACAGTATGATATTACCGAGCTGCTTGAAAAGCGAGTAATTGATCAATCAGATCTAGATAATTACCGATCGCGTACCATCACCCTTACTCAATTTGCAGATATCATTGGCAAAAAGACCAAATATGGATCATCATCATCATCATCATCCTCAACTTCAAGATCATCAACAGCCGCAGGTACAACTTCAGTGAAATCATCATCAATGATTTCAAAAACATCAGCAACCCCTGGTACATCTTCAGTGAAATCATCATCCACTTTAAGAACTTCAGCAGCCTCAGTTCCATCGTTATCATCATCATCAGTCATGTCAAGACCCTTATCACCTACTCTTGCCAAGATGACAACAACAAGAATGACAACTGTCACAGAGCGAAGCTCCTCATCCAGCAGTGTAGATCAAGACTCACCTGGCTCCTTTAGGGGTATATCCAGCGTATCAATCACTCTGGACTCTCCCCTTGAAGCAGTAGGTGACCAGGAACCTGTAGGTGCCATCTTTGACACAGACACTATTGAGAAAATAACCATCACTGAAGCTCTGAATCGTGGTCTGGTGGATTCCATCACTGCTCAAAGACTGCTGGAGGCTCAGGCTTGCACAGGGGGAATTATTGATCCCACAAATGGCCATAGGCATAGCATCCAAGAGGCCACCCGCCTTGGCATAATTACTGACGACATGGCCTCTAAGCTTAAGCCTGCCCAGAAAGCCTTCTTTGGCTTTGAAGATGTCAAAACCAGAAAGAAGATGTCTGTTGCTCAAGCCATGAAGGAGATGTGGCTGCCATATGAGGCTGGGCAGAGGTTCCTGGAGTTCCAGGTTGTAACAGGGGGGATTTATGACCCAGAAATGGGCTGCAGAAGAACCATAGAAGATGCTGTGAACAGGGGCTGGTTGGATGTGAGAACAGGCCAGAAACTCCAAGACATCAGGAACCACACAAAGAACCTAACTTGCCCCAAGAGCAAACTTAAGATATCCTACAAGGAGGCTCTTGATAATTGTCTGGTGGAGGAAAGCAATGGGTTGAAAATGCTCCAGGCATCATCCGTGTCTTCCAGAGGGATCAGCAGTCCCTACAACTTCTCCTCTGCCCCAGGATCCACCACCGGCTCCAGGAGTGGCTCAAGACGGAGCTCCCGCAGGAGCAGTGTGGACCTAGGCTCCCCCAACTCTTCAACAAGTTCTCACAGTCGCACTAGCCTCACCACCTACTCCTCCTTCTCCACCAAATAAATCAAGAAAGATCCTGCACAATCATACTCTTTTCTTACAAATACATCAGAATAAGTTAATCGTACAGTGATTGTTGAGAAAAGAACTTAAGTGAGGAGAAAAATTTAAGTTTTTTTTTACATAGTTTTAGATTTGAGCTTTGGTGATGCTATGCTTTTACAACGCTATAGTTCAAATGATTGTGACCATAAACATCACCAAGATATTTTTCTTAAACTGGACTACGGTATTAATGGCAGACATTTTATGGTATTATTGAAAATAAAGTGGATATTAATATAATTGTTGGTTCCCTTTAGTTGGCTTACATATCTTATTGATTTCCTACAGATATTACAAATATATTTTTCCAAATCTTTCTTATATCCTATTTTTTAGCTTTGCATTGGTAACAAAATGTTTTTATGTTTACATTTATTTGTCATCTGAAATGCTTGTTTTGTGAGGGGAGGGATGCAGGGTTTGGTTGCATAGATTGGCTTAAGGACATTTCTTTTATATGTTGAATCAGTTGTTAACCATTGTTTTTTTTTTGTTGCTCTTTCGCGCTTCCGGTTTTGTAACAGTTTAATAATCAATATCTCAAAATAAAAAAGATTCAGTCTTTTTCTCATATGGATTGATGACTGTTGTTATTCATGTTCAGTTTTCATGCACACGTTTGATATTTACATCAGAATTACGTTTATTATACAGGTTTTCACTACAAATAAATTGTTTTGGTGGGAGAGAAAAAACTGAAAAATGTAAATATTTTAAATCAAAGAGCTGTACGGTTTTGGGCAGGAATGTGCAAAACATTATCAACATAATGTGCACAAGTATAACCAAATCAGTTTGTAGGTAGTTGAAATTGACCTGTTACAGTGTATGGTACTGATAAAATGTAAAACTCTTATCATCATAAAATAGCAAATGTTGAAAACATTTTTTTTCAGTTCGATCAAGTCAGAACTAATAGTTAGTTATAATTGCATCATGCTTTCCTTTGTTAAATGATTTACCTTTCTTGCTTTGTGTAGCTATACTTTAACACAGAATTATATTTAAGTAAACAATTGAAATAGGTCACAAATGCTTGTGCTTTTTTTTTCAATATAGTCATTTGTATTATGTAAACACAAGGCAGATTAATTTCTGTAGGTGGGATAAACAGTAGAGCATGATATACATAATCAAACATATGTGCAAGAAAGTATAGGCATTTGATACCAAATTTTAGAAGAACAGATATTATAAAAATAACTCACTACTATTAACTACTTACTATTTCAATATTTTAGACAAATATGAATAAATAATATCATTGAGAGCATGTGAGTTTAAAAAATATATATATTATAATAGCGTTCTGATCCACTCTCCATACCAGTAGGTGGCGGTAGAGAACTAAATCATCTTTAGCCAACCGTCAATATAAAAAGACAACAGTGCGACCAAGGAGAGCTCAATGCACAGTTTAAAAGAGATGTCACGCGCCATGTCATTGGGGTATAAAACTTAACCCTCATAACCCTCAACGTCGCAGCTTCACCGCACTGCGCATGTGCGATACCCCATCGTTGAAGACCCTACACGCTACCCGGAAGTGTTTCGATAACAAACACGGTAGCGAACTGAAATGTTATTTGTTTTGTTTCTTCTCTGCAGTGCTACGACAACGTCCACCTAAATGCTAAATAATAGAGTGATGGTGTCGTTAATGTTATAACGCTATTTAGAAACGCTTCGCACGTGCTGGGCTCTGTAGCTCACGTTGACTGAAGTTATGAAGTTAGCTAGCTAGCTTACAGTTCATGTTATTCAGCTAACGTGAAACACCTGTACAAGGTAGGACTGCTCATTCAGTTCAACAAACGTGTATCAACCACAAGCTTTAAAATGCACTAACACGAAATGCCGCACTGCACCTCGCACCCATCATTTAACGTCACTTGACGAAGGATTTGTCTCAGATTATGTGTAGAACATCTTATTCTACACACATTAACTTTAGCTGGCTGCAAATTCGTTACTGTAACGTTAATGCAACGTGAGATGTATCGTTAAATAAATTCAGCATCTTCTCTGAACAGTGTTGGAGGAAGTAAACAGATCCCCAGTTTTATTAGTTTTAACATGCAGTTAAAAACTACTCGTACTGCATTTTAAATCAAATTTAGTGTAACCTTCACTAAATATAATCAGGAACTGTAAAAAGACGTCCCATGTGACTCGTGTACTAGTATATATCATTCATTTGTATTATTCATGCATTTATATAAAATGAGGAATTTAGATGTGTATTTGGTTAAGGCGGGGCTACTTGCTGCTAATTATTATTATTATTATTGTAATTATGGGTTAATCTACTTATTGTTTTCTTGATTAATAAGTAGATTGTTTGATATCTAAAACTTCTCTAAATGGTGAGAAATTAGTGACACCTTCAGTGCTTGGTCAAGATAATAATTTAAAGGAAAAAGCAGAGAAAGTTAACTTTTGTGAAACTGGAACCATGACATGTTTTTGCTTTGTATGCACCATATCTTATTTTCTAAAGTAACTAGTTACTAAAGCTGACATGCATACATACATGTACGTACATACATGTAGTGCTGTAAACAGTCTCGTATTTTTCTTCTGAAAGTATGCCTCAGCTAATGCTGTGATTAACTACACACTAACGTTTTTTGACCAGGTATGGCTGACGATCCACAAAGAAATTTTCGCTCTGCGTATTATGAGAAAGTGGGCTTTAGAGGAGTGGAGGAGAAGAAGTCTCTGGAAATACTACTCAAGGATAATCCTCTGGGTAGGTAACAAGTAATATTTACCAGCATTTCTATCTAAACACATCTTACATACAGAATTAAATTGGGTTTAGGAACTGTATTGTGGTTGTCGCAAGAGTATGCACCATCAGTGATGTCAATACGACACATCATACAGCTATCAACAACAAATTACAATAGATTGTAGTTCACCACAGATTGTTATTCCCACAACTTCTGATTTATGTGTGTTTGGTTGCTGGAGTTTTGACAGCTGTAAGTCAGTTCTTGTCCTGGTACTAATGTTTACACCGTTCTCAATAGATCTAGAAAAGCTGAGCACCTTCAGTCAGAGGTTCCCCCTCCCCTCGATGTACAGGATCCATGTGTGGAAGGTATTGTTGGGTGAGACGCACGCACAGATATCGCACGATGGCTTGCATTTCCAAAAGTGCATATGTGATCATATGTGATCTGTGCATGAACGGGTGTTGCCAAGCAAACAAATTACAAATGATTGTGTTCCTTCAGGAATCCTACCTCCCCACAGTGACTCTCACACTATGGTGGGAGGCTACAGGAAAGAGCAGTACCAGGACATCCTAGAAGCTCTGGAGGTGATGAGATACGTCAACTCTTCCACTCCCTCCACCCACATCTACCTGCGCATGTTCCAGCTGGAGAGCCAGGTGCTCCCACGGTGCTCTGAGACCTCAGCCCCGGTAAGATAGTCATGTTCGAGACTGATAAAGCATCAGAAAACATTAGCTTGTACATGGTAAAAATGTACTAGATCGTGCAGAACCATCCACGCAGGATTTGACATGACGGCTGTGTTTTAGATGCTCAACTGATGGTCTAATGCAGATTAAATTAGACAATACAGTGGGATTTGTGATACTGATGCAACCCCAAATGGGATCCAGAAATGTGAGTGAACTTGGATGTAGAGGATTGTGCGTTGATGTGTCCTGTGGCTGGATTTATTCAAATCTGCACCTGTATATTTCCCCTGGTTTCCATCTCTTTAAATGCATTTGAGGATTAAATTATAACGGTGTGAGTTTGGCCAACGATGTATATTTTTTCAGAGGTCATAGACTGATTTTTATTTTATTTTGTACTATCATTTATTTGTTCAACATGCATAAGTTCATGGTTCTGGTGCCATCAAAATGACTAAAGCCTCATTTAAATGCCAAACCATAAGCACCAAACTTTTCATTATGAATTCATAATAAAAAAAAGTCTGCCGCCTAAGTGGAAAATTAAGCACGTGATGTTAAGATTTATGTTGGGCCTTCACTTACAATCTTCACCACATAACACCCCTTTGTTTCAGTTCCACATCAATAACCCACTAAGCAGTGCTATGATTGAAAAGTGAAACCGACTATGTCTGTCTTCGGTGCAAGAGCTGTGTTTTGCCTTTGAAACTATGAATTAGCCTAAAAAAAACGTTCAGCACATACACTTCTACACAGCGTAGTGAAATTCTACCTCTGCATTTGAACCCATCCTTAGCATTTAGGATCAAGGTGCTGCAGTAAAAGCCAGTGTCTCACTCAAGGACCCTTCAGTATGCAGACAGGAGGAGCTTGATATTAATGCGTAGTGTTTGTTGTTTTTTCAGGATGAAGAGAACGAGGACTTCCTCTCCATCAGTCGCGCCATGGAGGAGATCGTAGATGATCCGATCGACTGCTATTGGCTGATCAAGTGTTTCGACAGTCAGTTCCACACAAAGTTTGGAGACTCGATACCCCACCTTGTAAGTGTGACACAATTATTAACCTAGTTTTATTAAAAGTTCTCAGCTTAAGTTCCTCTGATTGGAATTTCTTCTAAGCTTTCAGCTACATCTTCTGGCCTTCATCAGTGGATGATAGACGTTCTGATACCATTTTTCTTTTCTTTCCTGATAAGGATTAAGATACAGGAACTTGCGTATCGACTGCTACGAGTATCGATCGATACCTGTGTGTTAGGAAACAAATCTCATCGGCTGTATACGTCTTGCCCTGTGGATGTGATACGGTTGCTATCATTGTTGTACGGCTCGACTCAGGGTAAACCCTTTGTAAAACAAAAAAATCTGAATTCATCATGAATAGAAAAAAACACATATCATGTTTCTGCTTCCCTCAATTGTTATATTGTTTTCCAGGGCAACAGCATCAAAAGTGCATGTTTGACATGGGCTTCTAACATTGGTCATATTTTGTATTTGTAAAGAAAAATGACTGGAATGCTTTGTATGGCAAGTCAAGTTTTCAGGCCTTACCCGCCATTAAAAAAAAATATATATATATACATATTAATTAATTATTCCTGGTGTAGTTTTGAACATGCATCATGGCACTCTGTGATGATGAGAAATGTAAAAATCATGAGGTATATAAATGTAGTTTTATAAAAGGCCATAATTGATAAGACAAACTCGGGTATCTGGATCACATTCTTTTTGAATGCATGTCGGTGTGAATAAAGACTCGTCATCTGTCTTTTCGTTTCGTGTAGCCGAAGAGCCTGGAGCATTATCTGAGTCAGGAGGACCCTCGACTGCTGAAGCATCTGAAGAACACGGGAGCGCTGGCCCAGCTGCCCTACAGCCTCTGGTTCAGACGCTGCTTCGCTGGTTGCCTGCCCGAATCCAGCCTGCAAAGGTCAGTTTACTGTTCGTGGCACAGACCTGGCCACTATGTGGCACACGGCGAGGATTCATTCATTCTCTGTTCACCCTCGGCAGAACGAGTCTGAACCAAACATGCTAATCGAGTTCACTTTCTGCAACTGTTTAAAACAAGTTGGTAAGAAAGCAACATTATGTAATCCAACCTGCACCTGCCACCATGTGACGTGGCTTCTGGGTGTGCTCCCACGACATAACTAAAATACACTCGTCTCTACACTGGCATTTGGACATTTTAGTTTTGGACTTCCCATGTGTCTGAGGCTGTCATCAGGCTGATATTGTGTAGTGTTGCGTTCAGACTCGCTGCTACAAAGAGATAAGAAACAACGGGATGGAAACCTGCTACTTAAGAAACAGTTTAACAGTCTCAAAAGAATCCACAGAAGTAGGTGGAGATTCATACATTTTCTTTGAAAACTGTTACGTTGATGTAGAAAGGATGATGCAGATGTACAGAATCACTCTGCATTTAATTGTTTTACGAGTTTCCTAGTTTGACATTTGTTGAGACTTTAACAACCATATGTATGGGCCACAAGACAAAGCTATAACATTTGTCTTAAAACTGCCCAGTCAACATTGAGTGATAACATTTGTTGCTTAGCTTGAAAGCAGCAGATTGAGTGAGAGGCAGACTGACTTTGTTTTCATGTCTGAATACACACAAGCTGTCCTTAAGCCGGTTGGTTCTTTACAAATGACAAGACATTTATTTATTTTTATATCTTGACCTTAAATTCTTCAAACTGGTCAAATTAACTGATGCCTTTTTTATTTTTTCTAGGGTGTGGGACAAGGTCATCAGTGGTTCCTGTAAAATCCTGGTGTTTGTGGCCCTGGAGATTCTGCTCAGCTACAAGATCATGTTGCTGGGAATCAGCCGGCCTGAAGGCGCGGTCCGGTTTCTGTGCAATGTGAGCAAACGACAGCATATCGTTACGTTTTTGTCCATCAAACATTTTTTTGTTGAAACCTCACCGTAACGTTTCCTTTCCAGATACCACAGGAAAACACAGACGCCATTGTGACTAAAGCGATCGACTTGTGGCACAAATACTGCGGCACTCCAATGCATGCTGTGTAGTCACATGGAGCTCCCCCACACAATGGAAACCTGGGCCCAGAGGTGAGATGCTTTCCCAGGATGCATCAGGATTGGCTCTTACAGAATGGATGAGTCTGCAGGACTGAACGGAAAACTCTTCATGAGCTACTTTCAATAAGTCAGAGGACTTTGGAGCCATTGTTCTTTTTGACAACGCTCAGCCTTCCCCAAAGAATGTGATGAACTGTACGTGAAAAACACTGAAACCAGCTGCTATGCAGAGTGGATGCAAAAAGGCAAGGACGCATACACTTTTTGTTTTTGTTTCCTTCTTTAAGAAACTTCATACATCATAGAAGACTCACAATAAATTAATACCCACATGCAGTTTTTCTGCTTTACAAAAAACATTTGAAAAGTCTTGCCTACCTTCTTTACTATGTACAAGTCTTATAATTCTGAGAACATTTCTTTCAAAAAAAATTTTCAACATACAAGAGACGGTAATAATACCGACGCTTGTACAAACACACGCTTAGTCAGACAGTCATAACACACACACACAACAGATCAACCAGTTCTCCCAATAGTATGGTCAAAACTGTGACTTATGAACCTAAAAAGGACTGTAAACGATAAGAAAAAAAGTGGCATGGATTTCATATTTTGAATCTCAGACAATAAAAAAAGAAAGAAATGCAAACAAGAAAGTCTACCTTGTAGTTTTGCAGAGAGTTCGGTAACTTCTTGCCGTGTCTACAGATCATTTTCTGTCTCAAACCAGATCATTTGGCAACTTTGAAATCCCTGTAAACAACACCGTAGGCACAGTGACACCGCGGGTTACTGAACAGCTGGGATTCAAGATGGAGACTTCCACAGCACCTCAAGTTACTTTGGATTAAAATGGGGATCTGAAGTCTGAAAAGTGTTTTGAGCTCTTGAATGCAGCCCAGATACAGGTATGCAAATGAACAAACATCTGAAATTATTGCTCAGTTGATTGGTGTGCATGTGTTAGGAGATCTAAATTCTCACTGTTACTGGCTTGCAGTGAGCATTTTGGGACATCAGGACTTTAGGTAATTTTGGCTTAAGATTCAGCTGCCATTGATTTCTCTGGCTAATTGAGAAACGATCATTGAGATGTCATCTATGGAATACAACTGTGCCAACACAAGAAACCCCCTCAGGAAAGAAAGTCCAGTTGAGAGAGGACGGCAAGAACATTATAAAAAGGCAAGAAAACAATCCGTGTGTAAAATGAAGTCCCATCTTCACCGCCTTTGGTTCCCATCCTCCAAATTGGCACAGATTCTGTTTGACTAAAGCGGTGTTCATAAACAAAGTGCTGCAAAGTAAACAAATGGCTGCCTCTTCAGCTCAAAGAAAAGCATATGAGCATAAGTCTGTAAAATCTCCACTGAGGGGAGACGCAGTTCAGAGTTGAATCCATTTGTGTCTGTAAAAGTGTGCGCTTGTGTTTCCTGTAATGCCGCAGCACACGGGTTGTGTTCGTGTCCAGGCCGTCGGTTTGAAGTCGACGCTGGAAGAGTAGCCGTTTGAGGGCAGCAGGTAGCGGTCGGACCACTTGAGGCTCGTTGTGGGAGTATAGAAGCACGGCGGCCGATTGTGTGACTGATCCATCTTATGGCCGATGAAACCTGCAGGGAGAGAAAGGGAGTGACTTTATGGAAAGGCTGTTGGGGTGATTTTTTTTTTTTACACTGACTTATCAAAAAAAAAAAATATATATATATATTATACTATTACATATTATAATACTTTTATTTAAAAAATATTAAAATACATATTATACTACGACTTTGTCAAATAAATTAATGAAAGTCATAGTATACTATTTTATGTTAAAGTCATTACAAATGTTATACTATGTCAAATAAATGAATGATAGTATAACATTTGTAATGACTTTTCAACATAAAATAGTATACTGACTTTTTTTTAAATTATTTTACAACACTATAAATTGTTTTTGAGTGTAGGAAAAGTGTGAAAAGGTGTAATAAAAAAGTAATAGTATAGTAGTGCTCTTATAGCTCTTTTAAGACTCCTATTACTCTGCCATATAAAAATGGCGAAGAAAGTCATTAGTATGTCATAAAACATACTACAGTCATAGTATAGTGTGTAGAAAACAAAGTCATACTATACTATGTTGGAATTTGTCTTACCTGGTAAAATGACGGCTGGACTCATGCACCTCCATTTCTGTGCTCTTAAACTCATTCAACTCCTTCCTGATGGCGGCCTGAACAACACACAGAATACAGGACAACATGTACAAACTACTTTAATCCAGAGTTCGGGAAGCATTGTTTGGATTTGTTGTCGTGTGTTCGCTAACCTTATCAGCAGCTGTGAGCCGAGTCCACGGCTTGTCCGCTCTCCGGTCGTAGTCCTGAGCCTCGGCGACCTCCACGTAGTCACTGAAGCGAATGAGGATCTTGGCCTCCCTCAGCTCCTCCACTGTGGGCCTCTGGCTGAGCTAGAGGGCGCAAGAAAGGAGACGCGTCACCGACAGCAGCTCGACGCGGAGGAGCACGCGTCTGTGCAGACGGGACGGCTAACGTTACAGTGTTATGTTTGGGACTGGAAAGTAGCTGCTTCATTTCTCTTGGCTGGGAAACCAATTAATTTCGGTGCGCAATACAATATAATGGTTTGAAATCAATAAAAAGTGAGTGAAGAACAAATAAATATGAATATTTATTATACTAGACGGCAATCAGAACCTCTGCCAAGAATAAAAACAGACAAATAAGCTTTATTGTCTCTCCTCTAGCCTCAGAACTGCATTAAAATACACATTTGTATTATGATTGTCTTTCTTTCAATGTTAATAAATCTCTTGATAATAATTTGATTTGTACATCAATAATTTGTTCCTTGGCTCATCCCCTTTTTCCTCACAAAATTCCATTCATATCTGTTAAGTAGTTCTTAAGAGAGCAACATGATGGGTGAGGTAGATCAAAAAATATATAT
Source organism: Myoxocephalus aenaeus (assembly GCA_038501785.1). NCBI lineage: Eukaryota > Metazoa > Chordata > Actinopteri > Perciformes > Cottidae > Myoxocephalus > Myoxocephalus aenaeus. Next base: position 1,316,925 of record JBAMJR010000050.1, on the reverse strand, counting down.
CAATTAATTAATTTAAAAAGAGATTATTCACTGAACAGATGATACTATCATGCTTTCAAAAGGCTACATTCAGTCAGCACTGCAACAATGTTAATTTTTCCAGACGGGGTCGTGATCTAACCATCTCAACGTGAAGCCTGATCTTACCTTTTTGGACAAATGTTTTTTGATCTCGCTCTTCTCCTTCTGCTCCTCCTGATCGTTTCGAGCTGGAAGGTAGGAGAAAGAGCGCGATCAAACACGGGGATTATCAATACACATCGGGGTTTTTTCTCTTACCGTATGTAAGTTACTGACGTTTGAGTATGTTCCTCTGCTCCAGTTCCTCCACTGACGGCCGTTGACTCAATCGCCTAAAAAAACAACAACATATATTTCAGGAATTACTTTTAGGATTTTTTTTTTGGTGTGTACTTGCAGATTATTCCATTGTTACCCCTTGTGGACAGACTGGGCAGTGAAGCCGGATCATGTTTTCAGATATACAGTACGTGTTTTGGGTTGCAAAATGGCACCAATGTGACTGTGTAAGATATACACATCATCAGAACAGTTATAAAACACTAATAAAACCCACTTATCGCGTCGCTCAGTGGCTGTAGAAGCTCTGCGTGTTTGAGACAGTCACCTGGTCAGTTTGGTCGCCGTTTGTTGTCGAAAGTCCGATTTCTCTCGGTCCGACTGCATTGGCAGGATGTTCTTGTCCTCCAGATCACTCTTCGAAGGACGGTTATTCAGCTTGATGGCCAGAGAGTCCTTTCGTAAAATCTTCATCGCCAGTGTGCCTACAATGCACAAGAAGCACAATCGATGTTGCATTGATAATAATACTCACTTCACAAGCTGTTTGGAAGGAGCTTTTATAAATGTCTTTCCACTGCGAAGGGAGAGGAGGACCTCCGTCTTGGTATCCATTTAGATTCCAGATAATGATCCAACAGTTTGCACAGCCTTGTGAATGTGTTTGTTTTCCCTGAAGCTTAATAATCATCACAACATTGTAATATGACGCTAGCGGAGGCACATTGCAGGCGAGGCAGCTCACATTTCAACTCCTCTGGTAATGAATTTAAATGATACAGATTGACACTGGGGAGCCATTTCTGGTTTTAGTATTAAATGTTCAAAGTTCAGTGTGATGACCCTGAATGATTTGAGATAAAAGACGATGAGCAGGGGAATGACTTGTATATAAGAAAAAACACTACACACAGAGAAAAAAAAGCCTACTTGTAAACAATGTATCGTCGTCGTCTTCCTCATCATCGTCGTCGTCGTCTTCCTCCTCTTCTTCTTCTTCTTCTTCTTCCTCCTCCTCCTCCTCTTCCTCAGGCAGGTCCTCGTAGTCCGCCTCATTGGGGAGGTTCTCTTTGTTGTCGTCGCACTCGATCATCACTGTGGGAACCGTGTGCATCATGGAGCTGCAGGTTGGCGGGAAAGGGCAGAGGTCAGACGTGTATGCTCAAGGTCGCATGAAGTTGTGAAACAACAGCAGCTGTATGAGAAAGTGTGAATATAGTTGAAAAGCCTCAGTTTTTTTCTGAATAATTTGTGTTTGCTCATCTGTCACTGGCCTTAAACTTACAAAACAAACCAGGATAATAAGAGCCGGGTCAAACAGTCGGAGAAGGTCAAGTGTCTCCCTCTCCTCCTGAAATGCTATCCCACTATATTGTCCATCCCTTTTAAAAAAAAAAAAATTTAAACCTTTATTTAACCAGGAGAGTTAAAAATCTCTTGTTCGAGGGAGACCTGGCCAAGACAGGCAGCAGCATAAAAAAACCTCACAGTTACAGACAGAAAACACAGAACAAGACAAGTTAAAAGAAACTAAAGGCTAAGGGGACAGTGACGTAACAGAGTCAATTTAAGAAACATTTAAATTTTTGGGAACCTGCCTCTATTTCTTTTTCATTCTAGATTTAAAAGCAGTCTGTGGTATCAGTTCTTTGAGCTTTAAAACATTCTGCAACATATTCCAAGATGAGGGGGCAGAGTACACAAACCGCAAAACGCAAAATGTATTATATTTATTTTTACCGGATCTCTGCAGTGGAGTCTGTCTCCATAATATAAAAAAAAAAAACATGGATGTCATGAAGAATACAAATTTAAGTAAAAAAAACAATTCTGTATAACAATATGGGATTTGAGCCACACCTCTCAAACCTCTGCATAGTGAGGGCCAGCGTCTTGTTGAGCTCCTCTATGATCCGGCTGGGCGTGTTGAGGGGCAGCACCCCGTACTGCAGCGAGTGCCCGCCCACCGGGGCGTGGCTGGGAGGGGGGCACTTCTGGAAGGCGAGCGAAGAGGGCTCCATGGAGATCATGAGCTTCTTTGGAGGTAGAGGAGGAGACAACTTCGCAGACATGCACGGCAACTTCACTGGGGCACCGTCTGCATGGAGCAGGGGGGGGGAGAAAAGATTAGACGTGTGCACACACGCATTCAGAAGCGTGCACCAAGGCATATTTACCTGCGAAGTGATTAGGTAGCCTGTTGAAGGGCTTGGGTGGCGGAACAGGAGGTTGTTTGTGTAGCGTAGGCGGCCTGGAGAGCGTCGATTCATCGCAATTGGCCGGATACACAGAGGACTTCTTCATGGGCTTTTGGCCGTGGTCCTCTTTTCCCATCTGAAACTCCAGAGGGTCTGAGGATCCGAAACACAGAAATAGAATAAAAAAACAGTCAGGTGCTGCAATGTGAGGCGAGCGACCAGGCAGCGACGGTGGCGAAGGCTCTGCTGCCTACCTACAGCTGCAGCGGCTCCTTCCATCAGCTCAGTACCTCCAGACTCTGACAGGCCGGAGCCGAGCGCCGGAGAACGCCCGTTCTCCATCTTCACCTCCTGGAGGACGGCCGAGGAAGAGCCGTCTGCACACAGAGAGGGAAGAGGCGGCAACAGGAGGAAGAAAGTCAAAAACAGGGAAGTTACATTTTTGAGGCAGTGTTGAAGCCACGAGCCAGTTTACTTTTTTTTTATCCTTAATAAATATATAACTATTTTCCACAAATAAATAACTCATTTTATCTATAAAATGTAATAAAAAAAAATAGTATGCAGATCAAGTTAAGTTACCACGGCTACATAGAGGTGAAAAAACTGCTCATTTTGTTTGAAAATGGTTGAAAATCAATATAATGATTTATACCTTATTTATAATATGATATGGTTCATTTATGCAAAATGACGTGTAAAATAGACAAACTGATGCTTAATATGTTTCCCTGTTTTGCATGTGTGAAATACAAAAGCTTCAATGACCAATTAACTTTAAACAGCAATCTACTGGAACCGTTAATCAATCATTTTTTATGCGTGATTGCGTCATCAAGATTCGACATAAATAAGTTATTACTTATTGCCGGCCATAATAACAAATTGAAAGCACCAGTTATTCCAAAAATGACGTGAGATGGAGAAAAACAGGCAAACGGTTACATCTGAACAATCAATCAAGTATTTAAATGGTCAAGAACAAAAAATACAAATAAATCAACTAACAAATTTGATTATGAACTGGTCGTTTCAACATTTTACATTAGAGTCCCACATTGTATTGATCACCTTTCTCATAAACCTCCTTCAGCACTCCTTTCTTGATGAGCTCCTCTCTGCTCTGCCGAGTGGACATCTTCCTCTCCAACACTGAGGGAGGAAAGACATGAAGGTAAATAAACAACAACAACATATAGAAAGACCACTTGTTGCTGCCCAGGAATAATATGCGACTGAAGCTCTGAGCGACTCAAAGTTTTCACCACCAGCGAGTTCCACAGAGCGAGTGACATGATTTAGGCAGCAAATTAGCTGAATAAGCAAATTATGAATTGAATTATGAGCTCATAATAAGATGCAACTCTCAAGAGAAGAAAACCTGTTAGGTTTTTCTTCTTTATTTTTAGGACAACTGTGTCACACAGACGTGATATATTCTCTTGGCTTGAGAATTATAGGTGAAAATTATTGCTTTATAAAATCAACACAATAAGTGTAGGAACGGGAAAAGAACAGAAAAAGATAGGCGTTTTTTTTACTTATTATAACTTCTCTTGCATCATTCATGCCTTTACTTCCTTGGTTGTAAAATGTTGACGGATACATGGAAAATGTAATGTGTTTAAATGAATAACATGTTTGTGAATGTTTTGTTTTTCTCCCCAAGCCAAAATAAAATAAAACATGCAGTGCGTTTCAAGACAGCATGGTAACTTTCTCTGTATCCATGAATTCCCACGTGTTTTAATGCACCCGCATGGTGGTGAGAGTCCAGCAGCAGCACACGCTGCTACCCAATGCGTTCTACCTGTGCGCTGCAGAATGAAGCGTGTTGTGTTTTATTTGCATACAGGGAAAAGAGAAGCAACCTCCTGTGACAGCTGGGAGGACAGCTCGGCTGCAGGAAGTCTCTTCACCCCTCTGCCGGGTCTCAGTATTAACAAGAGCTAACAGCATTCAGCCCAACAGCTCACATTTCTCCGTCTGATGAAACGCTTTCTTTCATTTTCACAGTTTTTGTTGTATTGTGAAATGTTGTGTACTAACATCCACGTTTCCTCAGATACTGGGGGGTAACAGAGTTATTCACGCAAAAAAAGACAATTAAGCATTTACAGCTATTTTGATGCTGCAGTGCACGTTTAACTTCACTTCCACAGCTGTTGCGTTTGCATCTCTGATAAATACTGCAATTAACAGCTTTTAGTAATAATCTTTGAAGCGAGTAAATCAAATGTAAACCGTGGAAATGAACTACTACGAGCCATTTGCTTGATTTTTCCAGACTTTAGATTCTTCCTTATCTAAGAGGACCATTTACTTAAGTAAAAGTAGTATTTCCACAGTGAGTAATAAATATCCTGTAACAATTAAAAGTCCTGCATTCAACATTTTAATTTCTTAGTTTTTAGTAATATTTTCTTTTTTCTCTGTATAGGCATTTATCAAAAAAAAATTTTTTATAAATTGTGCTACTTCAATAAATTGACTTGACTAGACACGTCAGGTACAAAAACCCTTTAGGAAACATTTTTCAGCCTCATGTTTACACGCGTATTGTTGAGATGGACTTGAACCCTGAATAAACTCTTCAAGTCACTCGCCTGTGGAGATTTAAACAAGATTTAATCTGTTATGCAAGACACGCAAGTGAGAAACACGTCTGATGCGCTTGCAGTCTGGAAAGGAGCTTAGCCAAGTGTGGGCTGTGTTCACTCAATCAAACATTACAGCTGCAAAGTCCAACATCTTTCACTATTTACTACATCATTCATTATTAGTGTGTTTGGTAGTCTACTGTCTTTTGAGAAATATTAGTCAAATGATTCCACTTTGCAGCCCGAAGATGTTCCACAAGCAGCCCAGGAGATCGCTTTGTCCCACTGGTGTACTGGGAGCAGTGGAGGTCTTACTGGACTCGCTAATTGGACTTTCCTTTTTTTAAACAGAGCTTTTAATTACATTTGTTTTGCAAATCTTAACATGTGATGTCCATCTATCTTGGTATCAATAACTTGTTAAAACCAGTCCAGCCTCAGCAGTTGGTCTGTAATGGTCCGGTTGATGATGCCAAAGCCTCCTGGTGCTTCACCAGCCTTACATAACCATAACCATAACCATAAGCACAGATCATATATCTCTGAGGCGGCCCCTATATCACCCACTGCTCTGCAGCTCCATTCATCAATGCTGCTGTTGCTAGGAGCCACAGGGAGACATGCATCTCCCCCTCCCTGTAGCTGATGAGTACAGGGAGCTGGAGCCGAGTGATGATGTGACGCAGTGTTTCGCTTCTCACCGGCAGAGGTCTGCTTGAACTTTTCACTCTTCTTCTTCCTCCATTTCCAGGGTTTAAACAGACGTCCCAGGGTGGCGAACTTGCTCCGCCGCCGAATGGGAGGCGTGTGTGTGCCGGGAACCAGCGAATCGGAGCGCATCGCCGTCAACCTCTCCACTTCCTCGGCTGGAAAACAAGAACGGGAACAAAAAGGTCATCGACGGGCAGAGTTGTCTGTTACTTACGACAAAAGTGTTAGCCGATGAAATTAATAGGCAAAAATACAACAAATGGCAACAATGACTCCTCATTTGTCCCATGAAATAAATCGAAGCACACCTACCAAACACCCTTAATGACAGAGGCAGTTTTTTAGCAGTTCTACATGTTCAGTCAGTCTACATTTCTAAAGGTTAGTGATCGTTAAATAATACAATGTTGTAAACATACTTTGATAAAAAGGGAGACAAGTTTGCTTCTAAACTTCTAAGTCAGGAATAATGTAAATAGCCAGCTCACTAAAGCGCACTCCCTGACTCTGAACTGTAGTTCTTGGCCTAACAGTCAGTTGTTTGAAAGAAGTCATTCAAGTTGTTCCATTCAATTGTACATATTTTTCCATTACACACGGCATCCTGCTCTACGGAACGAGGACATGACCCAGAGGCGATGAATATGAAAAAAAAAAACAGGAAGTTCACGTTTTAGCCGGCAGTAGTGGATGTAAACATACACAAGCACCAGCAGACACCGATACACAGGCAGATATAGTCCAGAAGAATATACTATAGAATCATTTTCATGGGAAAACTTCAATCACCTCAACAAGCTAACCTCAGCAAAATGTCCATAAAGAGCAAATAATGGCTATGAGACTATGGCGACCACTTACAAAAGACGGCATGGAATATAGGAGCGTAGTGGCAGCTGGTTCAGCAGTCACCAAGCGGGAGAATTTCGTATTGAGCGCTTTTAAACTGAGGAATCCAGAAACGTTATCATGAACATTACTTTAAGAGAAGAGTGCTTTGTTAAAAAGCCACAGAGTAGCGCAAAAAAACAACTTTCAATGAAGTCTGTTTATCCTGCTGACGAATGGAGACAACAACAACAACAACAACAACAACAACAACCAGACAAATGGGACTGAAGCACGACTTCCTGCATGGATCTCAGTACGGTACTTGTTTTGCTACAGACCGAAATGTGGATAAACAACTGTCAAGTACTGAAAGCTGGCGCTGGATGTTTGGTCAAATCCTGACCACCAATACAAGCTCAACCAAATCAGTGTGAGCAGGTAAACAGGTGCAGACAGGTGATGTCAGCCTTGAGGGCCTTGGTACAAGACGGATGTCAGCTCAACTCTTGTCAGCAGCCACCACCAAAAGAAAGGCGAGCTGCAGGCACTCAGAGAGCTCAGACTCGCCCTGCAGGGCGACATTCTCTCGCTGAGACCCCGACTGGCTCAACGACAAGATCAGGACATGAAACATGGTCTTGTTATTGGGAATTATATCAATTAAATCAACGTGTCAGCTAATCAAACAAATGCAGTGTTTATCGGTCGACTGAGACATTCTGTGGTCTTGAGTGTGACAATACTAGCATCAAAACAATTACTCAATCAATTCATTAGCTAAAGAAAACAAGTGTATTAGGCTTTTTTTTTTTTTTTTTTTTTACTGTATATTCAACTAATTTATCAAGCAAAAATGCCAGAAATTAAGGTTTGCAGGTTCTCAGATGCGACATTTTGCTTCTTTTCATATCATATCTATTTGAAAATCTTTGGGTTTTCAGGCGAAACGAGCAATTTTTAGACGTCTTGGCTCTGGGAACTGGCCAGTTTCACAGAACTCCATTTATGGACTAAATACTAGCAACAACAATTAGTTGCAGACCCAATTAAGGTCTTGATCGAATAAGACCTTTAAAAATCGAGCGGTTGTATTTCTTTTTTTTTTTAAATGGGAAACAAGTTTATATTATTCTCATCTGTGGGTCTGGACTCAAAAGTGCATTTTAAAGCAATCGTCTTCACGACTGTATTGACCAACGATAATACCAGAGAGAGATTTTCAAATTAAATCAAGTAGCTGATTGATTGGACACATTTTACAACCAGCTGGTCAGGGCGGACTAGACTAGCGCTGCAACAATAAGTATTCATTGCTTGTTTTTTTTCGATTGACGGAAAACAGCAATATTGATAAACTAATAAGTTTTTCATTTTACAGGAACAAAAAATATCCCATTTCAGCCTTTTTAAATTGTGAATATTTACTTTTTATATAATAGTAAAGTGAACATATGTGTTTTTGGAGGAAATTGTACATTCAAAACTAAATGACATACTAGAAAAGATTAATCTGAACTCATGCTCGACATTAATTTCATCTCAATAACGTCAGAAACTACTAAACGGAAGTTAATTCAAGGACCTTCAGGGCTGTTGTTGTTGTTGTTGTTGTTGTTGGCGGGCTGATGCTGTTTGACGGAGCGGCCGCGGGACTTCATCCCGGTCAGGCTGAAGGCTCCCCTCCTCTTCCTCGGTTTCTGCTCCTCGGACACGGGCACTGCTAAAGATGGGTGCTCGGTGGCGGACCCGGACCGTGAACGCATCACGTCGCCTTCGCGGACCGCCATATTTGACTTAAGACCTTGGCATGGGCTGGACCCGGTGGAGGAGGATTCAACTGGTTTGTCGCTCTGTCCACTATTAACAAGTCAGCCGTCATAAATACTACTACTACTACTTCCGGCCTTATCTTACAAAATAAAAGCACGTTGAGCGAGCAATACTTGTAACTGGAAATACGCACTGAAATGCATTTAAGTAGAAATGTAGTGCAGATTGATATCTTCTTTTTTTGTCCACCATTATGAGTCCACAGGCATTCACCCGTTTACTGTCTGCTTTTTTGTTGCATGGCATGCCGAATACACATTTGAACAAGCACTTAGTCATGAACTACAAGACAATAACTGTATGACCACCAAGGTGAAAATTTGTTTTAAGGAAATACAAATGGGGCGATGCGGGTTGAATGGATCATGTGACTAGATTGTAAAGCCCTCTGAGGCAAATTTGTCATTTGTGATGTTGGGCTAAACACAATACATTGAATTGAACTCGAGCACTGACCATAAGACCCTCCACATACCATTACGCCTTTACAGTCGCAAAGAGAAGAAAATAAGAAAAAAGTTGCGTTACTGGCTGGCTCTGGTATAAACAGAAGCTGAAATACACAAATATCCTAGAAAATAGAGGAAGTTCAGAGTGAAACACATATGGAACCGGGTTCTTATTCTGAGTTGATTAATTAAAGACTGAATATTGCATTTTCGTTAAGGGACAACAGATTCCCATGTAATGAAATGTTTTGTCGAGCAATCTCCTGTTCTCTGCTAAATCTAAAATGCTATAAAAAGAAACATTTGAAAAAAAAGGCATGGATGATAGTTTCAAAATTCTTGAGAGCAAGTCAAATTTGTGAAGTCTTTAAAAAAAGGAAGCGACAGAAGTCAATACACAGTTTGTTGTGTTCTGTGGAGGCCAACAAAGGGTCACAGGCTGTTGTTACAAATCTCTACCAGCAGGTGGAGCTCACTCACAAATAGTGAGGCTGAAATGAATTTGCCTCTGAGACTGGGCTCCGAGGTGCAGACGATCCATCAGAACCAAGTCCGTCATCTCCTCCGTGTCACAACAGTGAGCTGAGGGCACACAGAGCCGGGGACTTGTGTGTTTGAGGGCATTTTACTTTAATCATTTCACTCATGTGTGATGTTGATGTTCATGTCTTTTATGTAACACTAAGATCAAAAGCGTAAGCTGCATTTTCCTCGCTGCAGATAATGAGTCACGGAGCCTATCAAATTCAAACCAAGCACAAGTGTTTGTATCAGGAGATGAAAGGGGAACCGTTTAGTGAACAAGCCTCCTGTCTGGAACGAGCCCTCCTCCTTTAAATAACTATCAGCTCCAGTTCTCCTCTCACGTACAGGCAGTGGTGGAGGAAGCCTTCAGGTCCTCACGTTAACTAAAAGTACAAATACCACATTCTTAAAGTCCTGCATTGAACATATTACTTGAGTGAAAGTTTGTGAATATAATCAGCAAAATGCACTAAAGGGATTAAAAGAAAAAGTACTCAAAGCAGAGGAGTGTCCCCTGTGTCTGTTGTCATTCGATTATTAGTACTTTACATGAACTTAAAAGCATGATGATTTGCTTTGTCCAACCAGTACCACAAACCATGAAAAATGGATGTAATTTCTCACAAAACATCCTATTTTAAAAGCTCCTCATACACTTTAATACGCCCTTTGTGCAAAGGGTTCTTAATTTGTAAAGCAATTAGCTACTTATGCTGTCAGATAAACACAGTGAAGTTAAAAGTATAACATTTTCCTCACATAGACGCACAACTGCTTCACAAAGAAGAGAGTTAAAACACGAAACAATACTTGTTGAAGAGCAAACGAGGAACAAGTAAAAGGACAATATTTGCTCCTTATCACATATTCTCTATCGTCGTGTTTGATGAGACTGGCCTGAGTCATATCAGCCTCTCACTGTTGTTGTTTTCTCCAATGAGGAGGGCGGATTGAGACTAATACTGGTGATGTATGGCTCATCAGTAAATCCATATCTCACTCTCTCACACAGGCTGAGACCTCACATTACACACAGAAGGGACCCAGAAAAGCATTGATGGCTCTACACTTAACTCAGTATTTAGATATTTGACTAAAAAACACATCTTGCCGACATGTATATGCATTTCTACTTTTACTTAAATAGTCATTTCATTCGGTACAGATATCCATGGTGCACTGAGGATGAATCCTAAAGACTTTGGTGATCTTCTGACTTTTCCTCTAGCACCAGCAGCAGGTCAACACTTGACCTTGTCCAGTACTTTTTTATTTATGACCCAATCTAAACTCTTTCCCATCAGCTTCAGCTGGGCTTTGTGTTAACTGCATGTACCTTCGAAACATCAACACGTTAACACCATCTCTTATTGATTTGAAGGCCAGGCTGAGATATCCTTGATGAAATAGTAAGCGGTCAGATAACAAACCAAAAAAAAACCTTTTCAAAGCCTCAGAAGACATCACACAATTGTTCTCACAGGCGGAGAAGTGCTCCTCGTGATGATTAAACTGACCGCTATTTATTACATCAGTGGACTTGTCCTTTAATCTGCAAAGACTGACTTTACTGTCAAAATAGTACCTTAAGTTCAGTCCTTAAGACGGGTATATGGACTGCATTTAAATAGCGCCGTCATCCAGAGATCGTTGTAGAGCTTTTCCTCTCATTCACGTACACACACACACACACACACACACACACACACACACACACACACACACACACACACACACAGATGGTGGTTTAACTACAACCATCAGGATTTGGGGTTTAGTGTCTTCAGGAGGAGCCGGGGCCATAATGGCAACTCAGAACTACACTGGGTTTATTTACTTTTAAGCACATAAGTGTTACTGCATCATGTCTTCAAAATGACTAATATGTGTAGAGTTCATATATAAGTAGCACACAATATGATTCATTTAAATGCTGGAGCTGCACTCGATGCAGTGTTCACTGAGGTAAAGTCCCACTTGTATCATGAGAAAATCAATACACCAGTATTCCCTTAATTGAAATACAAAGGCTCTCAGTGAAGTCTAATTAGTTGGTAGATATTTTACTTTGTCATATTGCTTTCATGCTATTTCTCATTCTGTTGCATCCTCTGTCTTGTTAACCTGAATTTTCGTTGCCTCATAACCACAAGAAACAGAAGAGTCATTTAGTTTCATTCCTCAGAAAGGCGTCCTGTTCCCTGCACACATGACCAGGGGCTCAAAGCTTTGGCAGGTTACAGCTCAATGTGTTGCCGACAGTAATGGACTCCATGTGTCTGACAAGGCAGCGCACTTTCAGATATATGACTCTGAATCATACCACCTCACACACACACACACACACACACACACACACACACACACACACACACACACAAGACCGCAGGTGTGCCTGTCACATCCTCTGCCTGTGGTGTGCACAGCTGTCAGATTATTTTCGATCGGCGAGACACTGAGCTCTTCGCATCTGTCTCACCGTAAACCATCCTGTCCAACCAGCAGTCTGGGCATGTCTCTCTCTCGTGAACCGTCCACTGCTCGGCTCAGACGGGTTGCCTCATCAGCACACAGTGAGCCTGGAGGGTTTCTTATCTCCGTGCCCTTGTACTGGGATGGAGAAGCCTCGGCTGAATCAATCTTATTCTGACCTGCCTGAGCAGTGAGCCACAAATCTCTGCGGTGCCAAATCAAGTCTGCCCGACAACTCTAACGAGCGCCCAGCCGTCTCTGAAGCTCGTTAACCGACTCTTCTCGTATTAGAAGGATGTACAAATAGATCAGAGATGAACTTTCATACAGCACTTGCATAGTGTGGCTCAGGATGGTCAATTAATCAAACAATCAAATGTCAAATTAAATCACATTTAAAAGAACAACCCATGTTGATAAAGTGCTGTCCACCAGAGAATGTAGCTCAAAAGTAAAAGAAACACTGACCTAAACATCAGGCACAAATAAACAGCAATAGACTGAAAATATGCCACTTCAGGAGGATTCAAATTTTAAACACAGTATAATCAAAGTATGTTTTGAGCCTGGAAGAGAGTCAATGGACTGATGATGGCCCACAGCCTGAGTGGGGCTGCAGCTCGTACCTGAGCTTAAGTTCAGATCGAGGGACAGCCAGGAGCCCCAAGTCAACCGACCTTAGGGCCCTGCGGGTAGAATAAAGGGTTCCTCTGCAATCGGCCCTTTCTATGTCGGTGTTGGTCCTCTCAGTGCTGTTTTTGTTGTTACCTTCCTTTTGAATGTTTAGGCTGAGAACTAAAAGGGATTGTGCTCCGAGCAGCTGCAACGTCTCAGAGAAGCTCAATCGGTGTACCATCCTAAACCTCTTTGTCTTCGCTGTTTCGGCCCTTTTATATTTTATACCTTTTGCTGTGTAGGTTGCACACTTAACGTGCCTCGTTTTACATGTTGTCTTTTGATGCTTTTAGTGCCCTCTTTCCCCTTTTCTTCTTCTTCTTCTTCTTCTTCTTCTTCTTCTTCTTCTTCTTCTTCTTCTTCTTCTTCTTCTTCTTCTTCTTCTTCTTCTTCTTCTTCTTCTTCTTCTTCTTTTAAAACACTTGTTAACTTGTGTTTGGAAAATTGATACAAGTAAAAAGAAAAGGAACTAATGTGGTCTCTAAGTACCAAATGAAAATACCACGATCAATAGCAGCACTGCTGCTGATGCCCTGACTGATGTTGGCCCACTATTCACAGGTCAAACTTGCTTTTAAAGCGTGCCTTTAAGCTAAACCTTTAAGCTAAACGCTGCTGACTTCAACAAACACGTAGCTGTTATTAATGCACTGCTGCTCCACTCCGAGAGGAAAAACATCACGCCTGCTGTTCTGGTCTTTAATGGGTATAAGTTCACCAAAGTGAAACTATTGCTGTATGTGCAGAAGTTTTGAGACACTTCCCTTGAATATTTTTAACTTACATTTACACTTAGCTGCACTAATTAAAGATGCTCAGTACGGTATTGAGCATATCTATTGCTTCCACATGGCTCTCAACATGGCGACAGTACAAAACACAGAGAGGGAGAGCGACTTCAGGAAGACGTTAAACTATGTATATCTTTACATAAGACGTTTCATATACTGCTGATATTACTGCTCGAAATGTATATACTGTATGTTTCATATAATATGAACAAATGTGTAATTTAAAAGGTGTTACTTTTACCAGACTGCAGTTGCATCCGGCTGTTCACAGGATTTTAGCATCATTCATCTTTTAAATCTATTAAATATGGTGTGAAAAAGGCCCATCAGGAGGTCCGAGAGCCCAACTGATATATTTGGATATCACAACGGTCCAAATTTGTATTATGTTCTATTTCAAATAAAACAAAGCACATAAGCAACACATCTTCACAAGTGAGAAGTTGAATTCAGAGAGTACCTGCCATTTCTGATGGCAATTCAATAATTAAAAATCAAATGTCAAAACTGTTACAGATTACAGATCCTGATCCACTGATTTATTAATTAACTAACTGTTTGGGCTTTATTACTCTCTACATTTTAACGCTGTGTCTCCTGATTATAATTCACTGAAACTATGGTCTGCTATGTACATGCAGCACCTTTTGCTTGCCGGTCGGTCTTGAAAGATGGATCCCTTTCCTGTTTCTCTATCTGAGGGTTTCCTCAGCTTTTCCTAATTCAAATGAAAATGTAAAAAGGAACAAACACGTTTTGTGTATTCTGTACAAATTGTGACAAAACTGTGACTTGTATCTTCCCCAAAGCAAAGTCCCAGTTACTCCATAGACTTCACAGTTTATTGAAACGACTTCCTACCAAAGAAGTAATATGAAAAAAGTCACAGCAGTGAATCTTTGCAGAAACTGAATTCTCAAGCAAATAAAACTCTAACTATCCTCCTCTCATGATCAGAGGTTGAACTTCATGACCACATGCCCTTCCCTTTTCTCTATTTCTGATGACTATCCATTACCATCACCTCCTCATCCCATCAGGCATATTAATCACCCCACCATGCCTATGACGATGCTGCTGCTAATTTAGGCCCCGAACTGAGACGACAGTCCTGACAGAGATTTAGCAAAGTTAAAGCCGCTCCGCCGCTGAGACACGAGAGGTGGAAACCTGCTGCCTGGAGTCTAAAACAGACTTCTATTTAATCTTTATCACTCTGCTGCTTTTACCTCCATCCTCCCACCAGTTAATCTGTCCACCACAATATCTCTGATTAAGATGCTGGCTGGCTTTATTGCTGCGGAGGAAACGCCTTGTCAAAACTGAGGATCTGGGCGTTCCTGGGGGACAGAAGTTAACCGTTTTGATTCAAGTGGATGGAAGAGGCTAAACGTGCAGTGTTATGTAGATGATTATTTCATAGTCATATAATCACTGTAATTAACTAACATGTCCTTGGCTCCAGATAGGTGGCAGAACATTGATGGATGGGTTAACCAATTATTAATTATGTTTTGTTAATGTTAATTTAAGTAGTTGCTCTAATCGACACTGGCCCTTTATGAGCCAGTGAGCTTCCAAGATAGAAACCGTGCTTGCTACAGGTCTTATGGCGCTGACTGACGCTCAGACCGTTGCGTCTTAAATACTGGAGAACAAACACATGTTTTTATTTTTTAAATGATTGGCTGTTCTTGCAGTTAAACTGGGAGTGGGCCATAATTTACAATATCCTCTGTCACGGTTCATGTAATTCAATATTGCAATATTATGACATGGTCTGGGCTACTTTGCTTGTGGTTTGTTAAGCAACACAATGTGTTGTCACTTCAAACCTTTTTCATCCAATGGTTCGTTCAGAAGGTATTTTTTATTCTTCTTAAAGAAAAAAGAAAAGGTATATTTATTGAATTTATTGTACTTCATATTTATTTTGTAAAGTCACATGAGTAATTCATGAACGGCAAACAACTGCCTATCCCGAGTCAGGAGAGCCGCGGAAAGAACGCTTCCTTTAGTAAAATTTTTCCCGATCCAAATTCGGCTCAAAAGACAGTTGGGTCATATATTGTACGAATAGAAACGCCCTTTGAGGCACATTTCTGATTGGGATTCGCTATATGAATAAAATGTATTAATGTGAACATCTCTAAAACAGCTTTTGAAGGGTTTTCTTATGACAAACTGATCTCATGTGTCTGGTTTGATCTCCTTTCCTTTCTCTGTCCGTCTAAAACAGTGTCGACATAGTAGCAAACACACAGAAACAGAATTAAATAAGGTGTGATGGGAGGAAGAAGGACAAAAGACGTCTACAAGTTCAAAGGGGACACAAAGTTCAATGTTTTCTCTTCTTCCTACAGCTTCTTGTTCTCTCCTCTCTATCTCAAAACTATGCACTGTTCAAAAGCCTCAGCACCCTCCCTCCCTCCTCTATGTGCTGAATTAATACAAAGTGACAGTGTGTGTGTGTGTGTGTGTGTGTGTGTGAGAGAGAGAAACTTGGCATATCGCTGGGATATGAGTCACCCCTCTCTCCTCCCTGTCTGTCTCCTGTATGCAGCTCAGCTGTCTTGATAGGTGGCCTTCACCAATACAGACAGCTTACTTAAGGAAATGAATAAATAAACCTAAAACACTGTAACGCCGTGATGTGTCTTCTGTCTCTGTCTGCATTTTTGCGGTTTGGTTCTTGTGTGTTTCTCCTCTGCCTGAGGACAACTCCTGCAGCTACCCCACAGCTGAAGCGCCCATGGACCACAAAGGCTTAAACTACCACAGGGGGCACATATCAAAGAGAGGCTCGCAGACTGGCTGCAAAACAAAGAGGAGAACAACAGTTGGCAACCAATAAAGGATTAAGAGCCAGAAACGACATTACGGAATGCACAATTACTCAAGAAATAGAGCCTGACCTACATTTGTGAGGATAAACACTTTGGAAAAAATAGTTATCTTAAAAAGAAATATTGGCTTGTATTTGTTTTGTACATAAGTACAGATAAATGGAATCTTTTTTTTTAAAGAATCTCTTGGCATTTGAAGATGGTGGGTCACACAGTAAGAAAGTCCTTTCCAGGGTTACATTATTGACATGACGGTATTGATGCTTTGCCGTCACTTTGTATATATCTCCAGTGGTTAAATAGCTGAAGTTAGCTCAGATAATAATACAGAAAACAATAAAACACCACTATCTTCGTACACTCATCCTGGGAGCGAATATAGAAGTGAGATAAATGTTTTCCACCAGTGAGACCCATAATGCAATGCACCCAGAAGACACAGCATTTTGAGTAACTTCTGCTGTATCTCAACTGGAAATATGTCCTCTCTTGGTATGCGACTGGTGTTACTCAACACTGTTGCCCTCTCTGACATGCGGGTGATGAATGCAACAGATCCAGACGTGATGTTTAAAGGCTGTCAAAACACATTCAGGAAAAGAAAAATCACTGAAACAGTGACCCAGTTCTATTCAAAATACTACCGCTGGGAAGAACAAAGCCAAGGCAAAAGTAATGGCAGCCCAAAAGATGTTCTTGCATTATCACACCAGCTTATTGCTAATCTATAAAGCATTATTATTGATTTATAAATCACTAATACAGCCATTGATTACAACATGTTAACCATTTATAAAGCGGTTCCAACATTTAATATATACTCAACACATATCAAAGAGCTGGAATTATGAGTGTGCTAATCATTTAGGTATTTTCCCACAATGCAATGCACAGAGGAACACGTGGAGCTGCAGAAAACATTCAAACAAATAACAAAAGGCGGTAAGACACCTCTGGGGAAATCTTGACTGTGTGGGCCCCCATTTTGTTTTTGTCTCTTGTGCACAAGGACGCACACGCATGTGGTCGTGCACGTGTGTGTGTGATGTGACACGCCGTCAAGCCAACGGTTCCACATGTGTCCACTGATCGACAGATGGCTGTAAAATGGCAAGAAACACAGCAATGTGCCGAGAAGAAGAAGAAGAAGAAGAAGAAGAAGAAGAAGAAGAAGAAGAAGAAGAAGAAGAAGAAGAAGAAGAAGAAGAAGAAGAAGAAGAAGAAGAAGAAGAAGAAGACTGCTGGCTAATTAATATGGATGTTAACTATATTTCACAGAGGAGCAATATAAAGCATCCTGACTGCAACCAATACAAACTGGCATGGCATGTGCACGGCCTGTTCACCCTGCTGCCGTCTGGAAAGAGATCCAGAAGTATCAGCTGGCGAACCACCACACTTCAAAACAGCTTCTGTCCTCTGGCTGTGAGACTCTTTAATTCATACTCCACCCTCCATATGTAGTATTGTTTTGTTGTTGTTGTTGTTGTTTTTTTCCCTATGGAGCAAATTAGGACTACAATCTAAATTGTGTGTACAGTGACAAATACAAACCTTGTATGTAAACAAGGCAGATTTTAAAATGGTCACATCAGCTTTTCTAATATTGTTTTAGGAAGTAAATGTATTCAACACATTTACTTAGACCTCAAGGGCAGATGTAGTGCATTAAATGGATACACTATTGTTCAAGTAGCACTGAATGTGAACAGAAACTTTGTGTGCAAGACCACTTGATTGATTGGATGGTCAGTCCGTGAGCAGATGCTTTGTATCCTTTCCTGTTTGCACAAAACGGTAGTTTTGTATCCTGACTTCTTTCATAACCGTTGTAAATCCAGTGCATTGTTAACATATATTTACATACTAAATGCAGCAGTGTCAGGTTTGGAAACAACTTCAGAGAAGAAGGAGAGGCGAAGTGGCGACAACCAAATAATAAATAAGAAACTATAGATAAACCAAACAAGTTACAGAATCTCCTCATGACCTAAAATATACTCTCATTGCTCTTTTTAATTCCAATTTAATTTCACTGAAAATATCTACATCAATCAAGGAATCAGCCTAATGCCCAGGCCAAAAACAATCCACAATATTTGCTCCTGTACTATGACATCATACCAGCTCAGAGACCTTCCCACTATCTTGAGTGTCAACTTAAGTCTGAGTCCAACTCCTTCCCTGGCTCAGGTTCTCTCTCTCAGCACAAAGGTTAGCTTGTCTGAGCTGAATGGAGGAACCTGTGTGCCAGTGGAGGAAGAGTGTGGGGTTTTGTGGGAGACAGCGAGGCAGGAAGTACTCCTCTGCATTTAAAGCCCTCACGCGTCCTCCCAGTATCCCTTCTACAGTCTGTGTGACCAGGTAGTTCTACATTCTGCTGCTCAAGGCCCGGCTCATGTGTGAAGACAGCAGTGTTGATGTATGTGCATGAGAGCGAGACAAAGGAGTATCATTTAGATAGTGGGAGGCGATGTGTGCGTGTGTGTGTGTGTGCGTGTGTGTGTGTGAGCAGCATTCCCACCACATTATATGGACGACAGCCAACTCTGTTTCTTTTTCACTGTGCCAGTCTTCATGTTGTAATTCATAAGCCTCCATCCTGCCACCCTGTCCTCCTCCTCAGACTCTTCCTGCTCCTCCACCTCCTCTCATTTAAGAGCTCTCTGTCTCAGTCGCTCATTCAGGTCTTTATTAGAGCGTTCTGTGTTTGAATGAGAGCGTGGTAATGCCTCTTGGTCTTTGTGAGAAGGACTAAGCTCGAACTGAGCTGACCTGGATTTACATTGCTGGAGCAGAGCGGTGCTGCCTGGGAGCCGGACCGACTCAAAGCAATGTAGCGCAGAAGGAATGCCAGGCTTTGAAATGGATCTGGTCTCATGAATTGGCATGAAAAAAATAAAAATAAAAATAAAGATTACTCTTATGAACTTCCTCAACCATGATTGAATGGAAGGTACATTCTTACAATCACTACATCAATCATTATTTTTATAAAAATATTTAGTCAAATAACTGCAGAAAGGGGTCGCTTGGAGTGACAAACCTACAGAATATGTTCACCCAACTCTGAGCTCTTCAGAGCCGTTTAGCCTCGTTTAGCTCATTGTTTTGGTTTTACAGCAGACCTCATCCTTGTTTTTAGCTGTAGTAGCTGTTTTCAACATAACAAACCCGATACCTGCCCAGCAGGTCAGAGTCTAGAGTGTCCAAATGTCATTATTCATCAGCTGTCTGTCTGTCCTCAACGTCAACCTCAACATCCTCAAAATGTAAAGACCCCGCAGAAAAAAATGTCTTGGTAAAGGAATGTCCAATCCCTTACCTGGGAACTACATGCCACGGCCTGGTGATGAATTAGAAGGTTAACATTTGTGTTGACCCATCACCTCCTCCTTCTGAAATTGTTTTAGTGCTAATAATACATATTTTACTGAGCGAAATGTTCAAAATACAGCTCCAATGAAGTGATGGAACAAGTAGACAAATAATATATGTGGGATAATGAAACTAGTAGTTTTACAAAGCCACTTCAGGGAAACTGTGAAACTGTTCAACTTCCTCTGCATATTAGATTCAGCAGACAGAT
Source organism: Myoxocephalus aenaeus (assembly GCA_038501785.1). NCBI lineage: Eukaryota > Metazoa > Chordata > Actinopteri > Perciformes > Cottidae > Myoxocephalus > Myoxocephalus aenaeus. The sequence continues at coordinate 1,297,108 of JBAMJR010000050.1, read as the reverse complement.
CTGCGAGTACATTCATGTTCCATATATGTATTCTCCCCAAACTGTTTCTAATACTGATGAATCAGGTCAATGGAGGCCAAGAGTTCAACAAGAGCAAGCCGAGTGATGATACTGCACTAAGCACAGAAATGAACTGCAGTGAGATCATTGAGTACAGCAAGCCGTTTGGTGATTAACTCTTGTTTACTACATTCAACACACACACACACACACACACACACACACACACACACACACACACACACACACACACACACACACACACACACACACACACACACACACACACACACACACACACACAGGGCAAGATTGTATAAGACATGCACACTGAAGATGGCATGGGTATTTGTCACATGAATTGTGGCACACATCAAAGAGAAGAGTGGGCTGGATTTATGCAAACTAACAGCAGCTAAACACACAAACATGAAGTAAATGGGATGCAGGCGAGTGGGTGGGCAGATGGATGAAAAATATATGAGATTAGACCAAGACATATTTGGGGGGGAGGCAGGAAAGAGAACAGGAATGCTTCATGCTTCATGGTTCAAGAAGAAGGTGTGAAGAGAAATATCCCGCTGTAGCTGAAAGTGCCTGCTGGATTCCTGATGATGCCACACCAGCATCATGCAGCCGCAGTCTGTCCGCTCTGTTCTCTCAGCTAATAGCCAGCAGCAACCCCCCACCTCCTTCAGATTCAAGCCATGCCTGGCGGAAAGCCTGACACAAAGCTCCAAGAAAGACTAGTGTTATTCATATCGGCGAGGCTCGGCTAATAAGAGGAGGTGCTGCGGTTAACAGGAAACAAAATGGAGAGGAAGACTGTTGAGGGCAAGAGAGAGGGCAGCTGAGAGAGATTATGAGAAGGTGGGTCAGAGCACCATGAGTCATAAAGGTCTAAGCAGGCTAAAGAAAAGGAAGGGAGGGGGAGATAATTCCTGATCTCATTAAGATTTATCTACGGTTGTTTTCTTTTTTTACCGTACATTTCTCACCTTTACTTGTGGTAAAACAAGGGTATGCCATAAAAACAGATGTTATTTTACTCAGCAGCCTTTGCATTAGAATAACAGTGTCGTGCTAAATCAGCATCGAGCCTTCATGTATGACAATTACTGACCACGATATTGAAGGATACATGTTCAAGAACACAGTGGTGAAATAAAGACAAAGGGGAATTTTCTACAGTTGTCTATTGAAGATATGCTCGGGTCGAGCCTAGACTGCCAGGCACACCATGTGACTGGGGTTTGTCACATCGGAAAATATTCTGGGGGAGGGTCGAACACAATCAAATTAAAAAAGAAAGAAAGAAAGCCCTCTCATATATGTAATGTGGATGATCACCACCAATAGAGGAATGCCGATTCCGTGCAAATCCTCCGGACTCTGATCGCCTATTCTGCTCGGTGGCATTTCAGCACCGAGGGGGAGTGGACAGCTCCGCGCTGATGCGACGTTAAAGCAGCGAGGAGGAGGAGGAGGGGGATGTTCAGAGGAGAACGAGCTCATTCCAAAATAAAGAAGACACAAAATCAACATAGTTGAAGCTGTAAATTCACACCACGGTTGTCGATGATCCAGGCTTCGTGACCATGACAACAAAGGAAACAATAACTTATCTCCCCTGTTTTGGTGCGCGCACACAACCGGGATGAAGCCGGAGCATCCGTGTCCCTCACCCGCTTCTCCAAACGCAACATAACAACTGCATTTTTAAACGACTAGCCTGAGGCGGCCAAGTTCGCACGAGCGTTTTCACTGCAGCCGACCATCAAGGCGGAGTCTGGCCGGAGCGACAGCAGTCAATCGCCCTATTGGGATAATTAAGCTCCCCGCACCTCGCCGTGCCGTGCGGACCGTGCATCACATGCATATTTGGAGTAAAGGCCGCTCCTCTCTCTCTCTCCCTGCATGCGCGTGAGTCACCGTGTAGTGACCGTGCACCCAGGTGCAGCGGAGCACCATGGGTACCGTCAGAGCTGCACAATGAAAGCCCAAAGTCATGCTGATGCGTGGGAACAGCGAACTAAAACGATGGAGCCCCGTGGAGGCTGCTAACACACCCAGACACGCAGTGGGTAGCATCCGTGTCACTGTCTGCCATACCTGTCTCCAGGTGCAGAGAGATCCTCGCCTCGTTGATGTAAGGCGTGTCGCTCTTGGACCGGACCCTCCGGATCGGTCTGCGGTCTCCCTGCTCCTCCGGGGCCGCCGCCATGTTCGGCCAGCCGGGCAGCGTCCACTGGCGACCGGCGGGACTGCGAGAGATTCGGCGCCGCAGCAGCCACTCGTGCACCGGCCCGGGCAGACGGTGTAGGAGGGGGGCGGGGCTATTGTAATGGTGATGGAGGGAGGGAGGGAGAGAGAGAGAGAGAGAGAGAGAGAGAGAGAGAGACAATACCTTCTGTTCCTTTTTTCCCCTGTAAGTCAGCTCCACCTGCTCAAGTTCTAACTGCACGTTAAGAAGTGGCCAATGAAAAGCAACATTTTACACCAATCACCATTCACACTCTCCTGTTGTCTTAGGAGAGCATTGGCACAATTAGCCAACGGTTTACTTCACGAGCTGAGAGAAACGTAATCAACAACAATGCTGCATTATAATGGACTTTATTTAATGGCAAAAACAATCAAGCTTCTCAAATTTTAGGATTTTTTTTTTGCTGTTTTAAACTAGTTTCGTTTTCAGAATATTTATTCAACAAAATAAGCAATTTGAAAATGACACGTTGTGGTCTGAACGTGTGAGAGCATTTTGTTATAAATTTGACGTAATCAACAGAACATTTAACAGATTCATAAAAAAAACATTAATGCACACATACATTAATAATAATAAATTGAGTTAAGTATTACAACAATTAAATGGAAATAGTGCTACAAAGTCTCTTGTCAACTAAATCATCATTCTTAACTGCCTCAAATGTTTGTTTGACTAGTCCTAATTCCCCATTGGGACTACTAAAGTATATCTCAGGCTACACAGAGTTACTATAGTAAACACATCACAATATATGGCGTTAACTTTGTGCTTCATACTCGATTAAGCCAATGCTGCCTCTGGTGGAGGAGGGACAATACAAATGATTGTCAATGGGTTAAATGGTGCATTATTATTTCAGTAAGAAAGCATAACAGAGGGACTGTAAAGTAAATCATAGTTAATTATTGGCAACTATTGGTGAATTAACTAACAACATTCACTAAGTGAACCTACTCTACTTCACTACAATTTGCATTTTAGGAACTTTACTTTGAGTATTTCTATTTTCTGGTGCATTGGGTAATATTGTACTTTTACTCCAGTAAATTTATTTAATATACTTTATTTATTTTTGCTGATTCAGTTTAACAATACAAGATACTATCACCAAATACATGATGTAACATCATCATAGGTTCAGATATGAAATCCATAAGCTACTTGGCAATATACATTGTAAAAAATAAGCCACACCTTTACCAGCTGCAACATTAATGTACTAATTAATGCATCAACCATTCTAATAAATAATACTATAAAGAATATTCTGGACATTTGGAATGCAGATGTTTTACTTGTATTGCTTTTAAAACAAACAAAAAGTACGTTTTACACCACTTGTGGCGATGGATATAAACAAAAAAAGCAGCCCATCAAACAAATCCAAAGTGTGGTTGTGTAGTTCGTTGTTATGAACAAAAAAAGTTAAAAAGAAAAATAGTCTGCCTTTCCTAACCACAGTAATACAGCACTACATGAATACGCATACAGTAAACAAAAAAGTAAACACTTTTTACTACAAATACCATTGTAGTACAAATGCGCCCCCTGCTGGTCACATATAGATGTTGGGCCGTTGTTTTTTACCTCGCTGTTCCTCCTCATTGGCTCTCTGTCCACAGCGACCAGCAGCTGAGCTGTGAGACGTGAACACGGCTGACTGCCTGCTTCCTCCGGAGGGCCAGGCTTCAGGTAACTCACCTCTTTAGTGACCGTTAGAGAACCACAGATCTACAAATACCCCACAACTACACACACGTCCGTGGGCGCGTTTTGGTCTCACAACGTGATGGGGACGCTGGTGAAGCCGTTGTTGTTTGCTAGCTCACTTGTTATGAGCTAGCTAGCTAACCACAGACTCAGTCAGCGCCAACTACGATCAATGGAAGCAGGAAAACCATCGTAATATGACTGTTTTACTAAATGAATCACACTGTATTGCATTGCTTATGTCGCCATTAACGACTACAATGAAGTCGCCAGTGAACACGGTCGCTAAACCAACCGAAACACGGGCTAGCTCGAGCTTGTTTACGTTTACTCGCGTGACCATTTAGACACGTGCCTCGGTGTTAAAGGCATTTTCACATTAGGCTGCACAACCAACACGTTTATTTTCTCAAGTTTTCCAAGTTTTTTTCGGGGTTCATCCAAACAAAGATGACAGCCGGAAGTGACCTTTTGAAATTAATGTAAAAATATTTTATTAATATTTATATTGTGCTGATGAGATCAGTTTTTGATTATGGCTGTGTAGTGTTTGGAACAGCGGCAAAGACGTCATTAAAAAAAGTTGGAAGTGGTGCAATCCCAAACTCTGAGACTCTGCTGTGGTGCTTTGAGAACTAGTCCTGTGTCTGCTCTTCAGGTGGAGGTGGGTGAGATGCCACTGCATTTGAGACGGAAGCAATTAATGTTTAACTATTGGGCCAATCTGCAAGGGCATCCAACCACAAAGGTGCTCCTGCCATGTTGGGAAAGCGAAAGGGCCAAACGGGACTGCTTTGAGTAGTGGACAATTTGCAAGGGATATGGGATTAAATCATATTCACTTCTACCGTATCGCTATCGGTAACACCACCTTGGCTATTTCCCTCAGTATCAGTTGATAAATTTTTTTCTCATTTTGAGCAAAACCCAAGCACTTAAAAATATTGATAATATTACAGGACTGGTGGAGGATAGGCTAAAGACAACATATCAAGCATTTACCCCAGCATACACGGATAGATCCTAATACAGGTAGAACCGGTTTTACTGTCACCATTCCATCCTTTCAGTATGAGGTCAAACAGAGAACATGAGACATTGGCCATTTTAACAGCACTGCAGTGGGTGGAGGAGGTTCAGATAAGTAAGGTCATCATCTGTTTGGATTCCAGTTCAACATTATTGTCATTACAATCAGTCACATCTCATAGCAGGCAGGATTTAATCAATGAAATATTCTAAACACTGTTCCGACTTAAGCATTTGGGTATTTTGGTAGCATTTATGTGGGTGCCGGCACATAGAGGGGTAAAGGGAAATGAAGCAGCAGATAAATTAGCAAAGCAAGCATTGGAATGTCAGAACAAGAAAGACATGTTATTCAGCAAAGCAGAAGCCAAATCAGTAATCAAAAGAAACATTATTAAGGAATGGCAGCACAGGTGGGATACAGGAGACACAGGAAGGCATCTTTATGCTATTCAGAAGGAAGTTGGCAAAGGGAGGACATCCAGAGGAAGCACTAAAGAAGACAATATATTAACCAGACTGAGGATTGGACACACAAGGCTGAACAAAACAATGCAACTAATAAATAAACACCCAACTGGATTATGTGAGCACTGCAATAGAGCAGAAACAGTAGAGCATGTCATTTGGCAGTGCCAGAAATTCAGAGTGGAGCGAGACCGGTTGAAGAGGAGGCTGGCAGTAGAGGAGGTACAGCCAAAGGATGCATTAACCTTGGGGGCAGGAAAGGTACTGCAGTATCTACAAGAAACTGGATTGAGTGGAAGGATTTAGGGCACCGAAAGTGACATAGCTCCCTTTTTATTTTATTTCTTTATTTTATTTTATTTCTTTATTTATGTTTGATTGGAGAAAGGGATAGATATATCTGGTCCACACTCCAATGCAGTAGATGGCGGTAATGCACCTTTTTTGGATGCCATCCGCCTAAAAACAACAAGAAGAAGACCTTTGAAATTAAAGGCGTCAATCGCAAATACTCGCTCGTTTTGTCATAACCTGACTTGTAATTAATTGAAGCAAAATAGCTTTGTGTGCAAATGGCTCAGCAGTGGTGAGAGGCATAAAACTGAATTGTTACCGTTGTGAAGAATGTCATATTTTTCTTCCCTAGTAGCTGAAACCCAATGATTGTGCGGCAGCTCCCCTGTAGAGGCTTCATCCACTCTCACCTGAAAGGACTGCAGAGCAGCCACGACATGGCCAGACCCAGCTCAGGTAGTCTTCATTCTTTACAGTCACTGCCGCTGTAGTTTCCTTATCCCGACGAGCAATTATTATTATAGTCATCCACAAATTCCTGGGTCTTCATTATTGTCATTTTGTGTGTGTAAATGTTTATTTGCAGACCTGGCAGCATTCCGGGAGATCTTCTCTAAGGCCAAGAATATAGCCATCGTCACCGGAGCGGGGGTGAGTGCAGAGAGCGGAGTCCCCACCTTCAGAGGAGCAGGAGGCTACTGGAGGAAATGGCAAGCGCAGGTATGCAGGCATCTTGTCATATTGTTGAACTGTAATGTATTACACTGAGAGGTGTTTCTGATACTTGGCTCTCCCTCATTCATTTAATTAGGGTTGAAACCTCTGACGGTCATTTTAATGTATTAAACAAATTAGCCAAAAATAGTACTTACTCAAAGAAGAAACCAAAATACAGAATTCTTCATTGCGTTTATGAAGCATGTGCAGTGCAGACGAGTCTGTGCGCTTCTTCTATGAACAATGTTGGAGTTTATTTAGCTTTAGTTTACAACAAAAAGGAGCTTCATGCGAAAAATGTCATGGGGAACCTTTCAATCAGCACTGTTTTCTTTGTCAGTATTCATGGCCATTTCTCCCGTTTTCGTCTTCCAGAAACTCGCCACCCCAGAGGCCTTCTCCAGCAATCCCTCACGTGTTTGGGAGTTTTACCATCACCGCCGCGAGGTCATGCTCACAAAAGTTCCCAACCCGGCCCACCTGGCCATCGCAGAGTGTGAGGAGCGACTGAGCAAACAGGGACGGACGGTCACAGTCATCACTCAAAATATCGACGAGCTCCACCGCCGCGCCGGATCCAAAAACATCCTGGAAGTCCACGGCAAGTAGAATACACTGAACGCCAGCATGGATCTAGTAATCTACTGTTAACTATTCTTATGCTCAACAAAGACAAATAAAGTATGTTTTCAAGCACAAATGCCAAACTTTCACTCTCTCCAGCTTCTACATTTTGAAGAGTTGCTACTCTTCCTTGTTGGTCAGACAAAACTGGACATTTGATGGCGTCACCTTGGACGTCAGGAAACTGTGATGGGCACTTATGACTATATTTAGACACTTTATAGGCCCTAATAATTGATAGAGAGAATAATTATATGAATGATGTCCTTCCATCTGCACACTTTAGTACTTTCAATAGTTGATTAATTGGTTAGTCTATGAAATGTCATATAAATAGGACCATTTTCATAAATTAGGTTTTTATGATTAATATATATATATACACAAATCTCCAGACTGGAGAAACTGGGTCTTGGCATATTGGCAGTATTTGGCATTTTTATTTGCTATGTTCCATAAAACAATGAATCAAGCGTTAGAATAGTTGTTTAAAAAAATGTATTTGTTTCAGCCCTAATCTATTATCTCTGGTTCTGTTAATCCAGGAAATCTGTTTAAAACGCGCTGTATGAGCTGTGGTCATGAAGCGGACAATTACAAGAGCCCCATCTGTGCCGCTCTGGAGGGCAAAGGGTAAGCGCTTCATGTGGGTGGATTGGACTGCTTCACCTCGACAATGTGACGTCATGGCCAAAATGAGGGAAGAACATGCGAGGAATAAACTAAAAGAAAGGGATTTTAATCAACAGAAGTTAATTTTAACAACTGTAACAAAAATGCCGAAGCTCACAAACAACACATGCTGCCTAAACTGCCTAAAATGTTTTAAGCGTACACACAAACGACACACAGCAACAACACAACATACAATAGAAATGTGTGAGAAGAGATATTGATCATATTCATTTGGGCACAAAATGCCAGAGAGAGAAAAGGAAAAAAAAAGCCGGTTTCAGTGTGTCAGATGGCGGCAGCGAGATGACACCCGGTGACGCGGTGACGAGCAAAATGTGTGACCAAACTGAAATGTCACCCCGTCACTGATCTGACATTTGTTTTGTGAATAGATGAAATGTTTCACTAATCAATTTCGTCTCCGCTGTGGACGAAATGACGGACATCCTGGGCTAAAATTAAACACGAGTATCAGAATAATTTATGTTAAAAGTGATCTGACCAGACTGTTAACAGCAATTCTGATTACACCTTCAGTCATATATATGAATGACTGAAGATATAAGTTATATAAATGTCTCACTGCCTTAAAGCCAAATCAAAACATTTAGTGGAATACGCATATTCATGGCCAAAGTATCACTACGGTTTACTTTTAGGGATGATCTATCGTTTTAGTCGGTATATTTAAGGTTGTACTTAATTGAATTATCTTATTGTTATTCAAAAACGCAAATTAATCATATTGAAGACGGATGTAAAGCTGGCAATGTTCGCAAACCCTATTCAATTATATTGCCAAAAATAGTTTAGATTCTATTTGAAGGGTGCAATGTGAAGGGAACATATACATATCAGATAGCGACTCTGTGCCATTATGTATGGATTCATAAGAAATATACTTTAGTATTGTAGGTGTATTGGGGTGTGATTGTCCACTTTGGTGTCGCCTAACGTCTTTGACCAAACTGCCTCCTCAGAGCTCCGGACCCGGACTCAGATGATGCCCAGATCCCTGATGAGCAGCTGCCCAGGTGAGTCACACACGCTCATGTTCTCTTTCAGTGCACTGCTCTTTTCAATTGAGCTTATTTGTTTTGACAAAGTGTGTGTGTGTGTGTGTGTGTGTGTGTGTGTGTGTGTCAGGTGTGAGCATAAAGGTTGTCATGGTCTCCTGAGACCAGCTGTGGTTTGGTTTGGAGAGAACCTGGACTCGGACATCCTCACCCGCGCAGAGAAAGTGTTGGACAGCTGTGACCTCTGCCTGGTGGTGCGTGTGTGTCTGTGTGTGTGTGTGTGTGCAGTTTCACAAACAAAATCATAGTACAAAAATACTACTGCCAAATTCACTAATGAAGTGACCATTTTTTTTCCCCATCCTGATATTTCTCACAAAACATGAAAAATGCCATTATATTTAGAAGATGTTAAATCTAGTACCGTATAAAAGTAAAGAATGTTGCATTCCCCGCATCACTATCGTACTAGACAAATGCATAAATAATGTATTATTACTATAGATATATTCTTTTTAAAGCTTTCTAAAAGTAAAGTATCTTTAAAATAATCACCTGTACTTTTACCTTGACTCATTGGTCATCCTTTTTTCTTTTTTTGTTTAGTTTGTGCTGTTAAACATCAGAATACAAATATTTGCCCAGGTTTTTTGGTGCACAACAGTCACATTAAACGTAGCAAGAGAAGAACAAAGTATGTACGTTCAGTATGTTCAGAGTCTTAAATATAAAAATTCAATTCAATTCAAATCTCCCTCTGCAGGCCGGCACTTCATCCATCGTGTATCCAGCAGCCATGTTTGCTCCTCAGGCGGCAGCCAGAGGCGTCCCCGTGGCCGAATTCAACATGGAAAACACACCGGCCACCATGCGCTTCAAGTACGTGTCATCTTACTGTCGCACACTCGGTACTGTGTGTGTCGTTCCATCATCGTGTGTGTGTGTGTGTGTGTGTGTGTGTGTCACGTTTTACAGCACAGACAACATTTCTGTTCTCTTTGTGATTCAGGTTCCACTTCCACGGCCCCTGTGGGACCACGTTGCCCCCCGCGCTGGGACGCCACGAGACCGAGCCGGCATGAGGCCCGGACATCCGCTGCACACAGACCAGACTCTCACGCTGGAGGACTTTATTGGTGCAAATACCCAAAATAATGTAATGAACAGTGTGGCAATGGGGTTTATGAAAATGAAGATGTTAATGATTTAATTTCTCTGAAGGATTCTTATTTTTATTTTTTTTCAACATTGACTATGTAACCTGTAGCAGCTATGACCAAAATCCCACTGTTACTGAACACCACATTTCACAACAGTTATAATTGTGAAACTTGTCCATAAGCCATTGCAAAATGATCAACTGTGCTCTTTATAAAATGTATTGCTGAAAAAGACAGTGCCACAAATACATAGCATTGACTATGGATTAAGTACGATCACATATAGGCTGACTTTATCACTCCTCTTGCATTGAGTGAATACTGATTGTCCGGCGCTAGGGGGCAGTGCTTAGCTACTGCTGTGGAAGCTACTACTCCAGATGGGAGAGAAAAATAGACTCCTTCTGAAGGATCTCTGGGCTCTGCCTGGGATCTGTGCTGTAAGTGTGTGTGTTTTGAATTCGGTGTTATGGGAATTTATGGGCCGTCATGAATACTGTGTATGATGCCTTCCAGTGGCCACGAGTAAGCTCTATAGTTAAACCAGGGAAACCAGTGACTGTGCATTTCCGCAGCCAGCCAGGAGGAGATGAGGGATTTGTCACGTTTATATTAAGGCTTGGGGATGATTGAAGCAGCATATGTGTGTGTGAAATGAATAAATGTATCCTTGTATGAGCTGAAGAGTGTCCCTGCAGAGCGTCCTCAGAATCTGTGCATGCGTGTATCTAGAACAAATAGAATAATTGGAATGAACAGTCTGAATGAGAAAGGATCAACCTTTAATACTGCAGCGTGTGGTGTGTATTGATGTGCGCTCCTCTATATGCTCTCTTGCAGGCGTTTGTCTCTGCTTTGGCTGAAGGTGGGATTGAGCTTGACACTTTAATGCTCGGCCACAACCAAACCCCCCCTCCTTTTTCATTGTCTCAACATCTACACACTGCGCATGCCAAAGTGTAGAACGGTGTCCCTGTGCATCCTGGTGCTGTCCTTTACAACAGCGAAGGACCACTGTTACTATAAGGACTAAAAGGAAAGACTGGGAAGCATCTCGCCTCAGTCGGACAAAATATAAATTGTCATTTGGTAAAAGAAAAGAAAAAGGAGAAAAATAAACACAATTGATGTGATGATCTGCATGCATTTTCAGTGCCACAACAACCAGAACGTGACCAGCAGGACCAGTGGTGGACGAAGTCATCGGATATTTTACTTAAGTGCCAATTCAAGTACATGTCCTGCAACAGTGTTACCATCATAGTACGCTTAAGAGTACGGAAGTCTGCATAGGGAGGAGGTCACGATGGATGGATGTATGGATGGGTCAACAAAACATGCAACACAAGAGCTGCTGTTCATTTAAAGTTTACTCATGATTTTTTAGTGTGAACCTTTCCTTTAACAATGCCTTTTAATTATGTTAAAGCTCCATTTGAAACATGACGGGGAGTTGATGAGGGGTACTTGATATATCTGACAGGGCTGTGGGTGCATGTTGTGTTACAGCTGTTGTGTCAGTGCATCAGCACTGCTCTATAGCTTCTCTCACATCGACCATGTTGGGCTTTGGCTAAAGATGGTATTGTTCCTGACACATCCCTCCTCCCAGACTTCCGTCATCTCAGCACAAACACAATCTGTGTACAGGCCGACTCTGTAAACGCTCATTTGCAGGAGTGGCGAATGTCAGCAGAGGTTATTAATATTTGGCTAATCTGATGGAGATGTTCATATATGCGACAAGAAATCCCACCGTCTCATTCTTCCTTTTCTCCGTCCTCTAAGTTCTCTCATTCACCTTTTTTGCAGAGCTGTTTTCCCTCTCCTCTCTCATCTGTACATCTGCCATGTGTGCGATGTTTGAGACGCCTCCATCACCTGCTCATTAGAGAGGGGATGACGGTCCCCCATGACTCCGCTCCAAAAATAACAGAGCCAATTTCCCGCCTGTTAGGCGGCGATTTCACACCAATCTGAGTTGTACTGCCAGAGAGGCCTGTCAGAGAGCGAGAGGCTACATGGGAGAGACAGAAAGAAGGTGGAAAAGCAACGCAAAGGGAAAATGTAGGTCAGAGTGTAATTGATCAAAAATGCAAGTTCTTCTATCCTATACACACACCGCCCTCGTCAGCCTCAAGAGGCCTATTCACGTGCAATTGGAGCCATTTTGGGAGATTGTTTACATTGTGAAGGAAAAGCTCCCCGCGTGTAACCCGTAAAAAAAACACATTGTCATTTTTACAGACAAGCTAACCAGCGTCTGGCTGTAGCTTTATATTTATTGTTCAGACACGAGTATGGTATCAATCTTCTCATTTAACGCATTAATTAATCAAAAGGTTGTACTCTACCATGTACTCTCCTATAACAGAATATAGTGAAAATAAGCTCCACCCTCACAAGACACGACATTACCTAAAGTTAATGCATCAGTAATAAATGTGTATCTATATCCATTCCTGTGTATGTTTGTATCCCTTAGTTTGAACTGAAAACACAACATACTGAATTGTTTCCCGTCGTGACATTGCACAAAGGGCCTGTTTACAATGGTTTGTTCAAATAACCATTTATAATTTGATCACATCAAAAAGTTGTCAAAGCCGTGAGAACCAGTTTCCAGCCACACTTTCATAACGTCTCTGACAATACAAAGAAAGAAAGAGATGAGACATTACCCCTCTTTATATAGGCCAAATTGAGCTTATCAATCTAATTATACTCTATTTATGTAACCATTACGGTTACCCACCACCACCACCAGCAGCAGCAGCTTTATGAGCTGTTCGCCCACATGTGACCTCTACCGGACAGGGGCTGGTGTTTGCCCGTCTGGCTCGATGACTTGGAGGATGGAGGCAGTGTAGCTGATTTCCAAGAAGTTTGTCAGCTTTATTTTGTGCAAACATTTGAAAATATTTCACGAGTATTTGTTCGCAATTATCACCTCAGGCTGCGTGTTTGACTTTCTGTATTCCTGTAGCCATTAGGGTCGTTAAAAAGGAGAGAAAATAAGATGCGAAGTCACGGCGGGTCATGAATAAAGTTGTGGACATCGGTATATATAGAGTCTATTTCAAAAGCAAAAGCATTTTTTTGTCCGTTTTTTTTTAATTATAAATGTAGACGTTCACTTTCCCACAAAGCCAAAGACGTAGCTGCTGCCAACACCACGGGTTCCCTCGTGGACCAACTTGATTAAATGTACAGTAGTGAGTGCGTGCGTGTGAATAATTTGTCTCCCTACAACTTCTCGTTCAGCTGACAGAAATTCCAATTAGAGAATCTTTCCCCCCGTCCTCTCGAACTGGAGCATCATATTTTATTCATTCGTTTGGCAAACTGTGAAAGTGAATTAACTTTGATTCCACAGACGGCCATCCACCAACATACCTGCAACTCTCAGCGCCATGGATTTTTAATACACACTCCAGAAGAGTTATACTCTCTTCATTCTGGAGAGGAAAAACATACTTTAGCCCAGGGGTGTCAAACATACGGCCCGCCAGGGGGTCCAGTCCGGCCCGCTAGATAATTGTTAAAATAGAAAAAAAAACTACCTGAGTTGGGACTCGAACCACTGATCCTCTGATTGTAAGATGGTCATAATAACCATTGAGCCACAGTCACAATTGATTGCAGAACTGACATTACTGAGCATATTGCCCAACTGCGAGGGAATCTGCAGAGGAGAGCCCAGGCAGGTAAAGAGTGGGCTTTTTTGGTCTTTATGTTTCTAGTTTATTGTAGAAAGACCTTCAAATGGGGTTTATCATCCAATAACCTTCACCAATGATTTAAACATAGAGAAATATTGTCATTATGTATGCGTTATTATGCTGTGATTTTACTGGCCCGGCCCACTTGAGATCAAAATGGACAGCATGCGGCCCCTTAACTAAAATGAGTTTGACACCCCTGCTTTAGCCAGAGGACCTGCAGTGCGTTTCTTCGGATTTCTCTTCTTGTGAGAACCTCGTGTTTGATAGAAAGTTTTTTCGGAGCATTCTGAATCATTATTCATCTCAAACTTGAGAGTTACAGTTTAAAGCAAAAATTAGCCTCAAGGAAAGTGGTCAGTGCGCGTCTTAATTAATGTTTGTGTGCATGCAACTATCACAGGCAAATAGTCATACACACATTTGTACTTAAATGCGTGAATATGAAAACATGTTTGTGCTTTTGAGGACCTTCAACTTCATGCACTCTGTCCTCACTTTTTTAACATTTTGCAAAATGTCCTCTTTTTTTCTCCAAAATATCCCTATGGTTCCAAAATGTCTTCAATTTCCTCACTTTCCCCCCCAAAAAAACATTCAAATTTTTCTTTTCTTTGTAAAATGTCTTCATGTCCCCCCCCCCCCCCCCCCCCCCTTTGCTTTGTCTCAACCATTGTTCAATAACACAAGACCAACTTTTATGTGGGATTGTAGAAGAGTGTAAATGAGCTACGTCTATTGAGTCGGGCCATTAATGGGCTGATATTGTGCAGTCTAAACCTGGCAGTGTATCTGTCAGCTTGTATTACAGTTTTTTTGGATTGCTTACACACTAAAATTAAAAGTAGTACACTATTAGCAAAACCTTACACTCAAGAAGCAAAACATCAGCCCATATTTGCACAACTATAAGCACATTGTCAACCTCACACTTGTTGCAAAACTCTACACACAGTGATTTGCAAAACACTAAACACACTTAACATACATTACACACAAAAATCTATCATGAAGTCACGTCCTTGCAATACCAAAGCACTGACTGTCAAATTACCACACCGTCCAACCAATTGGTTCAACACAGTCGAAACACTCGTTTGCTTAATTGTAGACACACCAATCAGGTGTATAAGCACTATAAAAAGCAGCAGGTGAGTTCATCGGTCTTCAAGCACAATGGAAAGAGTCAGAGAAAGAGTAAGACGAGGAGGAGAACGAGGAGAACGAGGAGGACGGGGAGGATTAGGAAGGGGAGGAAGAGGAAGAGGAAGACAAGAAGGTGCTCAAAGAGGACCGAATCTGACAAATGAGATCCGCGCAACACTGGTTGACCACGTTGTCAACCACGGCCTGACGCTGAGGGAGGCTGGACTGCGAGCACAGCCAAATCTAAGCCGATATACAGTGGCAAGTGTGAGGAGAACATTTCGACTGGAAAATAGGTATTGTAAAAATATCATCATATCAAAAACATCTGCACGGTTTCAGGAACTGCTTACAGTACTGTATTCTATGCACTATCAGCACTTCTGTTACCTTTTCCTGTGAAATTACTGTACTATTGTATACTGTTTTTTTTTTTTCTACATAGGATTGAGGGTCAGGGACGACAAGGGGGAAGGCCTCCTATGTTCACAGAACAGCAAGAGAGGGAGATAGTAAACATGGTTTTGGCCAACAATGCTATAACACTCAAGCAGCTCCAAGCTAACATTGTCAATAACCACGCCATTTTCAACGCTATCCATCAGGTCTCAACATCAACACTGGCACGCATCCTAAAAAAAAAACATATTCAAATGAAGCAAATTTATCGAGTGCCTTTCGAGCGCAATTCCGAAAGGGTGAAACGACTGCGGCATGATTATGCAGAGGTATGTATTCACTTTAGCAGCGTGATCTTGCATACTGTCTCATAATCTTTTACTGTACTGTAATATGTATACTAGATCTACACTGAACTACACAATCTTGCCTGACACTGTTTTTCAGAGTTTTACGAATGGATGGAGAGGAGATCCAGCATGAGTTCATTTACGTAGATGAGGCTGGGTTCAACCTGACGAGAACACGAAGGAGGGGAAGAAACATCATTGGCCACAGGGCTATAGTCAATGTCCCAGGGCAACGCGTTATATAACACTCTGTGCAGCCATTACACAGAATGGGGTCCTCCACCGCCATGCCCATATGGGCCCTTACAACACAGCACTCTTACTTACATTCTTGGACCAATTGCACAACATAACAGCAGCAAATCAAATCGATCATATGCAATACATTGTTGTCTGGGACAATGTGTCTTTCCACCGCTCTGCTCTGGTTCAGAACTGGTTTCAGCAACATCCACATTTCACCGTCCTATATCTTCCACCATACTCTCCATTCCTCAACCCTATAGAAGAGTTTTTCTCGGCATGGCGGTGGAAGGTATATGATCTCCGTCTCCAGGCTGAGGTACCCCTCATCCAAGCCATGGAGGAGGCCTGTGACCAGATGGCGGTAGCAGCAATGCAAGGATGGATTCGTCATTCAAGACGTTTCTTTCCAAGGTGTCTTGCTAATGACAACATTGCCTGCGATGTTGATGAAATTCTCTGGCCAGATCCAGCTAGGCGAAGAGACAATGTCTAGTTTTTTTTTTTTTTAACTTACAATACGTAAAGTGACGTTTGGTTACAGTATTATGAATCTCCATGTCAACATTTCGGGCGTGTTGAGAAATAAATGAGTTTCTTCAGTCTGCAACATTGGTCTTGTGTAGTGTTTGGTGAATTTACATTATAATTGTACTTTGTTGATAGTAGCCTACTCTAATCATAGGGAAGTAGAAGTGCTAAACGTGTTTTAGGTTTATCACAGCAGAGTGTAACTCGTGCAAACAGAGTATAGTAATGTGAAACGTGTGTGTTTCATATGGTAACAAAGTGTGGTTTTTAAAAAGAAGTGTATAGTTTTTACAAGAGTGTTTAATTTTGTAAGGATCTGTAGTGTTTTTCTAATTGTGTGTGTGTGGTTGTGCTAATTGTGTGTAGTGTTTTGAAAACACGGGCCCTGTTTTGAAAATCGTGCTTAAGCGATCAAAAAAAACGGTCAAATGTTTTGGTCCCAGAGTGGCTGAATACTGATGAATGCCGCGTTGAAAATGATCAAACGTAGAGATTTTTATTTCCATTTTCTGTTGGACAGTGACAATATGTGAACACCAGCCATTTGTATTTTTTGTATTGGTAAGGATGTTTCCACTGTTTTGTTTTGTACTACAATAGTTATGCTTAGCACCTCACTCAGTGCGTGCGTGTGTGTGTGTGCGCGTGCGCGTGTGTGTGTGTGTGTGTGTGTGTGTGTGTGTGTGTGTGTGTGTATATTTGTATGTTTGCTGCAGAACAGTGTTGTTTAACAAGCTTAGCAGGATCAGGTGCTGAGTAATCTGCCAGTAATGAGGCTCACAGTGGTGTGTGTGTGTGTGAATGTGTGTGTACATACATGGCAGCATTTTCTGTGTATTTTACAATTACCAAAACACACAGCTTTACATCTGCACCAGCTCACATGGTGTGTCCCACAAGTATATTTCTATATTCTCCTTTTCTCTCTCAAACTGACTCCCCCAGTCATCCTGCATCCCGTTCTATTCCAGCTAAACATGTATGTATGGATGCTGGATGTATATTCCTGTATGATTGCATGCGAACACGCATCTATGCTGTCTATTGCCTGCCTGTTGGCCAGGGTTGAACTGAATGAAGAGGACTCTGGCTGGTGCTCTACCCAGTCACCCCAGATTGGGCTTTGGAGTGAAAATCCTCCAGGGAAGCACTAATCCCTGACTGTCGGGAGCCATTTTTATTCCGTAAGCAAAGCTTTCTTGCTCTATCTCTCTCTTGCTTGCTCCCTCTCCCTCTATTTCTATTTATAGCCCCCTTAAGCCGCTCTGCGTGCCACTGTTTACATTCAGAGCCCCAACTCTTTAGATCCAGAGCCCTTTTCTCCTGCTCCCGGTCGTCCCTCGGCTGAAGAATTAAAAGCCGGACATCTCTTTCGGATGGCGTGCTCACATGTAGAAGGGGTCGAGATAAGAGAGATTACGAGGAACAGAGAAAGACAGAGAGAGGCGGAGAAGAGGGAAGACAAAGACGAGGGAGATGTGAAGTGACAAGCAGATCCGAATGTGTATTCCAGGCGGTCAGGCAAGCTGTCTGTGTTTTGAGGAGACAGATTGTGATGGAGAGGAGGAAGACGAGGAAGAGCCAGAGAATGTGTGTCTTGTTTAGAGGAGGGGGAAAACATTGAGATACAGATGATGCTGGTTTTTCAAATGACAAACCATGAAGGAGCTGATGTCCAGTGCATTGTATTTTCTGGGAATGTTTGGAGGGTTTAAAGGAACATTGTGACACAGATGCTCTTATTTGCTTTTCTTGCCGGGAGTTAAAGGGTGAAGATTGATACCACTCTCATGTACACTCAGGTAATAGTTGGAGCCAGCAGCCGGTTATTTCAAGTTATATCTTGTTTGCTTAATCTGTAAAAAAAAAAAAAAAAAGGAAAAGAAATGTAATACAATTATATTTCTTCATCATGACCAGTAACTTCCTAGAGTCTCCGCTGGTTGCCTGGCAACTGGTCCCATCCACGAAATAGTCCATAACCCCCCGAAAAACATCAAATGTATGTATTTTTACACTTTGATTTTTGTACAGATAAAACAAACAAGATATAATGTGTTATTTAGTAAGTTCTAGAGGTCCTGCTCGGCATATTTTATTCCCTATTGAGAGGACCAGTCTGATTGTTTTTTACGCTTCATGCTAAGCTAAGCTAACAGCTGCTGGTTGAAGCTTCATGTCATACAAACATTGGAATGTTATACTTTTTTTTTCTTATCGATTCTTCAACAAGAAAGCAAATTAGTGTATTTCCCAAAATGTCGAACAACAAAATGTAAAATCTAAACTCAAGGTCCACTTACTCGTTTATCCTGGAGCTTTCAAACACACTTTACACACTTTATTCCCAAGGAGGAGTGTTTCTGACACACCAGCTACAAATTGGGTTTTGAATTTTCGTTACGATATCTTCAGTCCCATTATCTGTAACTTTGATTCTTGGCCAATAAGCTAATTAATTAACTAAATAAATAAAAAACACTTGATTCAGCATTTCTCTACTAGAATCTGAATCAGCATTAAATCCATCACGTAATGAAATTACATTTCACAGAACATTGATAAGGTACATGAATAAATACTGTACATGTGCAAAACAATTGTGGGGCTCGGGGAACTTGGACTGCAAATCTCTGTATTTCTAAAGTCTTAGGTACTGACTGGCCTGTGAGAGACATCACCCATTTATATATTATTCTTTATTCATTTGTTAAAGACAATGCTCGATGATCAAAAGAAAACAAAAAGGAAAACTGCACATATATGTGTGTGTTCATGGTGACGAGTAACATGTCACCCACTACAAAAGTGTGGCTCATATGAGAACATAATGTTTGGAAGGACAACAATGGAGCTCTATAGCACAGAGGAAGAAGATATATCAGGTTTTTACACACACAATAGGCTACTTGCTAGTAGGATTATTTACTGTAGCTTTGGGTATTATACAATACTTTCAAAAGACAAAGAATATTGAATTTATTTTCTAGATTTCCATCATTTTCCTTTAACATTATGCCCCTTCCCAAAGCCTTCCAGTTTGTTTCTGTGGAGGTCATCTTGCCCCCTACAGCTGAGAAGTAGCAGTTAAAGGCGGCAGCTAACATTTAGCTCATTATGTAAATGCTAGTCATCAGCTGTACAGACCCCGGGGGTTTGGAGACGCATAGGCACAAGTAAGGTTAGCAAATCAGCACGCTGCACAAACAATTCTAGAACAGAAACAAACCCATTAATGCGAGGCTCCCCTTCCCTAATCTGTCAGTTGTGTTCCTTGCACGCAGTAAAGCAGCCTCGATGTAAACCAGTTATGTCATTTAATGTGATGGAGCAGCGTCGTCCTCTGTGTATTTTACACTCAGACGAGGCACGCTTCCACTTGTGTTTCCTGCCCAGTGTCAATAACATAATCAGATGTGGGGCTCACAGCTGCTCTACGTGTGTGTGTGTGTGTGTGTGTGTGTGTGTGTGTGTGTGTGTGTGTGTGTGTGTGTGTGTGTGTGTGTGTGTGTGTGTGTGTGTGTGTGTGTGTGTGTGTGTGTGTGTGTGAGAGAGAGCAGGAAAAACAGACAGAGGAATACAGTTCAGTATTTGGACAGTGACATATTTTCCGTGGTGTTGGCTCTGTCCTCTAGTATATTGGATTTGAAATTAAAGTCTCAGTGAAATCCACTTTCCCCAGTTTTAATCTTGCGTTCCATGTGTTCATTTATCTCAAATATATATCACACCCATCAAATCTCCGTCTTTTGACTGTAAAATATGTCAAATGTTTAATGATTCATCCTGTACTCTGGCGTGTTTATTAGAAATTGTCTAATCATTGTGAAGTCGTATAAGTACCTGGGTGTTCACTTGAACAACAAACTGGTCTGGACTGACCACGCACTTTATAAAAAGGGACAGAGCAGACTCCTTTCTGCTGAGGAGACCGAGGTCTTTTGGGGTGCAGGGAGCACTCCTGAAGACCTTCTTTGACTCTGTGGTGGCCTCAGCCATCTTCTATGGAGTGGTCTTCTGGAGCAGCAGCATCACGGCAGCTGACAGGAAGAGAAGCTGGTAAAGAAGGCCAACAGCGTGCTGGGGTGTCCTCTGGATACTGTGGAGGTGGTGGGGGACAGGAGGATGATGGGGAAGCTCTCATCCCTGATGAACAACACCTCCCACTCCATGCAGGACACTCTGGCAGCGCTGCACAGCTTCTTCAGCGACCGGCTGTGTGAAGGAGATGTACCGCAAGTCCTTCCTTCCTGCTGCTGTCAGGCTGCACAACCAGCTGAGCTCCCAGTAGGCCACAAAAACACTTCAATCACTTTAATCACTCCAACTGGTGCAATATAAATACATTTTAAATATATTGTATTCTGTCTGTATATATAATATTGCTATTGTGGATTCTTTACTGTTTTTATTACTGTTTTACTGTTTATTTATAATACTTGTTTTTATTTTACTATGTGTCTCCTGTGTACTCTACCCGTTTGCTGCAGAAATCCTGCAATTTCCCCACTGCGGGACTAATAAAGGAATATCTTATCTATCTTATTTTATCAGACTTTGGGTGACTAGCAAGCCACACCAGTCATATAAAACCGTTTGTGGATCGCAGTAACTAACCGAGCTAGGGAGGGATAGGAAGAGTTGTGTGTTTGGATATCAGCGGCCAAAAGCCTTGTTTTCATCTCCAAAACAATGTGGCTGAGGTCTAATTCATTCAAGGGAACCTTTGTCAATTTTCACGGACATGAGCTGACAGACATTCTCAAAGCTCCTTGAAGTTCTCACTCGTCTCCGCACATCCGCGTCCCCTTTGTGAGAACATTTTGGATGTGCCAGTCAGCTTGTGACATGTGAGTCGTCTTGATCAGCATCACAGAGTCAATCATCTGCCCCTCTGTACAACAGGAGTGTATCTGGGGCTCCACAATGCTGCTCATCTATCCATTTAGCCCCAACTCAGTAGCTCCTCCTCAGCCAGCTGAGAGCTCTGATCTGCAAACATTGATTGGGATCAATAATTCAATAATAATGTGTGGAGCTATAATCCGTTGAGTGCCAGTGTTGAGCGTGAAACACGCACACACACAGCTCCTGGTGATTTGTGATTATGTCTCTGGCTTTCCCTCCTCTCTGTCTCCAACTGTTTCTGAGTGTCGGCGCTGAATATTTGATGCGTCAGGTTGATTGTGAACTCAACCCCAGACCGCGGTCACTGAGGGTTTCTCTGTCTCACGGCCCCGGCTCCTGCATTGATCAGACCCCACCTGCTACTCCCTCATCTGAAAATAATGAAAGTATTGAACCGCACTCGCAGAACAGGTAGTACAAGAGAAATGCTTCAAACATCAGATCGTTAAGAGCGGGAACCTTCATTATCCAATTCAAATCCAATCCCCCCCTAGGGGGGAAAGACTGAGCGATTGTTATATAACACTGTAAATCATAGCTTGTTTTATGAAAAAATATGCCCCAAACTGCTGTATTTGGATGTATTGAACACCATAAGTAACATACAAGTGAAATATATGGTTTGATACATGAGAAAATTAAAATGTCACAGATGTGCGCAAATGTGCCCCAATGCAATTTTTTGAGTCCTCGCCTGAATTTTCTCTGTACTAAACCCTCTCTAACTTTGTTCTGCTTCACTTTATCAAAGTCAACCTTTGTAGAGAGAATGTTCACATATTGGTTTGGGTTAGAGTTAGACCTTACAGCTGCATCATTTCAAAGAAATAATTATCCTGAAAGTGCTTTTTTTCTAGGCAGACCTGAAACCTTTTTATTTTTTGTCTGTGTGTCATCTTCATTTACTCTTAACCAGTAACATATAGACAGATATTTACACATCTGAACAAAATCTCACATGTGTACCTTTTATTATAACACAAAAAGTATTCAAATAACCCTAATGGTTGCAGAGATACACCCTTTTTAGTTTGAGTATGCAATTTTCGAGCAGAGGCCTAAAAATAGGGTGGTTTTCAAAGTGCTTAGCCGGCTTTTAGAGACACATTGTCAGGATTTTAAAGTTAAAGGGCGATACCATTATTTTGGTTATATTTGTTTGTTCTTTACATCATTCTGTAGCTTAGTGGTGTATGTTATACTGTATGTCAAATAAAAAAATTCTAATTTGGGTCAAAGTCCATATGTTTTAGTGTCAGAATGCTATTTTCCGAAACATATATATATGTCCTTATTAGGGATGCCTCGATACTAGTATCAGGTCCAATATTGTGCTCACGTATTCCTATTTGTAAAAACTACTCCAATAGTCCATAGTTATCAGCCACTAGATGTTGCGAGCATTGTTGTAGACCTATGATGCCGCCCAGTCAGTCTCCAACACATAATGTACCATCAGCGAGTGTTTGGTTAAGGGAGAGAGAGCTTGTGCGTGACGATGAGTTTGAAGCAGCAGTAACGGTACAGCCGTGAAGGTAGCAGTGCAGCGAGTGTACAATTTATTTGTTGGTGAATTCATGCTACAACTCCACAAGACCCAAGCTAAGTTCCCATGTGTTGCTTTCCAGCCACAGATTGAAGTGAAGATGGTTATCACCAGTTCCTCGGAGGAAAGGGCTGTCTGATGGCAAGGTAAAGCGCTGGAGATATTCTAAATATAGTGTACACTTTCACAATCTTTTTTTTAGGTGGGCCATTTGTTATGTGTCTAAAATACGTGTTTCTGCTGCTCCCATCCAAACCCACTTTACCTCACTGTCACGGCACCTTCCAACTGGGAACTGAAGCCGCTATATTGCTCTTTTCAAATCCACCAGACTCCATTCACAAAAAGGTCATTTAACCGAACAAAGGAGTACACCTAGAACCTAGAATCCAAACTAACCTTTTCAGTTATTTTTTAACTTTGACTCAGCTATTATTCACAACCTTATCCATTAGCTTACTGTGGTGTTACTTCTTTAAGCTTACTGCTGAGCGGGCGTTTCCATTTGGAAAAATGATACGATTCTTCAGATTGAAAATAAAAAGAGCCACGTAACATGGACAAGTCCTCCAACTGAAACGAAAAAATAGGTCATATGTCATCTACCTTAAAAAATGAGTCATATAAGCCTTTTCTCATCTAGTGCCAAGAGACAAAACACATGATAGAACAATCAAATGACCAGATGACCAGCTCTTCTGCCCATTACTAAGGTTTCTTTGAGTTGTTTGTACTCATGTGTCCACTTAAACCTCCCACCTGAAGGTATTTTCAGACAGTGAGTAGTTGCCGTGTTTATTCCTGTCCAACATAGATGTGACGGCAGCCAGGTCAGCAGCACTGCTCTCACGGATAAGTGACATACAAACTATATAATTATTTCCCACTGCCATCTGAGATGATGGTGGTCAAACTGCTGCTGCGACTCGTTGTGTTACTATGGGAACCACAAAAAAAAAACATTTGAAGAAAATACAGTAGCTAATTGTACTGGTATCTGGAGCACCCTGAACTGGGCCTGCTGTGAACAAACAATTACCATTAATAGTTTTGGAGCGACATCCACTTCAAAGTCTGATCATCTGTTCTGGGCTGAAGTCTAAACCTGGTGGCGTATCGCTCATCATTTCCTCTGTTTTATGATACGCCCCAATGTGATGAGATTAGAGCCCGTGGATAGAAACAAATTGAAGTGTGTGGGGTACAAGTCATTTGTAGGACAGGAAGTAACCAGTAGTGGAACAATTATTTATCAAAAATAGCAACATCACAATGTAAAAATACTCTGTTACAAGTAAAATCTCTGCATTTAAAATGTTCCTTCAGTAAAAGTAAAAGCAACAAGTATCTCTTAAGCAGCAGATCAATGCTACCGTATCATACGTTAGATTTTCCAATTATTGTTACTATAACGTGATAATTAACACCAGCTAGTTAGTAGTTCAACCCTTAACAATGTTTTACTTTATGTTTTCTGTGTAAATTTCTTATCTGAAAAGCAACTAACTAAAGCCCTTAAAATCAGATTAGAGTAAAATAAGAGGAGTAAAAAGTACAGTATTTCCCTCTGAAAGGTTGTGTAGTAGAAGTATATAAAGCAGCTTGAAATGGTAATACAAGTAAAGAGCAAGTACATTAAAACCGTACCTCAGTACAGTGCTTGAGTAAATACTTTGGCTGTTTTTCTGGTGAGGGAAACCTTGACATGGTTCAATACTATAATATTTAATACGTATAGATAGACTGCAATATAGTGTAGAGGTGTAATCTGCAGCCTGAAGTGCATATTCATCCTTTCTAACTAAATATCTACTGAATCATTTGAGGAATCATTTTAATCTTTTCGTGACTGCACCTTTAGGATCCCTCCCAAATGTTAGAGCGTTAATAATGTGCTGGTGCATCAAGAGAGGCTCGAGACATATTTTTTTTATATCTATATACGTGTACATCTAGAGTTTAGCTGTAAATCTGTCATGCCTGGGTACTCGAATATAAATAGAACATATTTCATGCTGAGGGTGGCCATAAACTCAGGAGACAACCGGCCGCGTGACGTGTTATTTGTTCACGAGCTTCACTAAGAATAGGAGCGTCAGCTAAATCCACTCACCCTTTTTCCTTGAGAAATCCTGCGCTATATTCCACAAGGATGACTTTAATCCTACTTTGCAGTCCACATGGACTTTACACACTCCTAAAAGAGGTGGCACGGAGGAAAGTCATTAGGTTGATGCCAGCTGCTCCACAGGGAATTATTACTGTAATTATCTACAGTATGGTGGAGTATTATTTTAGTCACTGTGGCTCAGAGGTGTCGGGAGAATTAAAAGCCTCCTTTTCCTTTCAAACTAAAGACCAGCATTTTCTTTTTATTTCTTCTTTAAGCCACGAGGGAAAGTTCTCTTAATCTTTTATTACTTTCAGTATGGATTCAAGTGTTTTTTATGACACGACAGGAAGATTTTTATCATTCATTTGAAATGTTACCCATTCAGGATCACATTCATATTTGAATCGTGTTCATGTAAAATTCCCTCACAAGTACTCCGAAGGAAATTCATGAAAAACACCGACAATCTGGCAGGCTTTTTATAACTTTTCAAAGACGCAACTGTGCCATATGAAAGAGTTATGAAACTGCATGTGTTTTGTGTGTGTGTGTGTGTGTGTGTGTGTGTGTGTGTGTGTGTGTGTGTGTGTGTGTGTGTGTGTGTGTGTGTGTGTGTGTGTGTGTGTGTGTGTGTGTGTGTGTGCGCAAGCAGACGCGTGTGTGTATATTTAAATGATATAGTTGCATTGGAAATGTTTTTCCCAGCTTCCCTCCAACATCTCTTGCAGGAAGAGATGAGAGGAGTTGACACACAGAATTAAAAATATCTCTCAATAGCACTCCCACACACACACACACACACACACACACACACACACACACACACACACACACACACTGGAACCCAAGAGGCCACACACACACACATTTACACATTCACACATTCACACACTTTAACACACAGCCGACTGCTGAAGACTCTTTTTGTGTCTCCCTCATCTTTTTCATTTCTCCTCTTGTGCATGTGCGTGCATGCGTACAATCGGCTGGCTGTTGTGCACACAACGGTACAGAGGTGTCAAAGACATTTAAAGGTTTCGTTCTTTCGCGTCTCCTTTTGACCCCCTATTGTATCGTTTTTATGCATGCTAACATCATGTACAACCTAGGAATAAATCCATTTAGCTTCGCACAGTGATTATGTGGACAATGCGGTTCACATGGTCTTTAGCGGCTCTATACATATCGGTGTTTATGCATGGGAGCTGGTTTCTGTGTTCATCTATTCCTGTCTTCCACAGGAAAGGCATGGAGCTAATTGTGTTTGTATGAATGGCAGCAGGCAGGTTTATTCATGAATGCAAACAGCACTGCAGCAGCTTCCTCAGCCTCGACAGAGGGCTCCTATTCATGAATGTGCTGAAGAACCCAATCTACTAAGGTGCCATTTATCTGTCTCTGTGTCTCGCTGCCAACTGGCTGCCATCACACACACACACACACACACACACACACGGGTCGGGTCCATGAACAGGAAATCACCTGTCTATGATTACGAGAGCGGGACGCCTGACAAATTTGAAATCAAAAGCTGTAATCTCAGGGTCACCTCGTCTGAGGTGGTGCTAGACTTGGTCTGACGTTTTTAAAGTGTATCATAAATGTATGGATTTACTCGCTCTACACACAGTGTATGCACACACACACACGTACCACACACACACACACACGTACCACACACAGCTACCATTGCATCTCCCCACCCTCTGTGTTCTTACATGCTGGTGGGAAAGGTTTCGTGGTTTTGTGGGGTTCGGTCGTCACCTCTGGAGCTTTCATCTGCACACCGCCCCGTCCTTGATGTCGGAGCCTCAATTTGGAGAAATGTCAGTGAGCACAATGAGCCGGCATGGCAGGGCGCTGTGTCACCGCTAGAAACTCATCGGCTGCACTCATCATCTCAAACCACCTGAAAGAGAAAGTCAGAGAGACGAGAGAGAGAGAGAGGGAGGGAGAGAGAGGGAGGGAGAGAGCCAGGGTGTCAGATTGGGATACACCTCAGCAGCATATCAGTCACAACGGCTGGCCTTGCTGCCTCTGTTGCCATGGCAACGGGGGACCGTCAAGGCATCCAGGAGGGAGGGATGGTCCGACAAAGCTGTCACTTACTTTCAGAAGAGGGAGAAATGGAGCCCGTGTGTTTGTGTTGCGCTGCCTGGCCGCTGCACCCCGTCACGTCACTTCGCTTCACTGGTGAGACGCTCAACGGGAAAGATGAGACACTTTTGAATTGAGCCAGTGGGGATGTAAGATGGGAAATAATGCTGCAATCGAGGCTTCAAAACAACTTGAAGCTGCCAAAGGTGTATTTGTATAGCGCCATGTGTACAAAAGGAATGTTTTTCACGATGACAAAATGTATGAGAGAGAAGCCAAACGGCACAGAACACATGTGGACCTAAAAAGATGTGAGTCAGTGAGTTCAATCTACAATTTACAAAAGTGATGAAAGCTAATTAGTTTTAAGAGGTGCTTACAAGTCTCAGTTGATTCTGTCTTCTTAATCATTTATATATTAAATAACTGCTTAGAAATGCTACATATTAATAAAGTGTTACCTTTAATTAATGCCTATCTCACACTGGTAACAGTTTATCTTGACTGCTTATTGAAATTTTAAACCAAATTCATTCATGTTTCCCACTGCGGGCCATCCCATTCTCTTAGTCTGAGGTTTTGGTACAGCGGGCAGCAGAAAGTGGACTCAATAAGAGCCACATATGTGCAGCTTATCAACCATATTTGAGTCCACGGAGAGATTTCTACAAGTTCAGAGTTTTAAATCTTCAGACCAACTGCACTGCATTCTGCATTTAGAGCTCTTCTCACCATGAGACGAAACCTTATCGGTCAGAAAGTCTTTCTTCTTGATCTCATCTTAGTACCTTATCGGTTTAAGACACGCCGGACGCTAGTGGCTATTGACCACAGAGTAATTGACTGCGCGCATGTAGAGACTTTCTGCTACAGGGCGCTCAAAGTGCTTCACATTGACTTCTCCATCGATGACTTCCTCAGAGATCTTAGCGATCCGAGACACACAATATATATTTCAAGTATTTCAATATTTGTGACTTCCTGACAGATCAGACCATTAAAACTGATGTGAAGCTGGGAGAAGAAGGCAAGTATGTCAAACACAAACTGATACAGGATTGTATTATTGTGTGAATTCTTGTCTATTTTTCCCATTCAATCAAACAGACAGTTCTATATGGTCCTTATAGAACTATTTCTGGACAGCAAATTGGGTAAAGTTGCCCTAAAAGAAGCTTTTGTGATGAGAGCCACGGTTGATTTGTTTATCTTATTGGATCCCCATAAGCTTCAGCTATAGTTGCTGTTGATAGTCCAACTATTGACAATGTTGAAATAAAACATTTATCAAATAATGAAAGCAAGGTCCAAACCTTCCAATCTATAGGCCCTGTCTTGAAAACCTTCCTTTGTCTACCTGAGAAGAGAAAGAAGTCACTCCCTCTGTGAGTGTTGTAATCCGAGCTTCTCTGCTTTGTTTACATATTGATCCCAGACATGCTTTTGCTGCATGTGAGTCTCTCTGTTGTGCCCTACTGGCTCTCTGCCGCCACTCTGCACCGCTCTCATATGGGGATGTGATACAGCATATATAATGGAGAAACAAGGGGTACCAGTCCAGCAACGCCCCGGGAACCCAAAGAGTATGTGTCCATCAATCATGATTCCTGTAAACCCTTTTATGTGCTGCTATATTCAAATCAATAGTATTATTATATACTCTTCCTCTGTATAACCTTAAAATAGTATAACTGTGATGATGACATTGAAGAGCATGTTGGCATACGTTACACCTTTAAGTGGAATGTTATGATAAGGTGAATAGATACAACTCAAATGTGTGTGCTCATTATGTACATGTGTAAATACTTCCCATTATAAATGAATGGTACTCAGGTGAGCTCTTAATATGACATCCTAAACACATCTGCTGTAAATATGACTAATTAGTTTACACTACAACTAAAATGTGTGAGTGTTTTACTTTTGGTGTGTAATTCTTATTAATTTCACATTCTAATCTCATGCAGCCTTATAAGGTGCATTTATTGATCTTTCTGGATGATGTAATGCTGCTGCTGTCATTTCGGCCATGTTGTATATATATTTTTTATATTCCTTAGTATTAATATGAGACAGTTATTTTCACAGAAATAAGCTTTTATTTTGTTACTGTTTGTTTACTAAAACTCACATTCAATAACCATGACAACGAACACTATTTGATATATGACTCATCTCCATTTTGATACAAGCCCATTTTTGGGATATCCTGAATATTCCTCCTCATTATGTTCTTATATAACATGATAACAATGTCAATTATTGCATTATTCTACTGTCTGCATCCTTCGTTTATTTCCCATACTTTATATTCCACAGTTCTTCTGGATGATTTGTGTTGAAATTGTCACTTGCATATTAATAATATCAGTATTCTGTTCTGCAACGACCGGATAAAAATCCTGGATGTTCAACTTTCAACTCATCGTCAAACCTACATAATGCAAAGCAATGCACACAGCCTAGTATATGCACAAATGCATGCACACAAATTAAAATATGCATAAAAACTGCCCTCAATCATAACAATGGTGCATCAATTTTCATTGTTAATTCGGGAAGAGAGCTATTTTTAGCCTCCCGGCACGATTATATACCATCCATCTCCTGCGTTTTTTCTACTGCTTCTCTGCACGAAATGATCACTTGACTCTTCAACTAAATATATGAGGGGAAGAGATGCGGGAAAGACCAAATTGTTGCTATATTGGACCATCCACCGGTGCAGCTGTGCTATTTTTAGCGGGGAACTACATCAGCTCTGACTGCAGACACTGTGAGGGGAAATCACCAGCGCTGCTCTGCTGCTGCCTTCACCCAAACACTGACACTCCACTAAAGAGAATTACAGCAGGAGAAGGACACACAGCATAACATGTACTGTGTGTGTGTGTGTGTGTGTGTGTGTGTGTGTGTGTGTGTGTGTGTGTGTGTGTGTGTGTGTGTGTGTGTGTGTGTGTGTGTGTGTGTGTGTGTGTGTGTGTGCAAGAGAAGGAGGGAAAGTAAACCAGGAAAAATGTTTGTCAAAGGATGTTTGACATGTTTGATGTGCTGTTTTGATTATCATCTTACGCGCACGTGACCCTTCCAATGAGTCCGGTTTAGGCGCAGGATCACCGGTAACTGTGAGGCAACGCAGGAGGGCCGAGAGAGAGAGGGAGAGAGAGAGGGAGAGAGAGAGAGAGAGAGAGGAAAAGAGGGTGGGAGGGAGAGAGAGGCGTGCTGCACATTGGTCGGTATACTTTTCTGACGACACACCAACAATCCTCAACCTGTGGATAGGGCGCGCGCGCGGTGCTCTGTTCCCTCCACTGCCACCCTCTCCCCTCTGACACCGAGCCCGACCCTCGGACATCCAGGACGCATGAACAGGGAGAGGGTGCCGGTTCGATTCCCGACCGGAGGAGAGGGACCGAAAAGTTGAGGGGGGAGTCGTGCGCCATCCCCGCTTCATGAATGGCCGGAACATGGAGGAGATGCCATTCGAAAGAGTCAAGACCCGGCGGAGGAGGGGTCACTGCCCGGCCGGTGGACCCCTGGGCGCCATAACCTGCGAGGACGAGTTCACCAGCCAGGAGCTGGAGGCTCTCTTCCAGAACTACAACCTGAAGCTGGAGCAGACCGCCACGCTCAAAGCGCTGGCGGTGCTCATCGTGGCCGCGTCGTCGCTGTCCCTGGTGGAGCTGCTGTCCAGTCCGCATCTCACCTTGTCCAAGGGCTCCTACCCGGTGCACTGCGTGGTGTTCCTGTCGCTGTTCATCGTCACCAACGTCAAATACCTGCAGGTGACGCAGCTGCAGCAGATCGCGAAGCTGGCCCTGCTGTTCAGCTTCACCTTTGCGCTGCTCTGCTGCCCGTTCCCGCTGGCGCTCGGCACGTCGGAGCTGCTGAGCGCCGCTGCCCCTGAGCAAGGCGTGTGGCAGCTCATGCTGGTCACCCTCGTGGCTTACGTGCTGCTGCCGGTGCGGACGCTGCTGGCCGTTTTTTTTGGGCTGATGCTGGCTACATCTCACTTTATTGTCATAGCGACGTCGTTCACGGGAAGGAAACAGAAGCTGTGGAGACCGGTAAGTGGTGCACCTCCAGCCTGGTCCTGCGAAGTCACTCAACCAACTCTGTCTTTCACTTAAGGCGTCCTCTTTGCAGTATCTTAAGTGAAAGACAGAGTTGGTTCCTTCCCAAATTGCTTGGAGTCACATGTTCACTCAACAACTACAGTCCAAGTGCCCTTGAGCAACTTCTCCAGACTAGTTTTAGTGGGAAGCGCCAAGCTCGGCGTAAATGTAGGAAGTGGTGATAATGAACAACATGCTTACGCATCTGACTTTCACTGGAGAAGAAAAGGTTAAAAAACAAACACCCTCAGTGATCGATATCAGCTGCAGGATACTGTGGGTGTAAAATTGGAAGCGAGCAGACAGTTTCACTTTAGCGCACCTCAGTAATAAAGCAGACGAGGAGCTGTCCAGCTGCCGGTGCTGAAACAGGATCCTGCAGAGCCACACACACAACTTACACTGCTTATGTTTGACTGCTCCTTGTGCCCCATATTGTAGGTTGAATTAATAATTTTAGTATAGTTTTTTTGGGGGGGGACAAATATGGTTAAATATAGTGTTTGAGTGTTGATATGTCTGGTCCTATAAAACAGTAGTGCCCAACCGTTTTGGCTTGCAACGCCTATGTCTACTTGCTTCCCCTTCTCAGGTTACAAATTGCATTCTGCCGACGACTAATTATTCCTTCTCAAATTGCTTTGTTTGACATTTTGGTGTCTTAAAATGTAAAACAATGCACTAAATCAGTGGTTCTGAAGGGTCTAGTAACCACTGATCAACAAACGTGCCTAGTTCAACCAAAGCGTAATCCTTTTCTATATATTTCAGCTTTAGAGACCTTAAAACTGCAACATCCTCCTGTGTAACAAACCCCCATGTTAATCCTGTCACGGGTCCTCGGGTTTATTCCGTAGCCTCTTTGCATAAATCCAGATCCTTTAGTTGGGAGCGACTGTGCTGGAAGTGTTGGTTTTGCTCTAGTGTGAAGTAGAGTGAGGTCCTATATAAATTAATGAGGTGGTGTGTTGTGTCATCCATCTTGCTGTGACGGATTAACATGTGACCTTTCACCCCTGACCTTTTAGGAAACAGCGCCACCGAAAGGTCACAGAGTTCATCCTCAAAATGAAGTGCTTGGCACGACCAATAGTTTCAAATCATTAACCAATAACGTGCTTTCTCTGCCAGCCATTTCCACTGTATGGCTTTTGTATTCTTTATTCCCACCCACAGTGTGATTCATGTTGTAATCAATGTGCTGAGTTTAATCCATCCTATGGATTAATCAAGGATTGTGAAGTGTAATCCAGCCGGATATATGATTGCACACAGAAATGCACACATGGACATGTGTGTTCCCTCCGGCTCACATGCAGCATGTAGATGCTGCCAGCTTCATGTCTGTTCTTGTTTGTGTGCAGCTGGTGGCCAACGCCGTGCTGTTCGCCAGCGTCAACTTGTCCGGGGTGTTTGTGAGGATCCTCACCGAGCGCACCCAGAGGAAAGTCTTCCTGCAAGCCCGCAACTCCATCGAGGAGAGGCTGACACTGGAGGACGAGAATGAGAAGCAGGTGAATTTTGCACAAACACAGAAACATGCACAGATCACCACGATAAACACGACCACACATTCAACCTCGCCTTGAGCGCATATGTTCATGCGATAAGAGTTATCATTTCTATCTTTTTTAGTTGTTTTTTTAAAGGTTTCAGCTGCCAATGTATTCTAACAACCTGCCCACAGGCACGCAGTAACTATGACAGCGGCTATTTAAGGAAGGAACAATTACTGTGGCACATGCACCAGCGCCACACGTTCCACCCCCTCTGCGCGCACCTACGTGGAGCGACTCGCAGTCGCAAAAGAACAATCAGGCAGCCTTAACACAGAAACACTTTGTTATGAGCCGCACCCTCCCCTCCTGCCACGAAACCAACCTACACCAGTTGCTACACAGTTGAATTAATTATCCGATGTATGTAATACGCCTCTACACATCTCACCTTCGTTCTACACAACACCGGTGAGCGCACACGCACACTTAGCAGCTGTGCTTTGTAGATTAGGTGATGATATGCTGTGTTTTCTGCAGCAGTAACAGGCTCCCTACTGACAGGTAATTACACAAGCAGATTGCTTTCTTGCCCTCCCCTCCTCTACTCCAGTAAAGGTCACAGTTTATCTGGGTGAGTGGAACACACACAGACCCCTGATTGGGATCCATCAACAGCCTGCAACTAGGCTGCAACCAGGCTGCTGCCCACCAACCAACGGCTCAGATTTGAATTTCATTAATCCAACAGTTCTCTGGTTATCAATCTGGCTGTTTGCTCGGGCTTGAGCCGGATCCATATGTCGATTCTTCAACATGTGTAGACTGTGCTGTGCGTCTGGGTGGTACATGGACGTATCCGTTCGACGGTAAGCTCAGAATGCAGAGGCGATGCGTAGTTTCCTCTTTACTCACGAGAAGCGTTCAGGAGCAGCACAACCACTGTTCCAAATGTGACATTGCTCAAAAAGGGATATTGTTTTACTTTTAGGACTTCTCATTCATGTTCTCTTAAAATTTATGGCTGCAAAAATAGTCCCATCTCAAGGTCCACTTAGGAGTTTTTTTCAGGGCTTTCAGCAGCTTGTACTCTGATGAAGATTGTGTGTTATGGAAAGAGGTAGTATGGCGTAACTTGACTTGGGTTTGGTTTGTCAAGCCATTTCCAAAAACAAGAATTACAATAGCAAAAATGATCAATACAAACATCACCTGATCGGACACCTTATGTGACTAAAACTAGGATTATGGGAAAGTCAAAGGTCATGCCCATCCAGCCACCCCTCTTCTCTGAGATGTTTTGCGGCACCATAACGTCATCATCCTTCCGTCTTTGGTTTTGAGAGAGAACAGTCTTTTTATAGATGACCAAACAATCAAGAGAAACTAAACATAGCTCCTTTGTGAAAAATATATGAACTCAAGGTCCAGTTACTGGCTATTTTTAGAACTTTCAAAAACATCTCACGGTCTTTGTTTGGCTCAGTTGTCAGAAAGTGACTTTGGTTTGGATATCTTGTGCTTTTCTTCTTTGGTCTAGGTTCTTCTTTGTGTTCATTTGGTCGTCTCGTGACAAGAGTAAAGAAAAGCAAACTTCCACAACTTCCCGACGAAGCATTCATTTCCCACGTTGGATTCCTTCAGTTCAGGGTTCATTTCAAAGATGCAGAGTTTTTGAGGGAATTCCCCTTGAATGGATCTGCAGGACAGGGAAAAGGGAGAGAACGTGAGCCAGTGGTTCATTAATAAATGACTACGAGGAGAGCCATAGTCAAACAGAGCACACAGTGAATTAAGCCGAGGGCAGATCAGAGGAATGGGAATTATATCACGTTTAGGGAGGAGGAACGGAAGAGATTAATAAAGCAGAGATGAATTATTCCTTCCCTTCACGCTATGGTTATCATGACTTGTACACCTGACACAAGTGTGTATAAGAGAAACACAAGCACACAACACATGGACAAACACACTTCCATACACAGCCTCCAACAGGAAGTGTGATGGCTCTTTCTGGTTTCGTTTTTCATTCACGGTCAGAAGCAGCTGTGTGAGTGGATGGATATTGTGAAACAGCTGGAGGGAGACACAGGAGAGCCCCGGCTGCTTTTATAACCTGCCTCTCAGAAGCTATTCAGCAGAGCCGCCGGATGATTCATTGTGCATTCACAATCATTTGACATCTTGCGGGAGTTTCAAGAGCACTCTATATACTGCTGCAACTGAGACGATTCACTCACACAAAACAACAGCACGCTACACATCATCAAAATAGTTGATAGAAATAGAAATAAATGTTCTGTCGATCAATTAATCGACGAATCACTTTCGCTCTATTTCAGTTTGTACAGTGTTATAAAAGAGATAATCCTCACATTCGAGATGCTGGAACCAATACATGTTTAGAAATGATGCATGTCTTTATGGACTGTGGGCGGAAGCCAGGAAGCCCACGCTGCCAGGGGCACGGAGCATGCAAACTCCAGAAAGAGGGACCGCCCGGGATCGGTGTGAGGTGACAGTGCTCGTCACTGCACCGCCGAGCAGCCGGTCGCTGATTCATGTTCTGTTATGTCCTGTCTGTCATTTTGGATTTTTTGTTTACGCCCGAGCGAAGAGCTACATGTGTCTGCTTGCAGCAGCGTCAATACAAACACACAGTGTACATGCATGTCCTCCCGGTTGAAAATCTTCTTCTGTTTGACCCCTGTTACTCAGGAACGTCTGCTAATGAGCCTCCTGCCCAGGAATGTTGCCATGGAGATGAAGGAGGACTTCCTGAAGCCGCCTGAACGGATCTTTCACAAGATCTACATCCAACGCCATGACAATGTCAGGTACGGGGGGGCGCCATGACAACCGTGGGCCGCAGAGGCGCGCGGAGCGGCCGGAAGTCGCCGTGGAGACCAATTAAAGTTCACCAGTAATGCAGACGGAGGAGCAGAGGGACAGCGCGCTGTTGCCCTCAGCGACCGATTAGAAGAAGCTCCTCAGCCATTGTGTGTCAACCAAAGCAGCGACTGCGATGGCATTTATTAATTGGTGCTTAATTAAAAGCTATTTACTTAACTCAAGGTTCACTTACTTTCAGTGTAATTATGTGAGATGCAAATGACAAACTGATCCGACGTCTGTCTACAGCTGACTACAAAGCACACTGATGAAACGAGACATATGGAGCAGAAGCAGCTTTGTGGCTGAACCAAAGTTAAATAGTTAAAAGTTGATATTTATATTATAATAGTGTATGAAAGGACAACGTGAAAGGGC
This sequence comes from Myoxocephalus aenaeus, assembly GCA_038501785.1. Taxonomy (NCBI): domain Eukaryota; kingdom Metazoa; phylum Chordata; class Actinopteri; order Perciformes; family Cottidae; genus Myoxocephalus; species Myoxocephalus aenaeus. The sequence goes on along the minus strand of JBAMJR010000050.1, from coordinate 1,261,207 downwards.
AGATCTCCGCCTAAGGCCGTCTTCATCAGTAAAATGCGTGTGTTCGTCCTGTGGTTCCGATCCGCTCCAAAATGTAACGTGTTCGTTACAAGTTTAATGAAAATCAGCCCAGTAGTCTTTCCGTAATGACCATCAGACAAACACAACCAACAAGCCGAGCCGGAAACATAACCTCCTTGGCGGCGGTAACGTGGTCTGAATGAAGCTTTTGGGTCCAGCTCACTGTTCAGCAGTTCAGTGACTTAACAGTTCTGGTTCACTCGCTTTCAAAGGCATCGCTTTTAGTTGCAAGTTCTTACTGCTTCTCTGCGTTTTATCCCATAGTTGAGGTTTTGGACTGTTGATCAGACACAACATTATAATTGAAGATGCTACTTTTGGCTCTGGGAGACTTTGATCAGCATTTTCCACTATTTTCTGACATTTTAATGATTGAATAATCATAAACTAATTGACCACTTGCTGATGAAAACATTCACAGGGTCTAGTGTTTTGCTGATTGATCCCAGTTTTGTATCACTGTCCAGTAAGTCTTTGGGTTTTTGATGGCTAAATGCACACACAAAGCAATTTGAAGACATTCCCTTTGGTTCTGAGAACTAGTGATGGCCATCTTTTAAAAGCATTTGATATAAGAGACAATACATGCATTAGTAGTCGTTGAAACAATCATTTTTGCTGCCCTATCCCTGTACATTCCATCAGCCTCTTCAGCAGCCACCTCTATTGAACTTGTAATGAGGAGAATATTACAGAGCGTGAGAACCTTGCCCGACTTTGAGCTGATTAGGTTCCAACGGGCCGGGAGAGAGAAATGGAGAGCGGCATCAGTGCTGCTGAGTGTGGGAGTGGAGGGCTACGTAGCATGTCAACAGCTCTCCTGTCAAGAGACGGTCCTCTTCTCTCTCCGTCTGGCTATCCGCTCGGCTCCCACACAGCTCGGGAACATCGTTCACCCGCCTTGCTTCTGAACCGGCATACGGCCAAACATCACGCTGCTTCTGTAGCCAGCCAGCCCCTGCCCGTGTTCAGGGAGCCGCTTCAAACACAGACACACAAGCAGCCGTTAACACGTGGGGGTGGGGGGAAAAAACAACAAAAACATCACCATTAGTTCGCTGAGCAGGGGCATCACATCTCCCTGATCTGGCCCCCCTTTGATGTGGCCCCGAGAACGTTTGATCCCGTGCCTATTGAGCTCTGCTCGCCCCCTCCGCCGCCTCCCCTACCCTGCCCTGCTCTCGCCTCCTCTTCCTCACCCACCAGCACGACCTGCAGAACGGCGCCATTCAAAGACAGATGACACAACAGAGCTCTTCTGTCGAGCAGCTGCCGTGATCCCGGCTTTGCATACATCAGGCTCCTGAGCAACTATACTGCCCTGCCAAAAAAGAGCATAGCAACTCATTCACTATCCAGAGGAAGGGCCCTCTTTATGCTACGAGGGCTGGTTATCGAATCTCAGAAAGTATCGGGTTTCCCTTAACAACGAGTATCAAAAGTGCAGCTACATCTTGTTTGCTTATTCTTCGAGGTTCCCAATTTAAAGTAGTTTCGTGTCCATTTTTTGACGATTTTATTGAGACAAACTTCATGTGCGGTTGCTGGGTTTGGACAACATTTAGCGAGCATGTATGTTAGCATGCTAACATTTGCTAACTGGCACTAAACCAGAGGTATAGTTACACCAGTGCTGATGGGAATGCTATTAGCTTGCCATTGCAAGTATTTGGTCCTAAACTAACCAAAGTGCTGGACACATTTATATTTTGACCTGATGATGGCATTGGATGAAAAGTTAATGGATCACCGAAGTGATTACAATTGATCCTTTAAAGGACATAAATGTCTGTACAAAATGTTGTGGTTTTATTTCATATTCTTGTCGAGGCATTCCCAGCCTCCACCTTAAGCCAAGGTAGAAGTGTCTTAAAACTTGCATTTGCTCTTCTGACCTGCAGGGGGCGACTCTTCCGTTTGCCAAAATAAGTCTGATTGTATGGAAGTCTATAAGAAAAGGACCCGACTTCTCTCTTGATTTATTACCTCATTAAACATTGTAAACACGAGTTTATGGTCTCAATCGCTAGTTTCAACTCTTCTTCAATACAGCACGATGTTCATTGAGCAAATTACGGTCCAGTTTAGAGTAAAATAGACCATACAGCAAAAATATGCTTTAGGGCGCGCTTACTGTCCAATTAACAGGACATTTAAATCTGTCTAAAACAGGATTTTTTTGTATGTATTGAATGTCGCAGATGAACCGATACACTATCGTTAAAACATTCTCGCGATAGTAAGCTGTATCGAAAAGACATGTCAAAATCATATACTGTATATATTTTTGTAGCGGACATTTGTTCACACATTTTGTGTTTTTTTTGCTAAATCAAATTAACAGTTTTCTAGGGAAATTATCTGAGTAAGACATCCACAAAGTGTTGTTTTGGTCTCATATCCGCCGTAGTATGACATATGTGTTCATCATGCTCTCTACACAGCTCTAGCTCTGTTGCCTTTTCTCCACTGGAGGCAGTGTTATGTTTTTGGGACTGAGAGTCAATAAGATCCATAACACGTCGTTGCCATCTGGCCTCTCAGCAAATTAATGAGGGGCTAAGTAGCTTTCAACACCTTCTTCATCCCCATTAGTGCAGCTAGCCGGCAGCAGGCATTTCAGCTCTGTAACTGATTTAGTGGTTGGCCTAAAAGATGCTTTTGCTTATCCGGGATTGGATTATGGTGTTCTTGCTTCACGTTTGATCGCTATTAGCCAATTTCTCTGCTGCGGTGTGATCTGTGGGTATTTAAAATACTTGTTTGTGTAGTCAATATACCCTGTCTGCTTCTGTAGCGTGTAATTGCTGAGTGTTCTGAGAGGTGCAAAGTGTTTCCTTCCTGGAGAACAAAAGGAAATCAGCTGCAGGACAAATGGAGCGCTTCACATCAGATTATAATTTGTCTTTCTCTCTCCTGACAGCATCCTGTTTGCAGACATTGTGGGTTTCACCAGCTTGGCGTCTCAGTGTACTGCTCAGGAACTGGTCAAACTGCTCAACGAACTCTTTGGGAAGTTTGATGAGCTGGCGACGGTAAGTGCTCTCCCTTACTGCTTACTGCTACCCCTCAGTGGATGTGCTTCATCAGGAAAATGATGGAATTAATAAATGATCCTCAGGAGCAATTGTTGGATCTCCTGTAATTGGTGATTATTTACACTCATATACAGGTGGTCATCACAACACGGTCAAGTTTAAAGGGGACATATCATTAAAAACACATTTTTTTCAATGCTTTTGCACAGATATTGTGTGGGCTACTCAGATCAGATTTGTTTTTAGATTGGGCTCCTCTTCCTATGTCACATGCAGGTTTGTTAGGATGAATCCGACAATCGAAGTATCTCCAACCAAAACCAAAACCACCTTTGCAAAGAGGCAGCATATGTTTCTGGCTAGCCAATCAGAGCAGACTGGGCTATTTCAGGAGGGCGACTTAAAGCGACACGCGTTAAAGTGGAGCTTATCAGACAGAGGTTGAATACAGATATATTCAGACAGACAGTATGAGAAAACATGTTCTGGTAGAAACCAAAATGGCAAGCATGAACCTGAAAACGAGCATGGGATGTTAAGTTTATATTGCAAACAATTAGAAAATGATTGCTTATTTACATATTCGGCAGACGCAGTGACATTATTCTCCTTTTAGCTCTGTGTTTGTAGGGAAATATCTGGCTTTTTTTTTTTACATGCCTGGCACTATCTGGTGAACATAGAGGTTATGTTCACCAGATAGTGCCAGGCATGTAGCGCACAGTGGGTTTAGAGTACGTATTTATAATGAAACAGCCGCCTGCTGCTAGAGAGGAGAACGCTGACAGCGATAAGACTGAACCGAAGCTGTACATGTGCAACAGTGAGCTGAAGTGGACTGCAGAGTTTAGCAAGGAACCCTTTCACATTACACAGAGCCATTCTGTCGTGGGTTTACATCCAACAATACAGTTAATATTAGCTTTAAATGTGGGTATTAAAGAATTATGAGGACACAAGTATAACGTAACCTTTCAGTGTTCTTTGATGAACACAGTATGTCATAATGTTAACACACTTTGTCAGGGATCTAAAACATGTTTTTTTGGCATTACTGCATTGTCCTGATCCTCATTTTTGCTTCTGTGATTTTAATTCTGTATATATTTGTTGGAAGGAGCCTGAGATCTAAGATTTCCATTGCCAATGACGGCTTTTCTGCGATTGTTGTGCATACAATAAATAACGTATCAGCTGATGAATATGCTGATACTGATATATATATATATATGTTATATCGGCAATTTCTAGTGTATTCGGTCTTGGTTTCAGTGAGTTTAGTGTTCAACAGGGTGCAACTTACAAAGAAAATAAGTACATTTAAATCATACCTTCTGTTAATGATGTCATTGAGCCGTCACAGTGAGGAGGCAGGCTGGCAGCTAGTGACACCAAACAGTTGGTCAGCCTGTTGTTTCTCGAAAAGCCTCCAAGAAAATGAAATGAATTATTTAGTCTTGGAGCTTATTTATTGTGCAAAGGCATATACAGTATTGGTCAAATCGTGAAATTGAAGCTGGAGAGGCTGACTGATGATGATGAGGAGGAGGAGGAGGAGATGAAGGTCAAGAAGGAGTAGGAACTGGAAGAGCGGGAGAGATGAGTGAACTGGTTTTTAGACAAAGGAGAGATAAGGGATGAGAACTAGTGTTTCTCTGTGTGTGTGTGTGTGTGTGTGTGTGTGTGTGTGTGTGTGTGTGTGTGTGTGTGTGTGTGTGTGTGTGTCTCATGCAGTATTAATGTTACAGTAACCTATCACCTAATCGTCTTTCCCGGAGAACATCGCTACACAGGCTTACTGACAGAAAGTGCACTCTCTCTCTGTCTTTGTCAAGTGAAGACTTGACATACACCCCACGCCCCACACACACACACACACACACACATTTTAATATACTTTCCACCATATCTCACGGTCTCCATCAGCCGATGGTATTAGATCAGCTTTAACCATCGGGTGACCGACAGTCAAGTGTGTAAGCGTGGTCATAACATGTTGTCAAATGTTCAAAGATGATCTCTATATTTCTCTGAGCAAACTCCACGTATGAAGACCGTGAGATATGGTTGAAAGCCATGGAAAAAGCAAGTACGTAGTCCTTGAGCTAAAGGGACAGCGTGTAACATTATGGAGGAGGGGGTTTATTGGCAGAGATTGAATATAATATTCATAACTATTGTAATCACTGTTTAATCACCTGAGACTAAGAACCGGGATGTTTCCGTTAGGTTGAAGAGAACCAGGTGAAGTGAAGATTACTCGAGTTGACTATGCTTGCTACTGCACCTGCAATCAAATATTTGCGACTAAAAACTCAATACTTAATCAATACATCTGTGAACATGTAAAACACATTTTTTCATAGCAATATCTAAATTATAAATAACTCTTTATTCTGTTCTGAATTCTTTTTTTTATCGTAAATATATATATATTTTATAATTATTTACTTGTACTAAAATCCTAAATATACCTATCCTTACCTGTAGGCCACCAAAGTTCTCTGACACGCTTGGAAAGGGAGGGCCTGAGAATTATTTTTATAATACAGAGCATATACAGAGCATTTTTAGCTAAAAATGCTCTGTATAGCTGCCTCACATTTTCATTTTACTGCACATATATGGTTCAGTTCCCAGCATCAGCAGTCAGCCAGCTCTTGTGACCCACTGTAGACTAGCTGCCCAACAGCAAACAGACGAAGCAGCTGTGAAGAAAGTGGAACATTTAGCAGCTTAGTGAGATGTTTTCTCAGGAGTGGGTGGAGCCAAAACCAGCGCTAAAAGCATCGTGAATATTGGACTTGGTTCATCCGGTGGTCAGAGAGACACAACACCAGTGGGATGATACTTTTGGATGTTATCTGTGACTTTGTTTTTATGTTTCTTTGACCCCTTGTGATTAATTCATCTTTAAAAATGATCAAATTTAGAAATTATGGATTTGTAAAATGGCAGAGTAATTGTTTGCTAGCATGTTAACCACAATAACTTTTGTAAGTAATTGTATGTCAGGGAGGTGTGATTGACGCTGGCTGTGGAGTTATTCTCCCCCCTAGTGGCCAAAACAGTACTGACACGGCAGAAATTGCTATCACTTTACCTTTAATGAAAAAAACAGACTGACTGTGTTTTTGTTTTCTACAACAGTTTTGGAGTTTGAGTTGTTCGTTAAATTTGATTTGTATTCAATAAAAATACATGTTAAGGATACATTCCTAATGTTAAGCAACTTTAAAACAGTTTTTAACAGTTGGAGCATGACAGTGTTTCACTAAATTCACAAGGTTACATTCAAACACAACACATTTAGTGTACAGTGTATAACGCGTATATTTACTATCCTAAAATCTTGTCAACAAGATTCAAGCATTTCGCTGCCATCCAGCATCTACAGTTATCAAGTGCAGCCCACACTTAACCTCCCTTTCACCGCTATGACACACTGCAGTAGAGTGTCAACTGAAATGAGAAAGCTTTGCTTTTAGTCATTTTAGTCATCATATAGGGATTTTAATGATTTTTAAATTATTATGTTGCGACCATCGGGTAGATCTCATCAGGATCACCATTTTAGATGATCAATTATTGGGCAATAATTGATCATCACATTCAGGCTAAACGCTCAGCATGCCACTCGTCTCTCCTCATCTTCTACCAGGAAAAGAGATGTCTTCACACAGTTTACTCTCTCCTCCTACACGCACACACATACACACATGCACACACACAAAAGTCACATGATCAGCAGGATTATCCCTCTTGAGTTCATTCTGCATCTCAGCAATCAGTCATGGCTTAACATGGGGGAGAGACAGAAGGGGGAGGGGGAGAAAAATCAAGATACAAGGTGATATGTGGCTCGCTATCAGTGTGCCTGCACTCAGAAAGCCATTATATGCAACTCCTGTGATGAGGATATATATATTGCGTGTGTGTGTGTGTGTGTGTGTGTGTGTGTGTGTGTGTGTGTGTGTGTGTGTGTGTGTGTGTAGCTGCAGCTGCATCCTAATTGAGATTTATACCCTGTCCTGTTAGCGAGGGATAAATTCACTTTCAAACCGGCTCTGTCACAGCTACTGAACCCGTCTGACTGCTGTATGCGACACAACACATTTATTCCCAGGAGGCTCACCCTAACTCAACCACAACAGGCAGACACCTCACTTAACCCTCACCTCCACCGTACCATGATGAAATGAATCAAGCCAAATTGATGACACCGATTTTGCCCCCAATTAGACACAACGTCAACTATCAGCTGGTTCAAAATCCAAAATATGTCTAAAAAATGCACAGGGAGACCTTTCTCCTGAGACATGGCTTGCAGTCAGCTGATGCTTTCTCTCTCATTTCTGTTCTCTCACTCACACACACACACACACACACACACACACACACACACACACACAGACACATTTCTTTTCCTAGCGCTGGGATAATCATCCACGTTCTGAATTCTCATATCCTCCCACGCCAGCATCTTTCTGCTCCCATGAGCAGAGAACCAGAGCACCCCGTCTCCTCTCTTCTCATCTCCGCCTCTAACCCTGCAGTTGTCATGAATTATCTGTATTTGTTTGTGTGCGCGTGTGTGTCTGTGTGTGTGTTTGTGTTTGTCACTCAGAGGCTGCCTGCAGGCTAAGCTTTGTAGGGTCTACCATTACGATTTGCTGATGACTGTGAGTGATACAGCGCCAAATGGAAACCCTGTGTGTGTGTGTGTGTGTGTGTGTGTGTGTGTGTGTGTGTGTGTGTGTGTGTGTGCAACAAAACCAAAGTACCTGTACTGTATGTCTGCATGTAACCATGCTACTGTTTGGGGTTTTTCCACAGGTATGCTTGTTTGTGTGTTCATGTGTCATAAAGGTGTGTGTGTGTGTGTGTGTGTGTGTGTGTGTGTGTGTGTGTGTGTGTGTGTGTGTGTGTGTGTGTGTGTGTGTGTGTTGGTGTTTTTGTCATCGTTGCGGAGTTTGTGCACAATGACAAATAGCTGATCTGTCTGGGAATGTGTGGGCGGGATTCTACTTCAAGAGCATGTCAGAGCAATTAGAGTTGGCCTCAACTGCAAACATACACATGGTTGCACAAGCACACGCATCTGATTTGCATTAGCAGCGATGCATCCACGCACGGTCTGTACAGTTAGATCTCATGTAACAGGAGTAAAAGTACACTTTTTCTTAACATCGAGTGTGACCAACTTTCAGCTGGGACATGAAAAAGATGGCCGACGTTATGATTTCAAACTTTTGCTTCTTTCCCAAGAGAAGCTATTTGGAGTCATCAAGTGCTTTTCATCAGCAGCATGGGTTTCAAATGGCGATGGTCCTGTTCTAATAAGTAACTTGTGGCGAGTCATTAAAACTATATCAAAATTGTGATCCAGATCCAAATCCAAATCCAGAGAATTGGATCCTACAATCTATGATGGGCTATTAGTTCTACTGTTTAAAACAAGACTTAGGAGTCTACAGCTATGCTAGTGGCACAGTGCTGCTCTCAGCTAAATGCTAATGGAATATTGCTGAAATGTCCATGGTAACATGTTTCTGTCATGCAGGTATACTTTTTAAACATGTTCGACAACTTAGTTTTGTGTGTTTGCATGCTAATTACAATTTGTTTTTTTTTTGCAGGTATTTAATGATCTTTAAACCACAGTGCTGGTAGAAATTGTAATTATGACCTGATGATGGTGCTTGAGAGACATCCATTGAATTAGTTGTTGAGCCATTTCAGTCTGGACCGAAGTGATGGACCAACCGGCCGACTCACATTGCTATCCGAGCCATTAGTGTGGCTAAAAACCAGCGGCTACCACTTTAGTTCCCTCATTCAAACTAACATGTTCCACCTGGTGGACTCCAGTACGTTGTTTCAAATAATCCTCTGTCCGTCTCTTTCTTTGTGTCCGTCTGCAGGAGAATCACTGCAGGCGGATAAAGATCCTGGGGGACTGTTACTACTGTGTGTCAGGCCTGACCCAACCCAAGGCAGACCACGCCCACTGCTGTGTGGAGATGGGTCTGGACATGATTGACACAATTGCGTGAGTCACGCACACCAACATAAACACACACACACACACCTACGTCTTCTCTGCATCTGGGCGCTCACACATCAGTACATCTGAACACACAAGGTTGAATTTGATCAGCATGGACACAGTGGATTGACTGCTGTTACCTCCAATAAGAAATGTGTGTTTTCAGTCCACCATGTTTGGTTCTCTGTTGGTCTCAGAATATGAGAACATTCATCAGTATCTCCAAGCTTTTGTAACTGTTTTCACACTAAACGCCTATCAGTTAGTACTGACTTCTCCTGCAACGGTCAGGCGCTGGAAGATCAACTCCACACGGCTCTCAACATGGTAGCGGCTAAGTTGGTGGTTCTCAGCTAATAAAAGCTCTAACAGTGTTGACCTGGGGGGAAACAGAAGGGTGGGCGCTACGCTTCCGTGATGGGACGCTGTTAGGAGCCGTATAAATGAGAGCAGTGCTGAGCGGCGGCCTGGAGGGAGCCAGTGGGGCACGCTCACGTGCACTAAAAGGCACGTGCAGCCGGCCCAGCACATTGAGGAGCTTGGATTACAACACACTGAGAGGGAGAGCGACTTCATTCTCTGCTCAGGTAGACATGACTCCTCTCACACTTTACATTGCAGACAGCTGTTTGATGCTCTGAGAACCTTAACCGTGAAGTAAAAGAGTTGTGTAGAAACACTCTGTTAGAAGTAAAGGTCCTGCATTCAAATGTTTGCTTAAGTAAAAGCATCAAAGTACTGGCATTGAAATACTTAAAGTCCCCAAAGTAAAAGTCACTTTAATGTTGCAGCTGGTAACGATGGAGCAACCTCATCATTGAATAAATGTACTTAGTTACTTTCCAACACTGGCAATTATTAGGGAACAAAAAATATCTATGTTCAAAAGTGAAACTGGTGGAATCAGTGCAGTGGACGTCTACTTCATACTGAATTGATCGCGACAACAGTTAAACATGGAGGAAGTTTCCAGTTTGCATGAAACATAATTCAGAATAAAAGCCTCTCTCAATTATAACACTCTAAATGCTACATGTAAATGTAAACATATTTAACATATTTAAACGTAAGAAAGGAAATCTAATGAAACACACTATTTGTGAATTTAAGGTATGTTTGGAGCACAAAAATAGTTGTTAATTTGCTCGTTGTAATAAACAGTGCAGCGTTGTTGCATCTCTCTTATAGTCATACATCAAAGATGTTTGTCTGTGTTTCCACAGAGTCTCTAAAATATATTTTGATCAGCTTAAAGTAAATGGTAAACTACCAAACAACTCAATATTAATGCAAGAGGTACATGTACGCCTTAATATTGACAACAGATATTCTACAAGCTGAGACAGGTTCAACTTATGACAAATTTGCAATCACAAGGACACACATGCTTACCCCAACCCCCCAGCTGCATGTTGACTCACGCGGGCGCGCACACACACACACACACACACACACACACACACACACACACACGCCTTTACCTCATTTTCTTGTGCGAGTCCTCGCCTGTCATGTTCTTTCCCTGCTGCTCTGTATGAGTGGATGGATGCTGCTGTAGGAGTCCTTTATCTCAGGTGCTGCCATACACACTCTCTCTGAGTGTGTGTGTGTGTGTGTGTGTGTGTGTGTGTGTGTGTGTGTGTGTGTGTGTGTGTGTGTGTGTGTGTGTATAACATTCCTCCTTCAGCCTCATGTGCAGACCACATTTTCTTTCCCGCCACCCTGTAAACATACACACAAACATTGTGGCTGACCTTTCACTGGTGATGCAGAGCTTTGTGTAGGGATTCACTGCAGAGGAGGCGTCCCGCTTTACCCCCTGTGCATTATAGAGTTATATAATAATAAGTCAGCAGGCGACCAGATCTGCTACCTTAACGGAACAAATTGTGTTTGTTTTGTTCAAAATGGAGAGCGTTTATCCCACATAGTAGTTCAAAGAGTTTAAGGCCTTTTGAAGAAGAAAAGGAAGCCAGAAACTACTTAGAGAGAGATTATCTCCACCTAGGCATTACAAAAAGTTTACATTTGGATCCAGCGCAGCATCAAAATAAGCAAAGTGAAAACAGCTCATCAGATAACTGTCAGAATATTCTAAGAAAGAGCAACAATGTTAATACCGCCATGATAGCGGCCCTGTGAGGCCGTTAGCAGGCACAGCGGTGCTTTGAGATAAATGCGAGCATCAGCATGCTGACATGCTCACTCGCACAACACTAACATGCTGGTGTTTAGCCGGTATGGGGTTTACTATGCTCACCATCTTAGTTTAGTGTGTAAGCATGTGAATTTGTTTTTGGTTAGGTCCAAGAAAAACGGATAATAACAATAACTAAACAACCCTTTGGGACTCAAACACCGGTCTAGTGGTTAAACGTCCTGCGCTCACTGTTTATACGACGTCACTAACTCTCGATATAGTTCAGTCTGGTCCAAGGCAGAGGACCCGCCACCTGACGGTGACCTGGATTCTCACACATGCCTGGATGCACACCTGGTATCAGAGCAGCACCCTTAACCCAGAAGAACCTAAGGACATAATACAGACTAAATAGATCACATAGAACACATTTCTGACATTGTTTTCAAAATAGTGTCAAATATTTGAAGTGTTACATTTATGTCACATTGGGTGTTAATGGTAAAAACATTGTTGATTAATAATTAAATAATTATAACATGATTTGTTGGTTTACTTTTGTTTTAATTTGGATTGAACAATATAACAAATGTTAGCTAAATATCATTGAATCAGCCAAATTAGGTTTTTAGGTTAAATTCCCGATGTGACATATGTGTCACAACGATTTTTAACTGATTTGTTTTGTATCAGTTTCTTCAAGAAATGTGCTCACAGCAGGTTCAATATACTAAAGGACATGTTAATTAAGCATTATCATTCTTAAACGGGTAAATCTAACCTTTAACAACTAGAAACAAGCTTTTTTAATTCAGCATTTCCTTCAGATCTGTCACAACCTGGATCAGCCATCTTGTTGTTATGGGAACACAAAATCACAGGACCCTGTCACATGACCCACCAAGATGTTCAGTAGGTGTCACTCAGGGACTTCATGAGTTAAAATCAAGGATAACGCTGTATATGGAACTTTCCAGAACATTTGAAGGACGTGTGACAGCTGTGTCACCGTGGGTCCTTATGGGTTTAATACTACGGTTTTCGACATCCTGCTGACAAACAACCAAACATGAATAAACCATCTATTTATTCATATGATGAATAAACCAAAAAGTTCAATTCTCTTGGCCTTGTTTCCATTTGAGAGACTTCTAACCCCCTCGGCCCCCTCTGCAGGTCGGTGGTGGAGGCGACAGAGGTGGATCTGAACATGCGTGTTGGTCTGCACACGGGACGGGTGCTGTGTGGCGTTCTGGGCCTCAGGAAATGGCAGTATGACGTCTGGTCAAACGATGTCACGCTGGCAAATGTGATGGAGGCTGGAGGGCTGCCTGGGTCAGTGCTGACTCCTACACCCACTGGAACTGGACTCTGAGCAGTCACAGTGCTGACACACACACACACACACACACACACACACACACACACACACACACACACACACACACACACACACACACACGCACGGTATCCCAGCAACTGAGATAGAATACAGACGTATAATGTGTGCATCCAATCACAGTAGTAAAAGACGGGAAAATGTAGTCTTTCTGCATTTGTATGTACTGCATGTTTTCTTTTTGACTTGTCAATATTTCCATCATAGAGTATAAGCCTGACTTAATTATTGATTCAACAAATATATAATAATCTACTGAAAAGACAAAAATAAATAAATGAGTTGAGCCACCTGACAGGTATTGCCTGAAGTACTTTAAAAAAAAAAATAAAAAAAAAAATAAAAAACTGGATACATTATCTTGTAATTATGAAGCTGTCTTATGCTATAGCATCTCCATTATGATTTCATAATCACTAGATCTCTATCTAATAGTGATGAGATCTGTATCATATAATTATGAGCTGGTTTATGAGCTGGAAGAGTAAAGATGTAGTAAGGATATCATAATTATGACAAGAGATAATTATGAGATCTTTTCACCTAATTATGACAAATCGCAAAAATCGCAGTATATCAGAAAGTAGATATATTTGAGCTTTGGCTGAATTTTTTTAGGTCATTTTTTTTTTACAGAAGGAGGACTGTGGATTTTGTCTCTTACTTTGGAATCCCATTAGGAAGGGATCTATCTACGGACATTTCTGGACCACAATTTCTTGTTGTCAGCTGATAGTGAATTATATCTGCAATATGCTAATGCTCATTAGCGAGAGAGAAAGCACTTGCCATGCAAAGAGGAATATGTTATCCAAATACAGTGGCACAGGTTTCTAATAGTCTTTGCACAACGATGAAGTTTAATGACAGAGACATAAGCTGTATTAGGCTTTAGCTACAGATGCACTGTTGGTTTTGCTCTTTTTATGTGGTTTGTTAAAAATAGATAAGGATGAAATAGTCACCTTATCTCATATTCAGTCTTAAAAGGTTATGTGCTTATGATTTTTTTATTTAATTTTTTTTACAGGACAGCAGCTTAAAATAAAACAGACCCTGAGTATTAAATTAATACTTCATTCAAGAAAACCCATGTCCCGTAACGAGCTGATTTGCATTTAAGTAGAAGCAGTGAAATGAGGTCACCTCATTGGCTCACTTTGGTCTTGTTTCAATGGAAGTTTAGGACTCGTTATCAGATTAAATGAGTCATTGGGATGAAAATGTCTTCGCAGTGAAGGATTTTGAGCCAGCCGAGGGCCTATTAGGCCGCGGAAAATAATGAGGGTGATAATGATTTGAGACTTTAGTGTCAGACTTTTCTCGCTAACTGGCCTGCATGTGTCCTCTGCTCTGCTTGTGCTCTCAGCAAGGTGCACATCACAAAGACCACCCTGGAGTGCTTGAACGGAGACTACGAGGTGGAGCCGGGCTTCGGCAACGAGAGACACGCCTTCCTTCAGAAACATCACATCGAGACCTTTTTCATCGTGCCATCACACAGACGCAAAGTACGCCGCTATCATCTTCTTCTTCTTCTTCTTCTTCTTCTTTGTGCATTCTCTCTCTGTGTGTTATAATAGTTAATCCTCTGATGCAGAGAGGGAGGCCGGACCAATGAGTTAAGCTGACGTACACATGGCAAGGATCACTATCTTTCACCACTTACTGTACATGTGCACAAGAGCCGAGTGTGTGTCTACGGGTGGCATTTTAAATCCGCAGCTGCAGTATTTGTGACCACACACACACAGATACGCACAAATAAACACTCGACATATCCAGGTTCTCACCTTTTACTGTAAAAATCCCACTCAAGCCTACTTTATTTCCATCAATGAGAAAATTCTCCAAAAGCACATTCGAATTTGAGCTCAAGGTTGTCGGTAAAAGAGAGAAACATTAGTTTTAAGGTTAAATTTAGTGAAGATCAAGACAGCGTGGTTGTAGGTTTTAGATATTGCCATGATATTTTGAGGATTTCTAATTTCTGATTTAGCACCATAGAAAGAGCAACATTTCCACTTTATTCCTCAAATTACTGAATTCCTATCAGCTTGAACTGTAGCATGAAGTTAATGCTAAGCTAACATAGCATGTTAAATAAAGGCCTACACATTCTAACACACGTTAAAGTACAATAGACTGTAAAATACAAATACTTACTGACTCATCTTTTGTCAATATCATTTGTTCAACCTTTTAAAAATAAATCACATTAATATAGTTTTAGACATAGGCAATTTTGTACGTTATAATATCTTTTTTTAATGTGTAAAATACTAATCTAAGCAATCCTACATGCAAACATGTTCAACACTAGCTACATAAAATTATCTTGTGATGCTAAATGCTAAAAAGGACGTATCTCAGCATGCTCAGTTTAGGCTTTTTATATGATTACATGCATACACCTTTGAATGCAGGACAAAAACAATTACATTTTCTTTTATGGTTTGCTGAAAATAAGAAGTTGGACTGAGTTGCAAATTATGGGCTAGTTTTATATCTAAAGTTTGTAAAATTAGGCAAACTAGCAGAAAGAAACGCACATGTAAAATGAGATCAGTTTATTTAATTTGTTTAACAGTTTGTGTGTTTATATATTCTGTCTATATTTTAGCACTATTAAGTTGTACATATTGTCCAGTATAACATTGTGATGGTCAATTTGAGGATTTATCATCTGTCAGTTAAAAGTCAGTGGAAAATCTGGAGAGAAGTTGCTGATGCGGCCATGTGAGCAGTACATCTGTGTGTTTTTGTAGATCAATGATCACAAATAAATCATCTCTGTTTGAAGTCACAATTTTAGATTATAGGTCAAATCAAGTTAGAAAAGTTTTATTTTTGAACATTGCACATACTATAAACATGTGGGAGGCTGTTTCAGAGAGTGGAAAACAGCCTGCTCATAGTTTAGTGCCTTGAATGAAGAACTGTTTATGTGAGGAGATCATATATGTTACCAGGAGCAAACTCAAACCTTATAACGTGTCCCGTACGTCTCAATATCTGGTCGTTCTTTTTTTCCTGTTCATCTCATTATCTTCGTCTCCTCTCTTCCAGATCTTTCCCGGTCTTATTCTGTCAGACATCAAACCAGCCAAGAGGATGAAGTTCAAGACGGTGTGCTACCTGCTGGTGCAGCTGATGCACTGTCGGAAGATGTTCAAGGCCGAGATCCCCTTCTCCAACGTCATGTCCTGCGATGATGACGACAAGGTATTTAACAGGCAGAGCCTGTATCTCATAGAAAAGCATCACATTTGTTTAAACTATTTGCATGCATGTGTGTACCACTACTGTGCAGGGTAGATATACATATATCTGGGTTACGTAGTAGGAGAATATTATTTTGCCCAAATAATTTCAACTAAAATCGTCGTAAATCCATTATAAAATTCCACTGTGTCACAATGCTAGGATTTTGGCTACTCGGATAATCCATGTAACAATGTGGCTAATGCTATTAGAGCAGATGATACCAGGCTGTGGGTGATTACCAGCAGTCATCGTGAAACCTCATCAGAATCATGAAGTACTGTTAAGAACAGGACCACGGTGGCTGGACAAGAGGTCCGTTATGTCTTTCATGGAATCTCAACCCCTTGTTAATGTTTTTAACAAGGGGTTGACAAGCAGACAACAAGGCAGTTTGATTCAACAGCGCAAGTTTTACTGCATAACACATACAGAACGTCAAAGATAAACTCACACAGGACAGGGAGTTGACACAGACTAAATACACAGGGGAACGAGCCACAGGTGGAAACAATGAGGGCGGGGCTTGCAATCACACAGGAGGGCGGCACATGAGGAGACAAGGTGAGTGACAGACAACACAACAGACACAGACAGTGAACGCAGAACTACCCAGAAGGTCTGAGTGTAACAAGTACTAAATGCATGGCTAAACTCACACAGTTGGGCGGATTATGGCTAGCAGGCTATTTCTGACAGGCAGACCCTGCGAGTCCACGTCACCAATCATGAACCATCGAACACCGATAGGGCGAGGAACAAACCAGCAGCACTGTGACTCACTCGATGCAAGCAAATATACCCACAAAGATGATGAGAAACACGTGAACAAGCTCAAATCAATGCTTATATTCAAACACACACACACACACACACACATATATCAGTTCCACGTGTACACACACACACACTCAGCCAGTTTAAAAGAAGTGACTTGACGTCATAATACCCATTGCACTGATTTTTTTTTTCAACAAGTAGTTGTATTGCAGGCATACTAAAGGATCTATGATGCTGCAACATCTAGAAATCCAGATTATTGTGTTTGTGTGTGCGAGTAGCAGATTAGGAATCCAAGCAGGATTTCACTCACAAATGGACATACAAACCCATTAAAAGGATATATATATTTAAGCAATAAGGTACGAGAGGCAGTACTGTGTCGTGCAATAATGTACTGTTCAAGGGAGTTGTTAGGCCCGACGCGCAGCGGAGGGCCGGCAAACCCTTGAACTGTACATTATTGTAGACACAGTACTGCCTCGAGTACCTTATTGCTTTTATAATACGGGTACCTGCGACTTTATAAATAGTAATGTAAGCTGCCTTTCAGCACAAAATAGTTGTAGCCGGCAAAACGTTGTGTATCGCATTTCAGCGACAGAGAAAATAGTCCCGGGACGCACGGGACGCACATACGGGACTATAAAACGGACGAGCTCCACTTCTTTGCCTTAAAAAACTCCTTGGTGAGCTCAGCAACACCAAAAGACCCGGAAGACCACGGAAGACAACTGTGGTGGATGACAGAAGAATCATTTCCCTGGTGAAGAAAAACCCTTCACAACAGTTGTCCAGATCAAGAACACTCTCCAGGAGGTAGGGGTATCTGTGTCAAAGTCGACAATCAAGAGAAGACTTCACCAGAGTAAATACAGAGGGTTCACCACAAGATGTAAACCATTGGTGAGCCTCAAAAACAGGAAGACCAGATTAGAGTTTGCCAAAAACCATCTAAAAGAGCCTGTACAGTTCTGGAAGAACATCCTATGGACAGATGAGACAAAGATAAACTTGTACCAGAATGATGGGAAGAGAAGAGTATGGAGAAGGAAAGGAACTGCTCATGATCCAAAGCATACCACCTCATCAGTGAAGCATGGTGGAGGTAGTGTTATGGCGTGGGCATGTATGGCTGCCAATGGAACTGGTTCCCTTGGATTTATTGATGATGTGACTGATGACAAAAGCAGCAGGATGAATTCGGAAGTGTTTCGGGCAATATTATCTGCTCATATTCAGCCAAATGCTTCAGAACTCATTGGACGGCGCTTCACAGTGCAGATGGACAATGACCCGAAGCATACTGCGAAAGCAACCAAGGAGTTTTTTAAGGCAAAGAAGTGGAATGTTCTGCAATGGCCAAGTCAATCACCTGACCTGAATCCAATTGAGCATGCATTTCACTTGCTGAAGACAAAACTGAAGGGAAAATGCCCCAAGAACCAGCAGGAAGTGAAGACGGTTGCAGTAGAGGCCTGGCAGAGCATCACCAGGGACGAAACCCAGCGTCTGGTGATGTCTATGGAATCCAGACTTCAGGCTGTCATTGACTGCAAAGAATATTCTGAATATTCTGATATATAGATATTACTAATGCTGCATTAGTTTGATTTCTGCAAGCAACTCCAAAATCCTTTGTTCCTGAATTACTTGGCAGGTATTGTGAATATGTATTTTTTATTTTGTTAGTGAACCTAAATTGAGCCCAAAAAAATTACACCAATGCGATGCAACTATTTATTGGGTTTCTAGTAAAAATCATTGTTTCAGGATGTGTCAAAATTGTAGTTTTCTTGACACTAGTGCAGCAATCTACTTTATTCTGTCTTGTTTCAAAGTTAATGACAATTCCTGAAACAAGGAAAACTGCACCGGGAACATTAGCATTTTTACGAGAATCACCTTCCGCCTTGACAGATGAAAATGAGACAAAATGTCTTGTCGAGATTGATGTGCAGCATGTAGGATCAGAGAACAGTAATTATGTTACAACCTCTGTATCACTTGCAGTGCAGCTGGATGATTAAGTGAGCTGTTTTCAATTTCACTCCGTAGTAGCGGATGTAAATTTGAAGAAAACTTCACACTCTATTTATGAAACTGCACTGCAGCTGTCAAACGCCTATAAGTGAGACAGAGAACTGACTGGCAACCGCTCTAATAATAGCTACAGTAACGACTTGAACTATAAATAACTACAGCGTACAAACATGTGCCTGTTTTATGACAGATAAGGCATATTTAATAACATGCTGTGTATTTAAAAAGGCTAACAGTTGCATCCCATTTTTTATGTTTTTGTATTCTATAACTAGTCTCTGTCTGTCTGTCTGTCCTTTAAGTTTCTCACCAAACGTTCATCCGATACACTTCACACTTGCCGTGTGTGTTGCTGAGGAGCCGAGGAAGTGCAGTGTGGAGTGTTAAGTTGTTTGGATGAGCGGTTCTCTGCAAAGCTGCAAGCAGCAATACCAGAAGTCAAGCAATCAGCAGAAAGGGCACTGCACTAGTTTTGAAATACTGTAGAAACAAACATCCACGAGATGAAAACCTCCCTCCCATCCCAAATAACACAACATTCTCGGTAAAAAGAGAAACTTATGAAGCTTGACAAACATAACATTGAATATGATGGACAAGCAAGTCATTGTAGATATGGGTCATTTAAAAAAAACTAAACTAAACACACCCATACAGACAAAAACGTGATGTTATCATTGTGAAAGGATAATTCATGCTTTTTTTTAATACTGTGCAGTTTGTTGCACAGATAAGTATGGTTATTTTCCACGTGGGCCTTATTTTGTTAGTTTAATGCATCTGACAGTTGAGATTAACGAAAGGCATCTCCACATGACTTATGCCAACTCCATCAAACCCAAAAGGCAATTACTGTAAAACGCACAATAACAATCAAACCACGGTGGAATCTGCCTAAATCTTCTGAATAATTACTGCCTGGAACTTCACTTTGTTGTGGCATTAGTACTACATGTAATTAGCAGCTGGCAAAAAAGTCCATACTTCATATCATCAGATTGTAAATTAGACCTTTTAAACTGAGAAATGTAATATAAAATGTCCTCTTGTTCATGAATTCATTCTAATTTTATAACACGTTACCAGGTTAGAGTGACATTCAAAATTTGCCCACGTTAAAATAATTGGCTTTATCTTACTGGAGCATGGTGACACGTTAACTAAACATTTTTTTCTCGAAACATTAGCTATGATACGTGCTATCTAAACACTAGCATTAGACTAGACTCAAATGGTACATGGTAAATGCTACATGCTAACTGTAGGCATGTTGACTTGCTCGCGTTTTAGCATCCGCTCAGTCTAAAAACTCTTGAGGCTGACCAGATACAGTTTATAAAAAAAACATATTGTCAGAATAAAGGTGATATACTGTATACGTACATACTGTGGGGAAAATAATCCAGAAATAAGGTAATAGACAATCAACAAAAGTGAAAGTAGTTGTCTGTTGCAGTGGCATCCTTCAGGACCTCTCAGCTGGACTGAGCCCTCACACACAGGTGACTTAGAAAATGAATTGTGACTGCTTTCTGTTTAGGGTTACCAGTCAGGGCTCTGGTCATGCTGGCTGCAGAACCATCGTTAATGTGATTAATTACAGCTGCACTTTTGATTTAAGACTGTGTCTGAGCCATTTGGGCTGCGGTGCAGATTTGAGGTAAATTATAACTTTATTTATGACTAGGACGTCTGTATCCGCTTCCAACCAAAGGAAAGTTGGCCATGCGCGATTATCCTGATAACAGAAATGTGCTGCTTTGGAATCTCCCAGAATGCAATGTGTGCAGGATGATACTTTTAAACATCTATGCAGACTTAAGGAAAGACACCATGCAAACGCACATTCTTGCCTCCTTGCACTGGCTCCCTGTCCGCTATCAAATCTAATTGAAAATCTTGAAGATCTTCCAACCATGGAGAGTTAACTACTGGATCACATGATTAAGTCTGAAGTTCCTTTTGCTTTTGCCTTTTTTCACCTGAAAACATCAGATTGACTGAGCCTGTAATTAGTTTTGTCATTTGAACATATTTTTATATTCTCGCTTTACAGATTGGATTGATTTGGTCTCTTTTATTGGGCTTCCTCTTTTTCATCATGTAATTATAGGCTTATGTTTTATATTTAATACCTGACTGCAGCCAGTAATTAGTCACCCTTAATTTACATCTATGCTTTTCTTACTGTGTCAAAATGCCTTTGGTGAAAAAGGCATATACTGTATATATATATATATATATATATATATATATATATATATATATATATATATATATATATGTGTGTGTGTGTGTGTGTGTGTGTGTATATATGTTTCCATGAGTGTATTTGCATGTAGCAACCTGATGCTATTTGTGTTTTTTAAAGCGCTATATGAATAAACTTGAACCAAACCAACAGTTTAAATCACGACCCTCCAAAGACAAACTTGACATTTTTTCCAACCCACTTTTCTGTCCATATGTGATCAAACAACTACTTCCTCAGTGTATAACGTGCTTCGTGGCCTCACAGGGCCAGCATGGCTGCAGGCGTTTCATCTCGTTCCCTCCGATGTCTGTAAAGTAATGACAACATCTTACAGCGGTAAAACGCTGACCTCGCAACACATTGGTATCGGTAAGCCTCAGGACGCCGGTCCGCTTGAACAGAGACTCATTGGGTTGCCTTCTCGCTGTGTCTGACAGCGGAGAGCCATGCGGAACGCGTCGGAGAAGCTGAGGAGCCGGACGTCCTTCTCCGCCACGGCCGTGCAGAACTCCCCGGGATCACGAGTCAACCGCTACATTGGGCGGCTCATCGAGGCGCGGCAGACCGAGTCCGAGACAACAGACCTCAACTACATCACCCTGTTCTACAGGAGCAGAGACCGGGAGCGCAGGGTGAGGACACGCGCTATGGCCATCTGCAGAGTAGCCGGCAACATGGATTCATGTTTACAAAATGCAACAAATATGTACTTTCCTCATCACGCAGAGCGTAACCTGCTTCGTGACTGCACTCCCTTCTTCTCTCACAAACACCCAACACTGGCTCTAATTTCTAATTCCTCCCCTTTCTCCCTCTCTCCCACGCCTGTTGTCTGTGATGTATGTGTGTGTCGCTCTCTATGTGTGTGTGTGTGTGTGTGTGTGTGTGTGTGTGTGTGTGTGTGTGTGAAGAATCCACCCACCTTCTCAGGAGGGGGTGCAGATAATGATTTGGGAACGTCTGAGCGGGACACGTGATATCTTTCTGCTGTGTGTGCGTGGGAAGAGCCATAAAGGAGACACAGAAGAGGGATGGGTTTGTGTGTGTGTGTGTGTGTGTGTGTGTTTGTGTGTGTGTGTGTGTGTGTGTGTGTGTGTGTGTGTGTGTGTGTGTGTGTGTGTGTGAGAGAGAGAGAGAGAGAGAGAGAGAGAGAGAGAGAGAGAGAGAGAGAGTATGTCTTTGTCTCTGTGTAATCTAGACGTTCAAACTGGTTGCAGACAAATTAAAACTAATTGTTTTAACAGATTTTAGAAGTCTCTCCACCAGTGGAAACCAATTAAGACTCAAATTGGTGTTTATTTGTTCCCACGCAACCCGGACGAAGACATCTTTCATATACTCATATTCCAGGACACGTTTCGTTGTCCCAGAAACATAGATCATTTCACATCACAGCTGATTAATGTAGATTCATTAAAAGCAATTTGCTGCGATAAAAGCTTTAATCTCATGCACGAATAAAGAACCCCTTCCAGGGCTGTGTGGTGAGATCTGAACTTGTTCAAAATTTAAAAAAAAAACAATAACCCTGATGTCATGTTCGATCCAGCGCAACACGTGCCGGCTGGCTTTATCCTTTCTCATTTCCCTGCACATGAACGCACAGGAAGGTCATTCTTTAGTCAATTGGTCGGTCAGTTGCTACGACTCTTTGGTCAAAATTATCTTGACAACCAAGGGAGGGATTAATTGCTGTGAAATCTAAGACCATTTAAAACAGCCATGGTTGCTGTTAACTTTTATGCAAATGTCTTCCAAAGACCCGTCATAACGCAAATGCCCTGGAGAGCACGACCGCACTCTACATCTGAAAAAAAAATCCACAATGTCACACTTCACCGTGGAAAAGGACATTATTTGCTCCTGCTTTTACCGAGACATAAATACACATCTGACAGGATGGATATGGCGAATGCTTCTCATGTTGACATTTTCTCTCCGCTTTGTCCTTCAGTACCACGAGGTGAACGACGACCATTTCATCAGTGCGGTGGTTCTCTCTCTGATCCTCGCTGCTCTGTTTGGCCTTATCTATTTGCTAATGATCCCACAGTACGTGAACACACACACACACACACACACACACACACACACACACACACACACACACACACACACACACACACACACACACAGTTTTTCCATTCCTGTAGCGTAATTGGATGGATCTCGCTAGGGTGTAGTGAGACAATAAAACAAGGAAGGTGTTTTCACTGCAGTCAGTGGAAATGTGGGAAAGCCCTTCTCACTCCGGTCTCTCCTCTCCTCTCTCAGGGGGATGCTGGTGCTATTGCTGCTGCTGCTCTGTGTGTGTTTCCACGTGGCCTGTGTCATGTACCTGCATCTCTCCAGTGTTCAGGTAAGACCGGTCTTTGATGGCACAAAACAGATGCCCTGAAATGGTTTAAGCGGCGCTTTGGGAGAGGAAATGAACGAAGATGCCAGTCAGTGCATCAGTAGTGGATGTTGCCAAAAATGTGCTTTACTCACACATGAATGAGTGTTGTAGCTCCCACCAGGAAGATAACATCACACTGGGGCTGCAACTAAAGTTAATTTAGATGATCGATGAAGGTGTCATCTCATTATAGTTATAGTTATAGCTAGAACTGAATGTTTTTGCATTTGTGCTTCATGAATGACTTCAACAATTCATTTTCCAATGAGTTTTCTGCAACGCGACGAATACATGAATTGACTAATCGTCTCTGCACGACACGAAACAAAGCATTTAGACTCTTTCAGACACAAATTGTCTGTCTGTTCAGAATCACAAAGACTTTATGTGACAAACTATTCTAAAGTCAAAAGTCCACGGTTAAAAGCGATCAAAAATGTAGTAAGTAGACCTTTGAGTCCAGACTAGAGTTGCCATATTACAACACAAAATTAAATATATTAAATGCATTACATTATTTATATATAATCTGTAAATGATTATGTATTATTGTAGATAACATATCAAGCAGTATGTAAAGCAATAATAAAACAGTAGTAAAATTAGCTCATCCTTCACCAGGCGCAATTAAAGGGATGTACACATTAATGTGTCAATAATTATAATAGTCTAAAATACTTTGTTATGAAATTAGCGATCATGCACTATGAGTAGTTTTACTTTTGATAAAATATAATGAATAAATGCAGGACTTTTACTTATAACAGAGTATTTCTACACTGTATACTTGCCAGTCAGGCTGGAGCGACTGTGACGTCTTCTATATGCTTTGACTTCACGTTCATGCTCTCCATATGACACTGTGGTATCATGCTGCATTGAACTGTCATCATATCCTTTAAGCGCCTCCTCTAATGGGCCTGCACATAATGAGCCACGCCACAAAATGCACTCATTTCATTTCCACTCCTGGCTAATGATGTGTCCAAAATGCTATTGGGGCAGATAAACAGGTGCTTCATTTCCTCTTTCCTCTCTCCTCTGGTTTTAGTGCCAACCGGGCTGCCTCACCATCCAGATCCGAACAGTGCTGTGTGTCTTCCTCGCTCTGCTCACCTACTCTGTTACCCAGGCCTGTGTGGTAAGATTGTACTTTTTATATGTACAGTATATAATAATTAGTTCAATTCAAGATTCTTTGTGAAAAACAACATATTTCAAAATCAATTCAAAGCGCTCTACAGCGACAAGACGGTTAAAAATGTTAAACTAAATAAGAATATAGTGTGAAAGTTCATTACTGACCTCAATTCAAGTTAGATTTAACTTTTTCTGTGGCTTTCAACCGCATCTCACGGCCTTCCTGAGTGGATGCCGTTCGCTCAGTTGCCTTTATGTGCGCTCAGTAATATGATGTAAAATGCAAGTCTCTGAGGAAGACCACAAGATACAGTCGAAAGCTCCAGAAAATTTAACTGTGTGGATCTTAGGTCATGGCTTTTGTGTGTCAGACTGAAAATATATCAGTGTGCATGTCAACCCATTACAAATAATGCATTAATTGCTTATAAATGATAAACACAGAGGTGAAAAATATCAATACAATGGCTTAAAGGCCTGTATGAAAAATAATGGTAATAAAACAATGCAGTACATCATGTAGAACCAAGCTTTTCAGGAACAGTTGGAAACAGTGCCATCATTTCATTGTCAGTTCAAGTCTCTGCAGTACGCGAGCTGGCAGAGTCACAGCCGAGCAGATGTTGCTGTCTCAGAGTCTCAGAAGAATAAAACATGCAGTGTTCAAGTGTAAAATAACCATTTAAATATTTCAAACGCAAATTGGTTGGTGTCAGCGTCGGCTCCAAAACTCGGTCAGGCTCAGATGCGTGTCTTTGTGTGGATGTGTGACTACTGTAGATGTAAAATGACATAAAGCAAAGGATGTCAAGAAGAAATGGCCCCACAGCCTTTTTATAATGTTCATTATCAGTTCATCTAATCATTGCATGTTTGTTCTTTGATGTATACAAAATGACAAAGATGAACCAGATGAACCTGAGCCTGAAACAGCTTGTTTTGTGAAAGAAACGGTCAATTTGGGATTGTTTGTTTTGTTTGCTCCATTGTCTTTCTATATTTTTGTTTTGTTTTGTACTGTTTTGTCTCTGTCAAGCGTCTTTGAGCATCTGGAAAAGCGCTATATAAATTAAATGTATTATTATTATTATTATTAAAACCCCAAAGAAGCGCATGCCGGGCTGCAGCTCTGTGAGCCTCCAGCCATACGATGCAGAAACATGTCCCCTGTCACCGTTATACTATTGGAGACTAGATTATATCAGTTGATTATTATTTCTCATGCATTAATGTAAAAGCTGGGGGGGTTTTGTGTTGTAGTTGGTTGAGGTCCATCTTATTTCTCAGAAAGTAATACATATTTCCACTATAGCTTAATCTGCTGATTATTTTTAGTTTGGACACATTAAATCCACCTCTCCAGCATGACATGCAGTGTGTACCCAGGCATTTTTTTTTTACTTTTGTATATTTAAAGTATACTTAAATTTCCAATAGTTTATTTAAAATATACTATCAAAGAAGTGTACTTTCGGCAAATATACAAAAAGTATACTTTGTATATGTTTGCAGAAAGTACACTTCTTTGATAGCATATTTCAAGTATACTACCAAAGAAGTGTACTTTCTCCAAATATACAAAAAGTATACTTTTTATATATTTGCTGAAAGTACACTTCTTTGATAGTATATTTCAAGTATACTATCATAGAAGTGATGAAGATATATCTTTATCACTTCATTGCATCATCATACATAGTGTCCGGCTGTTTAAAGTGTGCACATATCCGTGGTTGTTCCTCCCTTGCCATCCCGTCCCCCAGGTGGGATGCGTTCCTTGGGGAAGAGTCGGGACCAACGCCAACCTCTCGCTGGAAGACTTCCCTGCAGACGGCAACAGCACAGCAGCGGACAGAGCTTGCACCAACATGGCGTACTCCCTGCTGTCCTGCGTGGCCGGCACCCTCACTCTGGTCCCCTACCTCCGAGTCTCCTCGGTCCTCAAGATCCTGCTGCTCCTCCTCCTCTCGGTCACCTACACCGTGGTCATGGAGACCAGCGGCTATCGCCAAGCCGTGGGGTACGACTGAGCTGCACGTGACGTGTAGTTTGATGTGGAAAAGATGTGTGTTTGTGGTCCAATGTTATTCATATATAGCATATTTATGTGTCGTCTTCTCTTGTCATTTGCCCGAAAGGGAATTGAAAGAAGCAAACAGCCCATTTTGTTTCTCCGTGTCTTTCAGAGGAGGGTTCCTCCACTCACGGGGTTATGATCCCGTGTTGGCTGCCGTGCTGTTTTCTGGAGCTCTTGCTCTGCATTCAAGACAGCTGGACCTGAAGTTGCGGCTCGACTATCTCTGGGCGACTCAGGTGCGGTTGCGTGGACACGTGGCACACCTGTTACGGCTTCGTATGTGCACATGTTCTTGTGCACCGCAAAACATCTTCTTATCAAGTCTGCCTGTAGATGGGTGGATAAGTAATATTCAGAAGATGGCAGTAGCTCAGGTCGTAGGGCAGGTTGGCTGTCAATCAGTGTAGAGTTGTTGATATTCAGCGCTTCCTGGCAACAGCTTACAGCTCAAGCGTCATTGTTCTTTATTCTCTTGTTTCAAGACACAGACAAAAATGTCGACCAAGAAAATGAAACCAAAGAAATTCACCAAGACAAAAGGTTCAGACACGACAATAACCACGTTGTTTTGTGATGGAAACGGTTGGGGACCTTTGTCACTGTACTGTCAGCTTTTCAAAACAAAGGTTTTTGAGATTCAATGTTTAATGTTTGTGTCTTTGCATGCACAGTCTTGTGTGGATCATGTCAGTGAGGATGTTTCTATTTTAAGAATGACAGTGAACATTTGCCTTGTTTGCAAATCAGTATCTCCCTCTAGTGATAAGGATAAGCAATTGCATCTATCTTCTGAGCTGTGCGACAAGAAAGGTCCATTGTATGTGGACACTGTAGCATCAGTTTCATTTTGGATTGATATCCTTGTTCCTCTGTCAGGACTCACCTCTCCTTCTCCACTTGTGTGTGTTGTGTAAATTGCGGATCCAGGCGGAGGAGGACAGATGTGACATGGAGAAGGTGAAGCTGGACAACAAGCGGATCCTGTTCAACCTCCTGCCGGCTCATGTGGCTCAGCACTTCCTCATGTCAAACCCCAGGAACATGGTGAGCATCCACAGACATGTCCAGGCTCGTCCCACATGGATCATCACACTAAAAGACAGTTAAGGATCCTGGAACCAGCAACGACTTTCCAGTGTTTCCTGATACACCCAGGAAGTGAAAAGACACACCCAGGTTAAAGCTGGGCCCAAATTTAATGAAATATTCTTTTGACATCAAGATCAGTGATTTGAGCGATGTCCTGTTGCGAGCAGTTTAAAAACAGTTACACACAAGTCTAAAAACTTCATTTTACTACGACTCATCTTATGACCCATTGTGAGATCCTGGCTCCACAATGGAAACACTGGTTTATGTTACCTACAGTATTGTTTCAGCATTAAAATGTCAATATTTCAATTTGAAGCATGCCCTACACATTGAAACATGCAGACTACTTCTGTTGTTTCAACAATTATGTGTAATTCAGGGCATCTGATTTCACAGCAAAAAAAACGATAATAAAAAAAAAAGTACAATATTTTATGTCACTGTATGATTGATTAAGAAAAGTAACTAAAATAAATAGGCACATAATTAAACATTCAAATATATTATAGCAATATTGTAACATTTTATAATAATGACGTCAGAAATGACAAACTAGAATCCAAGTATGTTAAGCTAACTGTCATGCACTAAACCCGACCAGAAGACATATGAATATTATGCAGGGCCTAATAAAGTTACTCAGTCCTGCTGGATGATATAATACATCTCCTGCTACTTACATGAACTATATAAAGCATATTCAATAACACATTTCTTCAGGCAGACAGAGCTTGATTTAAGGAAATGACCCTCTTCGTGAAATGAGATGGAGCAAGTGTTTCTCCTCAAGCGTCTGTCCGCACAGCTGCAGCTAAAAATGTAGTTTCCTTGGATCTCAGGGCTGATAAAGTTCTGCAAACAGTAATGACATGCATGAGTAAATCCGCTGCTGACATGGCTGTTACAGGGACAACCCATGCAGATCATTATTTTTAATTAGTCCCACCTTTTCAGTCTCATTACCGCGGGTTTTGCACATGCTGCCGCTGGTTTTAAAGCCAACTTATACTGCCACAACATACCACTTTGACATACAGAGGTCTTTTAACCCCTAAATCCCCACTTGGCTCGTAGGATATTTAAAACCATCTAATGAGCTTTATGATTCAGGTCTTTTAGGTAATGATGCAGAGGGATAAGTAGATATTTTGCTGATTAAAACTGGAGCAGCTTACAGGCTTCATGTTTGCACTTCCCATATCCCAAAGAAAGTGTGGAGGTCGTAACGTGGGAACTACCCAGCTGTTTAGGACAGCAGTACTGCTGCAGCGGACCATGTGTTGCACTGTTGAAGTGGAAGTGAGAGCTGACAGCCCTGTGTGTCTGAGTCCATTGATTGATGAACATCCCCTCCACTGATATCCCCTTCCTCCCTTTCTCAGGAAGTGATGAAAACATACATCCTTTCAGGAAATGCATAGCCCCTCAATAGAACAAGTTTGGTTTATAAACACTAAACTGTTTCCATATTTGTTATGCTGCGCACTTATTGTAGCGACATTTAGTTAGTATCCAAGTGTATTATGTAAAAGTCATGAGTATACAACATGGATGGAAACATTAAGTATGGAGCTGATGGCCCATAACCAGTACATTTGTGCCAAATAAAATAGATAATTCCTTTCAGGAGACATTTTCAAATGAATATTAAAAGGCAATAAAGTGGAAGCAAACTCACAAACTCATATTTTAACTTTTAACATTAGTTAAAAGTTAAAATATGCAGGGTTTCCTTTAATTTCTCCTATTCTCAATCTTCTATATAGTTTATATTCTAAAGTCTACTTTTCAAAATAGACAAAATAGCAGGAAATATTATCATGAAGGTTATGTTCATTTGCAGGGAGACTGTGTAATTGTAATACTTTATATATTTTGTGTAAACAGAAGAGAACTATTAGGACACAGCTTTGATGTGGCAAGCCAGAAGTTATCCTGTTAAGCATATTCAAAACAAAGCATAATGAGCTCAAGAACTGCAAGAACATACCGAGTCTCTGATATGGGTCACGCTCCAAAAATACAGGATCCTACGTTTCCCAAAATGATAAATGTCCATGTTCTTCAAACCACATGCCCTTATGTTTGTTATTCTTCTGTTAAAAATGTAAAGACTACAATCCCATACTAAATTAACCCTGATGACATCACAACGACATCATCCAGAGTTATTTTCTCACAACTGACTGGGACTCCTGCAGAGCCACAGATTATATTAACAAGTGCATCTGAGTCCTATGAGTCCTTTATTATTCAAAAACACATGAAAGAGCAATACTGTATGCACTGGATGACATGTTCCTTCATGGCAATGGACATGGCCATCGTAGTTTATTTTTAAAAACATCTCCAGAACTGCCTTTTCACACCTTGAGCAGACGTAACCGAGCCTGCTCTGAAACATGGTTCCATGTTAACACTGACGAGCTGAGAGAAATAAACTACAATGGATCACAATCATCGTTATGACAGAATATAATACCCAGTTGCAGCAGTGTAGTTTCCTTTTAACAGTGGAGCTCTTTAGCACGGAGGCATAAGCCACAAAGGCTTTGGCCACACAGACAGTTAGTAGGTTAAATTCATTGTTGATTTAGCTAAAAAATTATAAAAATCAAAAAGTAACAGCGGTCTTATCCTTTAACAATCAGCGGGCTGTGCATCAGTTGGTGCTGGGATCATCTGAGGCGAACACTAGTAAACACTGGGGGCAGGAAGTCAGGAAGTATGTTGCCGGCACATCGGTGACCCCTCGGAGCTACAGTGTATAGAAAGGCTTCCTTTCTTTCCTCTGGGCTAAAGTTCACCCGTACACTGTATTCACAACACGGCACAGTGGGACTCTTCTGCCAGGAATTCAAAGTTTCACCGCTCCAACACAACGATTTAAAAATAGCTTTGCAGCATTGGGAACAACTCGGCCACACGCAAACATACTGGTTTTATTTGCCCTTTACGTACACAACCTCAGTCAGTATGTGACCTGCAACCCAAAAGGTTGTCTTTGGTTGCTTTATGTGCTTGTTTTGTATTTGCGAATGACTTGGCAATTTTGCTGTCAGAAACAACATAACCATGAGGCGCTCTTGAGTCTTGAATCATTTCAATTGTGCCACAGTTGGGTCTTAAGTGCACAACGTATGGCTCAATAATACAAGTGTTTTTATAACAAGAGACCATCTTGCGAGGGAACACAACAATGACCGCTTCCACACTTCCTGACCCCCTAATCGGACCCCTCACTTGGACAACACCCATCTTCAAACCTGGCCTTCATTTTAATCCCAATTGGATTTCCATTTACATCGCGCCTTTACGGTTTTCCAACCACGCAAAGGGCTCTACAATACATGCCAAAATTCTCCCATTCACACACACATTCAAACACTGATGGCAGAGGCTGCATTACAAGGTGCCACCTGCCCATCAGCATCTAATCTAATGCTCATACACACTCACTCACACACCAATGGCTCAGCATCTCTCCCAAGGACTTTGACATGCAGACAGGAGGAGCTACAGATCCTATTGCACTACCAAGTTTCGTAACGGCTTCTTTCACGATTGTGATGCTGTGGTGGTGACTAAATCAGTCCTCAGACAGACAGAGATACATATAAACAGGTGGTAAAGTACTCAAAACTGCTTCTGTGGTACTTCCTGCTACAGTGGGTGTCTCCAGGACCACATGATGATACACACACACACAGACTCACAAGTTGAAAACAATACCACGTTGCTGTCCCGCCTGGTAATTGAACTAATGGAAGCTATATTACATTATGAAGAGGCCTAAAGATAAATTACAATGGGAAAGAAAGGCATAACGTTCTGGTCCATCTAGTTTCCATTAGTGAAAGTAGATTAAATGTCGCTTGAAGGTGTTCAACAGGAGTCAATATGTGCAATAAGGAGTATAGGTATAGGAAGAGGCCATAATACACAGAACACAGTGTTATTTGTTTTTAAGTGGACTATTTCCTCTGTGGAAAGTATAGTTCAAACGAGAACTGTTCACAGTGAGGTCTGTGGATGAACAGAGGGACTCTTCATCTCGATTGTACTGACGTGAAGGCAGACATTTCAAAGTCCGATATCTCAGAACTTGACAAAAGAAATGCCTTGTGATTCCCACAGTAGTGCAGTAGTCAGACCAGTTTTGACTTAGCGTCTCTGCCCTCCAGGACCTGTACTACCAGTCCTACGCTCAGGTTGGAGTGCTGTTCGCCTCCATCGCCAACTTCAACGACTTCTACATTGAGCTGGACGGGAACAACATGGGCGTCGAGTGCCTCCGGCTGCTCAATGAGATCATCGCTGACTTTGATGAGGTGAGTCAATTCTTTGTTGCGTCTTAAATCTGCAGTTTTCATATGTTTTCCTGCAGTTTTCATGTCTGCTTGCTCTGCCTTTGATGCCTTTGATGCTCTGGTGCAACATGACTTCAACAATGTCCTTCTCAAAAAATACACTGTGTTTATTGATGCAATATAATAAGCAATGGTTGCGTTTGGGAAAGTTCTTCAAAATAAGGAATTACTTACAGATGACTTTTGGCCTGCTTGAATCTATCATCAACAACATAAAGCATCAATTTACTCAAACACACCAAAATAGTCTATTTTAAATTGCATTTGGATTTGTTGGCCAAACACAATCTATAGTATATAGGAACTTAAACTGATAATTTACCCCAATTTGATTTGACAGTTGTATTAGTAGTAATGCCTTCCTCCTGTTTTTATCTCCTTTTTCCTATTGTATCACCCCTCCAGCTGATGGACAAAGAATGCTACAGGGATATTGAGAAAATCAAGACTATTGGGAGTACATACATGGCTGCAGTAGGGCTGGTTCCTACAACTGCCTCCAAGGTACACATGCAGCAGCTATATTTGATCCTGTGTGAGTTTTTGTGTGTTTGTGTTTGCAGGGTATTAGCGCGCTTTGAAATTGTTCAGAATGGACACGGCAGTTTCGAGAGGCCTAATATTTGCAGGTAGCTATTTTCTGGGCGTTGATATTTAGAACGCTGTCACGTTTCACTCAACAAATCCTCTGCGAGGGATTAACGGCCTCTGTGGCTCAGCATATTTTGCATTCATAAAGTTTCTTTAAATCCTGCAAAGCTGACAAACAAAAGAGCCCTTTCTGCAACTCCTGCAAAACTTCCCTCAAACTTAACAGTCAGTCACAAAGGTGGTTTGACTCTGGGGAAATACCCTGGGGTGTGCTTTTGTGGCGGTCATAGAAGATAAAATCACATCAGGGAAATAGAACTGAAGGGTAAAATAACTTCCTAACTTGGATGTAAGCATGCTCGGTTTATGCATTAATCTGTGTTTTCCTGATATTTGTGTGTTTTTCTGCTTCACAGGTGAAGAAGTCCATCACCTCACACTTATGCACAGTGTCAGATTTTGCCATCGATATGTTTGACGTCCTGGATGCCATCAACTACCAGTCGTACAACGACTTTGTCCTGAGAGTAGGCGAGTGAAAGACACACACATGCACACACACACACACACACACACACACACACACACACACACACACACACACACACACACGCACACACTGGTTTATGTAAACATTGGCGTAGGAGCTTCTGACCTGTTGCACTGGACACCACTGACGCTCAGTGCCGGTAAGTTTGGGAGGAAATGCATCACTGGGAGAGCGTTCCCTCCAGGAAGCTCGTCACAGCGAGGCCTGAAGTCCTGGGTTCCATTGTGTTGGGTATCCTGTGGGGACCCTGCAGCAGGAGCCCTTGTTTAATCCCAGCGTAGCCTGGTGTACACAGGGCCATCCTGTCTGCAGGCTGTGGGGCCTCCATGTGCAAGAACCGCATGTGTTTGTGTTCTTGGCTGAACCCCAGTTGCAGAAACGCAACTTTTGAGAATCTGCGTAACGCTGGATTTCCAGTAAGTGCAGCAGCAAAAAAAATAAAAGTTTGGCCTAGTTTCACTTTGTCTGCATGTGCCATGCTGCTGTCCTACCTCCTACATGTGTAGAGCTGTGGCTGTAAAGATGAAGCAACACCATTGATTTGCAATGACATGTCGTGACAGGGATGCCATCCTGTTCTGTTTTTAAGAACAAAATAACCCCAAAACATATGTTGGATGATTAGATGAGTGTACTGTGATCTCACTTAGAGAGCTTGGAAAAGTCGTATTTTTCATTGTTTCAAAACTTGTTTAAGTCGTAATATGCGTACTTTGTCTCAAACACACGACTGACAGCTTTGACAGGAGTTTTCAAATGTCATGTCATTTTAACTGTTAACACTAGGAGACCTTCCTGTGAGTAAACGTTATCCTAAACTTGTGCGTTTAACTTTTTAAACTCTGGGTGCGTTTTGTTCATGTGTTCAGGTATCAATGTGGGACCAGTGGTGGCAGGAGTGATTGGAGCCAGAAGACCTCAGTATGACATCTGGGGAAACACAGTGAACGTAGCCAGCAGGATGGACACCACTGGAGTACAAGGGAAGATACAGGTACAGTACAGCAGTCCACTGCAGGCTGCTTTTTATTCTTTGATAGAGATTATAATCTGTTTCAAAAGAGACCTACTCAAAAGGATAGCATCAAAACAGAAAAACATCCAACCAGAAAAAGCAAAAAAGCATGCTCTTTATGCTAAGCTAACGTCTCATGGCTGTAGCTTTATATTGATCTTACTCGCAGAAATACAACGTATATGGTCGGCTATATGACAATTTCTTCTGTACTTTATTTGAACTGAAATCAACGCAGCTTATTTGAGTTTCCTAATATGAAGAACTGACATCTGTAAAACATCATGAGAAACCCCGTCCCTCCATGTTTCTTCTTCAGGTGACCGAAGACGTCCATCGTCTCATGGCCGACTACTACGACTTTGTCTGCCGAGGCCAGGTCAGCGTAAAGGGCAAAGGTCAGATGCTTACATACTTCCTGGAAGGGCGCAAGCAAGGCAGCAGGCTGTCTCAAATCCAGCACCAGTCCGGCAACGCCGGCGAGCGCCGGTCCAGCGCGCTCGCCCAGGGCACCGTGTGCACCCGGCTAAGCCCCGCCCCCACCGTGACCACCTACGCTAAAAGCAGGACCCAGAGCCCGAGCACGAGCACGGCCAAACCAACCACCTCCACCAGCACCATCAGGTACCTGCCCACTGTCCCCATAGCAACGGTGTGACGGATGCTGTCTCCATGGTGATTGTGGAAAACAAGACATCGAGAGTGGAGGTGGGGAAATAGCGGGGATGGCAACGAAGACAACAGGAGCAGAAAGTTTATTCCAAAAGGAAAAAGTACAGCCGACCTCCACTCTTCTTCTACTGCCTGTGGGAGGCAGCTGAGACCCCGATCATCCGATGGGAGACCTGGACTCGGGCCTGCACTGCGTTTAGGACTGGAGTCAGAGGGGGCCCTCAATCGGACTCTCCCTCCACACTGGAGCCCCGCTTGTTGTTTCCCACCGCAGGGTGTCGTGAACAGGAGGCTTTAGCCACGTCGCTCTGTAGCCAATCAAAGGCCGAGGCGACTCCCAAATAACTGAATCAGCATAAATATAAAAACAATTGCACAATTGATAGTGTAGCACGAAATTCCTTTAACAACTTTAGCTGACCCTTTTCTCTCAGTATAAAACCAAATCAGTGCTGTTGCCTTAGCGACACTCCTCACAATGAGTTTCTTGCCATCGTTTTTGTTGCCTTTTAGAGTATTTATTGATTTATTGGACACCGATTCAGATGAATTACCTTACAGGGGCATTGTTGTTCCAGAGCTATATGTTTTTACAGTGGATGAAGCCAAATGTATAATTGTAACGGTGTAAACTTGCCACAATATGACAGGGCATTGCCTTCTATCACTACATGGACGTTGATGCCCCTTCACTTTAACCCTCCAACGGCACATGAGGTATCTCTTGAATCCCTGAGCCGAGCCGCTCAGTGTCTTTAAGTGCATGATGCCACTGCTGCATTTCAGTCTCGTTTGCTGTCTGTTTCCCTGTGATGCTTGACTTCCAGATTCTTCCTCGTCAAAGTGTAGCAATAAAGCGGTTCGTCTTCTATCTCAGCCCCTTGCATGTAACCAGCTGGACCCTATTTTGACCTGATAGTGTATGTAGCCAATAGAGTGTGCATAGCTAGCCACACCAGTCTGTATCTCCGTGGAGTTGAAGCATGACTTAGAAAAAGTTATTTTCTGTAATCGTGCGAGTGTGATTCCTTCCTCGTGGAATTCCATTTAAAAAAAACAAACATTTTCTTTCTTTCGTTCTGTGTGCTTGTTTATTAAGAAATATTTTCTATTGTTAAGATATTCTGTTGAACTAAAAGCTGCTTTGATCGGGAGAAGAAAACTGGTGTTTATGAGGAGACACCCAAAACCTTCATGTCTCGCTTCCTCATACAAAATCCGATGATTTATTTCATGGTATAGCATGCTACTCACAGTACGGCTTACCACAGCCATTAACTCTCCTCTAATCTGTTCTAGCATGCACTGCCTGCAAGCCTGTGGCTCCTACATGCATGCTTTGATGAAACGTTGATACAGGCCGAGCAGCGGACACACAGTGACTCTTTTTTAATGTAGTCCTCATGCATGCGCTAACGGTAGCGGCCCTCTTGAATGTAAGGTGCTTTTTTGACCCGTGTCTTCTTCATGAGCTTGGCGTGTGAATCTTTGAGGACTTTTTCAGGACGGTTTGACATCAGGCCGGGGGTCCCTCCTCCTCCTCCCCGCTCCTGCTGTAGTCAACAGGTAGCAGGTTTTCAAATGTGCCAACCTATTTTCATAAACATATCAAACCTTTTGGTGTTGAGCTGTAGCACAACTGAATGTGTGGCTATGGTTTTTGTGGATTTCCTTTTGTTGAATGCCTGTATTTTTACTGTTGAGCTGTTCTTTAACAGTTTTGTAACTTAATGATCAAATGATGGCAAACTTGGAGAGATTTATTTGGACACCATAACTGACTGAAATAATGTAGTTGTACTTCTTATCATATTCAAAATAGATTTAAAGTCTATATAGTAGCTTTGATGCTTAATTTGAGTTTCTAAGAAATTAAAAATAAGGATTTTTATACACTTGCTTCAAACAGTTTATGGAAAGTTGATGGGAAGGAGTTATGTACAATATTTTTTCCTGTAAATTGAATATTTTCATACTGTATGATACGGGTTTCAATTGTTATATGTAGGTACTACTTGCTATTATTGTACATTGTAGTCTTTTTCAGAGATATATTATGAAAGATCCGATATTTGTCAAGTTCTTTTGTTAAAGATGTATTTATTGAGTTTTATGTGAATGTACATTTTGTTAAAGACAATATTTTATACTAAGTGTTTGCACTGCGATGATATGGACGTATCATGATTATAAAAATAAAGCCAGCGGGGACGTGTCTCCTCGAGTAAAAAGAGCTCTTCCTGTGCTCTTTTTCATCAACACACACACACACACACACACACACACACACACACACACACACACACACACACGTACAGTACATTTGGAGAGGCCATCAAACTCAGTTGTAACGTTGCGTAACAGTTGAAAAACAGGGTGGTTGATGTTCGAGGTTTGGAACAACATCGAGGTCAATGTCAGCCTGTTATTCACAAGGAGCCTCATGCTGGTGTTATGAATACATCTGCTCCCAGAAAAACATGACCGCTGAATGTGTGTGTGTGTGTGTGTGTGTGTGTGTGTGTGTGTGTGTGTGTGTATAGAGAGCAGATACTGTACTATATGTGCAGATAACAAAGACCACGAGTGTGACAACCTCCCATTTCTGATATTCAGAAGTTCAATAAGTTGTGTTATAAGAATGTTGTTTTGTTGTTAAGTTCAATGTCAGATAGATGTTGAGTAGAAAAAAACCCACATGTAGCCTCCTTTAATAGGGTACATGTGAAGGATGTAAGTGAGGCACATGTTGTATTATCAATACATCATTTAGTAATAATACTAATACCAATAATACCCTTATACAGTTCTTAATAAATTAAACAATTACATTACATTAGTTTGCTACAAAATAAAGTGGAAGTTAAAAGTGACATGCAACATTAAAAAAACTATTCATGCAGAAATGCAAATGTTATGAAAACACATTTTTAGTAGAGACAAATGTCCACTACGACGTGACACATTTATTAATTAAATAATAATAATAACATCATAAATCCAAGAGGAAGGGAAAGTAATAGTCTAAAATCCTTTAAAAGTGTAGTTTAAAAGTTTAAGCAAAGCTACACTGGTTTGTAAAGAGTCCAGCGTTTAAGACTCACCGTTTCAGCACTGAAGGATATTTCCATTAAAGTAAGCCAGCTGGCCCTTTTCTCAGCAGACAGTTTGACGTTCAATAATTTTGCAGAAAAAGCACAGGTGCAATCAATGACATTAATCAGGGCTGCAGTTGTAATTAATTACACCTGTGGATTTCCTGCTCTGGACCCCCAGTTAATTGACGTCACCTGTTACATCCCTCTTATTGTCGGAGTGTGTGAGTTGGACAGGGCTCTGTGAACTACAGTATTTTGTGAACAGTTTAAAATGCCTGGTGCTTGGACCCTGTTCATCAAGAAAACAGACTCCATCAGAGTTTTATTCAGGCTTCATTTATTTGTTTTACCACGTAGAGTTCCGCTGTCGTTGCTATTTTACAACACTCCAAGCACTCCAACCCTTGCAGCCCTTGAACCTCATGTCCACGTTCAAGTCCCGAGGGAGGACATCAGAACTGGACCGGGGTCTGGCATGACAAAGGCCTGATACAGCCCACATCTAACTGGAAAGCAAGGCATCTCTGTCTGTAGGGAGATGGGTGATGGATGGGGAAAAAAGGTCAGAGCAGCATACAATATAAGATCCCCCCCCCCCCCCAAAAAAATAGTCATGGGTCAAGGTTACTGATCAGTACTCGTTCAGATACAGCTTTTAAAAGAAGCACAACAACACTGTAATAGGTCCTGGACCTGTACTAGACAACCCCGAAACAGTAGACCATGGCTACCCCTGTTACCTGTTTATTTATTTATTATCTATTTTTTTTCTAGGGACAAGTATGGACCAATGGGACAGCCATATATAGCCTGAACTAGTTATTTTATAAACTGAAACGAAAACACACAAGATAAACACAATTAATGACCTTGACCGATCCGTCGGGAAAACAGTGGCGAGGAGTCAGGAGTGTGGGAAAGGTGTCAGGACCTTGGTGGGTTTTACATGTTTCTGTCTCCATCCTCACCAACCCTCCTCTTCACCCAACAGAGGAATCTAACAATCTACAGGGGAGGTTAGAAGGAAAAAGAAAGCAAAACAAACGTGGGGCCTTATCATTGTGTCTGTTTGTGTGTCGGGCTGAGTGCCAAGGGATGTTTCAAGTCCTGTTGCAGGAAGAACCAACTTCCAAACATTCATCAGTAATGTGAAAATGTGTATGTGTGTGTGTGTGTGTGTGTGTGTGTGTGTGTGTGTGTGTGTGTGTGTGTGTGTGTGTGTGTGTGTTTTCTGCTGGTGTGTGTGCAGAGTGAAGCAACTGGAAGTGCTGTGACATGCAGTGCCTTATAATGAGTGACAGATTTTTCATGGCAACACAACTAGATCGTGCCCTAACGCGAAAACCATCCGGGTCGTGTTTTTCAACGAGTAAATAATGAACCAGCCAGCCTCCCCCTCCCTCTATTAGCTTTATGATTCACGCTGGTTGTGTGAAATCACTTCAGAGGACGTCAATGCTCCGCTTCATGTTGATAACTGTTGAGAAATGTGCAGCCAGCAGGTGGTTAACTCAGGGACGGCCAATGACGGTAGTGGAAACGGATCTTTTCTGTCCCGGTTTACAGCTGTGGTATCAGCAGATGGAGTCAGGTGCAGTGACTCAGACTACCGGGCCGCTCGTCAATCATTGTACAGCCCGTCCCGCCCTCACACTGCTTACCCAATGACCCTGTGTGTCATAACATCCTCTACTGTAAACCCTGGAAATTGGACCCTGGGAGCGTGGGAGGAAAAACACAAACCCACTGCTTGAAGAGCACTGCGTATATATAACGTTATCTACGCTTCTCAGCTGCATGGATGTTTGTGTATCTCTGTTTGTGTCAGTGTTTACTTTCAGGTTCAACATCAAACATGTACTACGTCTGCAGAATGTACCGTACCTAAAAAACAAACAGGACTTTCTCGCCATTGAAAAATAAAGAAGCCCTGAAGCCTTGGATCAGTGGTTCCCAAAATGGAGGTCAGGGCCCCCGAATGGGTCGAAAGATAAAGCTGATGGGTGATTGACAAGATAGGAAAGAGGAGGAGAAGACAATTCTGCCACTTAAAAGTTGAATTAGCTTTTTTGGTACTATTTTCAAACCAAACAAGCCTTATAATGGTATAAATGGTTGGTCATTGATCTTGGGTTGGCGGTTCCGTCTACATTTGGAGGCTTTGGTGGATTTTTTTGTGTGAATTTCGAACCGGTCATGGTTGCGTAATAGTGATCCTTATTGCCCAGAGATGTTGGAAGGAGATATTTTGACGTTTAGTGAAGTGTCATTTGAGGAATTAGAAACACCAGGAATAAACAGAAGCATTGTTTTGGACCAGCTACGGGAGTTGTGTTCGTTGGGTTCGTTGGATTAGTTTGGGTTAGTTGGGACTTTTTGACAAAGTGACAATCATAGTCTTTGAGCAAGACACTGAAATGACTCTCTCTCTCTCTCTCTCTCTCTATATATATATATATATATATATATATATATATATATATATATACAGCACGTAGATAGAGATGAAGCCTATTTGCCTGTTTCCACACGCGTTTACTGTTTATAGGTTTATAGGCACATTGTTAATGGTCAACCATCAACTAAATGGCAACTTAAGTATATTTTCCAGTATTCAATTGAAATACTACATACTGTCATACAGTAAAACCTGTCCTGTATGTAATCCGATGTCAAAATATGTCGCCATCCAATTAGGTTGCATGTTATGGTAAACAGTCTCTGAAAGTTATCTTCTCAAAATGTGGAGGCTGTTGTGCTCTCTTGTGCGTCCACTTTCCAAAGAAACAACAGTTTGTTCCAGTTTACATTTTGCGTGGTTCACCTGGAACACTTTTAACAATTTTAACTGGGAAAAAGATCAGTTTTAGGGAAACAAACAATATTATGCTGAAGTGTTTTTCAAATCTGTGCTTTTTTGGGGGGAATCTTGGATATTTAGAGTGGTTTTGAGTTCCAAAAGGCTGGAGTGGAGACTGGGTGTTCTTCCAATACCAGCAGCCAACTTCAGATGTACAGACTATTTGTTTCACTTTTATTCTCTCAAGGCCATCCCACTGTCAGGCGCAGAGCACAATTTAGAGCTAATGCACATGATTCATCATGAAGGATTGCTTTCTCGATTTGATCAAATCCATATGCAAGGATTAAGTGCTTTGAGTGTACAGAACTGTAAAAATTCTTCTGAGAACTTTTGCGTCACAAGAGAGTTTCTGCAAAAGTGAAAAACAAAACGCCTCCTAGAGGTCTCCAGCAAAAGCCCAAAACACAAACTGCTCCCTTCTGATTAGTTGAGAAAAAACATCCTCCCATGATATCGTTCCTCATCAAGGATTTCCCCAGTGCAAGAGTGTTATTCTCTGTCTTGTACGTTGTGTTTTCCCGGCAAGCACACCAGCACAGATACACACAGGGTCAATGAACTCCATGTTGTGTAAGAACAGCAGTGACCCTTACTAACCTTCTGCTACGGCTCATGCATGTTTGGTCTCTTCTGAACTTACACGCAGATGGAATGTGACGTGCTGGGAGAAAAAACCTTAAAAACACGCCGAACATGTCATAATAACCGAAAAAGAGCGG
This sequence comes from Myoxocephalus aenaeus, assembly GCA_038501785.1. NCBI lineage: Eukaryota > Metazoa > Chordata > Actinopteri > Perciformes > Cottidae > Myoxocephalus > Myoxocephalus aenaeus. Next base: position 1,219,595 of record JBAMJR010000050.1, on the reverse strand, counting down.
ATCACGGTGACCCGACATAAACTGAATCCTGTGAAAAACAGATCTGGGGAAAGATACTTTGACCTACAGACTGACATCTGCAGACAGATGTGCGATATCCCATTGCTACGATTACATAAATACATATTGTCCCGCTTAGTTTTGCTGGCATCTCGCCACACAGATAGTTTTTTTCTTCTTTTTTTTTTCAGGTTTTGAGATGTCTGCCTCCATCCCACTGCAACGGAGGCAAGTGGAATGAGGTGGTACTCAGATCATTTTAAAATGACAAGCCAGTTCATTTTTGCTAAATGTCTGAGGAGCACAGACTAAATAATCATTATTCCATCCCCTCCTTCACTCTTGGATGCACTTCATAAACTGCAGTATGCCTTTAATATTTTACAGTCTCAGCTCACTTGGCTCAAGCTTGGGTTGAATGCAGACGAAACAACGCTGATGTTATTTTCTAGCCTACAGAGGTTGCGGATATCCTGCACAGGAGGACAATAAACACTTTGTATAAATATCTGGCAATTTGGCAATTATATAATTGTATTCTTGCAACTCTGTACTGAGCCGTGTGGAGGTAATCCCTCATTCATAGATTTGCTCTTAATTCCCGATAGGAAATGTATCCTTAAGGTTTTTCTTTCAAGCAGGGTGTTGAACATCTTGTGAATAAACCGAGGAGTTAAGTGCTGCTAAGATTAATTGCGGGGATTTATTGTGCATGAATACGTGTATGAATTAGCATGATGTGGCCAGATGTTGAACTCGTTTCATCACAGTGTGTTTAACATTAACAAATGAACTTTGCTTTGTATTCCAAACTTGGCTGGCCATCTCTGTCCAGACTGTGCAGACTAAATTCCACGGTGAATGACTGCTTTCTTAATTCTCTCGGCTCTTATCTCATTTTAGCGGCCTTGATATTTTCGTCTGATTTTATTATTGTTTTATCTGTTGCCAGATTTTGGTTTTGTCTTGTTTTATTTAGTCTGGCCAGGTCTCGCTTGCAGAAGAGATTTGACGTACAAATGAAATATTTTGGAAGGCGTCTCACATTTTAAGCACACACCAAAACTATCGACACAGCCAGAAACCATCAGATGTGAGGGGACATTTGTGTAATTTCAGGGAACTGACTGTACATAGAGCATACCGTTTTTTTCTCCCTTTGGCGGGCCTCAAAAAGTTCATCTGAATCTCATTATGAGCTTGTTATGATCTGTGAAAAAAATTTACTCTTCAGCAGAAAAAAATGCATTCCTTCTTCATGTACTGTAATTCAATGCGCCACAATTATCTGGACCTCTGGGGGACAATTAAGTTGAAAGTGAAGTAGAGTCAATTCAGGCCACATTACAGAGTGGCGACTGTAACACTCTGTATTATGATTGTTCAACCTGTTTTTACTGCAGAGCATCCTTTGATGTGGATGTTCAGGACAGGCTGCTCTCTTGTAACTGAAGAAAGGATCTCAGACACACATCTGATGGAAGGACAAGGGAGGAGGAGGAGGGAGAGAGTAAAGTAACAGTGAGTTTGGATGGACAACTCCATTCTCCTGCATGGGGACACAATAATGGTGAATCCTACCAACACAGCTCCCCTGACCCAGAATTGTTTCCAGTTAACTTTGCCAAGTGCAATCCTCTGGCTCTGACTTCCTTCTACCTCTCATTAGAGCCACAACGAGAGAGGGAAGCGCTGCAGCTAAACACACACACACACACACACACTCAGAGAGAGAGAGAGAGGAGGAAACTACACACAATGGATGCTGGCGCATGGGAGCCTGGATTTCCTGGGTTTCCCACACACAAGTGTACAATCACAAGCTCATAAACATATACACTTATTCGAAAACCCACTGATGCACACACACAAACACACATGTAAAACCATCATACGACATGCCAAGACGCTGAGGTCCGACATTAAATCCATATCCCCCATGCACTCTATTAAAGCAGCGAGAGTGTCCCGGGACTCCTCGGCCATTAATGACCCCCGCTCTGTTTTAGTGTTTTTCTCCCAGACCTCGTTCTATGATCTGCGCTGCCTGTTTGAATAAGACATGGATTATCCGATTAAGGAAATCTTGTGAGAAAAAGAACAACTTTGCTGAGGATTAGCGTCATTGTGCCCACTCGCGTCACATTCCTGGCTGCTGATTTCTCAGCCCTGGGAGAGGACACTGGTGAGCCAGACCACGCCACGGACGTGTCCTGGGACGAGATACGGCACACGGTCACTCACGTAGACCAGAGCTCCCATCTGCACCACCACGTCAGCTTTAAATATTCATCTCACTCGACATGATGTGTTTTTAATTTCAATACAATCCTAAAACATGACATGTTGTGGGTCAAGTTGCCCAATGAAGTCTCGCTTTCCCTTCCTAACCCATGAACCTGAATAATCCGGAATAAACCATGTGGTGCCAACCGTGGTATCACTGTCTGATAATTCAGACAGTGAACTTTTTTGGGCATTATTTGTCTTCATGTTAAATGGCTGACAGTCTTCTTCTTCACACACTACGTTTACTGCCACCAGCTGTGGATCAGGAGAAGAGCTTAAAAAAAGAAATGGCAATACAAACTAAATGGAGACCCACTCATATAAAGCATGCATCTACATCTACAGCTCTAATAACTGCTCCTCAGCCACATTTCCACTTGATTACCATTCTCTACCTGTGGCACATCCAGCACTCCAGCCACTCTCAGATTGTTATGGTTGTTTCATGCAGGTTCTGTACATGTACCGGAACCTGAACATGTACCGGAACCTGAACATGTACCGGAACCTTCACCTGCACCCACACCCGTGCCTGTAACTGTACCTGTACCTGTACTTGTACCTGCAACTGTGTCTGTAACTGTACCTGTAACTGTATCTGTACCTGTACTTGTACCTGCAACTGTGTCTGTAACTGTACCTGTAACTGTATCTGTACCTGTACTTGTACCTGCAACTGTGTCTGTAACTGTACCTGTAACTGTATCTGTACCTGTAACTGTACCTGTACCAGAACCTGAACATGCAACCGCAACCTGCACCTGCACCCGTGCCTGTAACTGTACCTGTACTTGAACCTGTACTTGTACCTGCAACTGTGTCTGTAACTGTACCTGTACCTGCAACTGTGCCTGTAACTGAACCTGCACCTGCACCTGAACCTTTACCTGCACCTTTTCCTGTGCCGGTACCTGTGCCTGTGCCTACACCGGCACCTGTACTTGCGCCTGTACCTGTACCTGAACCTTTGCCTGTACCTGTGCCTGTGCCTGAACCTTTACCTGTACCTGTACCTGTACCTGAACCTTTGCCTGTACCTGTGCCTGTGCCTGAACCTTTACCTGTACCTGTACCTGTACCTGAACCTTTGCCTGTACCTGTGCCTGTGCCTGAACCTTTACCTGTACCTGTACCTGTGCCTGTGCCTGTGCCTGAACCTTTACCTTTACCTGAACCTTAACCTGTATCTGTGCCTGAAGCCTTGACCCTGGAACTTGTACCTAGTCAGATTGTTACTGTTGTCTCATGCAACCTTTGCTTTCAAGCAACCTGAACCTGAACCTGAACCATTGACCCTGGGACCTGTACATTTCCATGTGTTCCCTTTAGTCAATAACTTCCTGATCTGTTTCTGTACTGTTTACGTCTGCGTGTAGACCCGTCCCTCTGTTGCCTCTGTCCCGGCTTTGGGACGTGTTTAATAACCTTTAGCATTACACCTGAGGGCGTGGAGTAAGGTGTAATACTAGAAGTGGAACCTCTCCTTCCAGGTGACGGAGGTACATATATACGTCAACCCCAGAGAGCCGCTGGGTGTTGGCCTGTGTAGTATTCAAACAGGTATGCATTCTTTCTGTGGGTGTGATTTCAAACAACTCTTTTTTTCTGTCGAAGATCCCCCCCTTTACCTAAAGGGCAAAGTTTAGATCACCATAAATTTCACCTGGTGTGTGTGTGTGTGTGTGTGTGTGTGTGTGTGTGTGTGTAGGTGTGTGTGTATATGTGTGTTTATGTGTGTGTGTGAGCAGCTCCTGAGACAACAAGACTGTTTTTCCCGGTGCTCTTGTCAAAGGTAAACATTCCAATCTTGGGACGTTCAATGCCAAGCGCTGTTTGATCTTCATCATGTGACATCTGAAAGAGATGGAACCCCTCCCACCCTCCTCCCCTTATCATCGCTCTCCCAAACTTAAACCCTGCAGCAGCATTAGAAGGCTTTGTGGTTTCTTTGATGGGGTATTGGCACTCTGATTGATCCCGCTGTGTACATGTGTTTTAAAAGAAGTAGGTCTGTCCCTGAAAGTAAACTGTGTTATGTTTGCCCACTCTGCCTCTCTGATCTGACAGCTTAATAAAACTGTCAGATACCACATGTGGCTCTTCCATGAGAATACTTCACGTTTAATCCCTCATGCCTCTCCGTCTTTACATCAACCTGCTAATTCCCAGACGATCCCATGCTGTGCTTTACAACAGCAGCCAGTCAGCCATATGAGGTCATATCATAATATATCACAGGCTTTACACTGGAGTGGAGGCCTTATGCCGTGTTCACACCAAAAGAGTTGCGAAATATTCACGCGTCCAGATTACATGTTAAGTCAATGCACAGCCGCGTTAGGTTGCGAAAAAGCGGATTTTTCGCCGGGTGGCGCGATACTGGCGAAATGGCGTTGCGAATATTCGCAACTCCGCTTTTTCGCGGAAATAATTCATCGCCAGCGAAAAATTCGCCCGACGCGGAGTTGCGAAAGCCAATCAGCGTTGAGAAGCTCCGCCCGGCATCACCGCCGTTCTGCCGTCACTGAATCAAACTGCGGGTCCGCTGAAGCAGCGCTGGAAGCGGCTTCATTCAGACACTCGTCCCGGAGGAGTCGGAGCTGTGTGCGACTACGGATAATATTATGAACCCAGACACGACTACGGATAATATTATGAACCCAGACACGACTACGGATAATATTATGAACCCAGACACGGGGGCGTTTGATGTTCCGACGTGTGTGGGACTTTCTCAACAAGTATAAAGCCGAACTAGTGGTTATTTCAATGGTCAATGGCGGAAATAGTAAATGTTTTCACTGACATGGAGATAAGCCCCGCCCCCTTTCCCCAGCGATGGTTGCGAAAAACAAATTAACCACTAGAGCGAGTTTTTTGCCGGGCGGCGCGATATAGGCGAAGTGGCGTTGCGAATATTCGCAACTGTTTTGGTGTGAACACGGCATTAGGCTCCTAGAATGAATGAATGAATGAATGAATATATACTTTATTAATCCCCGAGGGGAGATTTGGTGTCGGGGTAGCAGCAACTTACAACAAAATAAATAAAAACAGCAGGATGAAAGATAAAAGATATATACAATAATAATAAAAATAATAATAATAATAAAATAAAATAGAAATAGCTGGGATTGTGCAAAAAAATATATATATACATGTTGTTAGTCAGAGGATCTGGCAAGCGGTGATTTATTATAAAGCCGTAATGCCGTAGGCAGGAATGTTCTCCTGTATCTGTCCTTGTTGCAGCGGAGCGTGAGGAATCTCCTCGAGAAAGTGCTCCGCTGTCCCTGCAGTAGGTGGTGGAGAGGGTGGTCCGGGTTGTCCAATATGGACAAAAGTTTCTTCAGCGTCCTCCTCTCCACCACCTGTTCCAGAAACTCCTGCTTGCAGCCGATGATGGAGCCGGCTTTCTTAACTATCTTGTTAAGTCTGTTGGTGTCACCGGCTCCAATGCTGCTCCCCCAGCAGACGATGGAGAAGTACAGGGCGCTGGCCACAACCGACTGGTAGAACATCTCCAGCATCTTGCTGCACACATTAAAGGATTGAAGCTTCCTCAGGAAAAACCCCGGGGTTCACTTTCACAGTTCAACTGAGGACCGACTGAGACAGATATACTGCATATACATCAGGAAACGTTTGAACGTTGTAAAACTGAAACTCGTAACACTTTAATGGTCGTCTATTATTTTGGCAGATGAATAAGCAGCGGTGCCGCAATGCAAAAGTGCTTCTTTACAAGAAAAGGTCATTCAATGTTGTACTTGTGGGTAAAGATTGCATTAACAGCAATATGCATTTAGCTATTACGTACAATTACAAATATGCAGTCTACAAAGCGTAGTGGTGGAAAGTAATTAAACTACGACATTTACTCAAGTACTGTTGTTATCCGAAATAGGACTTAAAGGTACTTGTACTTCAATTGAGCATTTCCATTGTACTTCCACTTCACAATATTTCAGAAGAAAAATAATATGCTGTTTACTGAACTACATTCATTTGACAACAAAATAAACAATATTTATGATATAACGGTTTAGCCACCCTCTATTCACATTGATGCATCATTAATTACATAATAACATCATCTGTCATACTATAACACTTACAGTGGCTCTATTCTGCTGCATTACAAGTACTTCTACTTTGAAATATTTACATACATTTAGCTGATACATACTTTTAGTTCAGGAATATTTTGAATGCAGTTAAGTATTTTAACATTGATATATTGCTACTTTTACTCAAGTACAGTATCAACATACTTCCTGTGTCACTGTCTGAGTTGCATATCATTATAATATAATATAAATATAGTGGAGTAAAATTACAATATTTTCACCCTTTTTTAAATGTAATGGAGTATTTAAGTGAAATACAAGTACCTCTTCCTCCCACAGTTGTCATGATGAGAATGGGGACGTTGAGTTATGCATTAAAAGACTTCCTGTTCAGTGAGAGTGAGAAAAAACAAACACTGGAACATCCTGTAGGACATGCTGTATTTAGTCGCACATGTGCACACATCACATGAGTTACTGAAAGAATGGACTAAATAAATCACTGAAACCTCAGTGTCTCTTAGGCCAGTCTTCACAAACGTTACATGCTGTGAAGCCAAACCGTGTTCAAACCAACACAACTTTATTCTACATCTAAGTGGCAAACAGTCTACATCCGACAACAACTTTGTGGGGAATGGCTATAAAACAATGTATCCAATAGTTCCATTTGATGGTAACCTATACCAACTAAGAATGTGATATGTTTCCTGCAGACTTTTTAACTTTTACACTAGAAATGTTTGTAACTGATCTGTAGTTGATATGGTATATATATATATATATATATATATATATTTATATATATATATATATAGTATTATTAGTGCCTGTTGTACTGCCCCCAACAAGTTCATACAAGTACTGCGCTTAAGGGCAATTGTAAGGTACTTTTACTAAGTTGAGTACTTCTATTTTATACATCTATGTTTTATCAACTGATAAGATTTTTTATTAAAATCATGAATGTAAAAAGTAACCAGTAACCCAACTGGTGCTGTCACATAGTAACCCCTGAATTGTAGTGAAATAAAAGTACAAAGTGGCAGAAAATGGGAATATTCAAATTAATTAAGTACCTGTACTTAATTACTCTCCAGCCCTGTTTGCAATCGACCGTAATCAGATTGAACACAATTTAATGAAGATGCCAGCATGCGCATGGGGGGCAGCAGAAAGGAGCACATTCCACTAGGAGCGATATTTGGCCCGCGGGGGCTTCGACGAGTATACGTCTGAGCGTCACGTGACAGGGGCCGTTAACGGCAGTTGACAGATGATGCAATACTATAACGCAATTGCATGGAGCCGATCACACAGCGCAGCCCGTTGCAAAAAAAAATAAAAAATAAAAAGTCGAGGTAATTCATTAAAATGTGAAAAGTGATATAGAGGGGGGAATTAAAGGAAGCATTTGCTCTGAGATCAGAGTTTTTGAAGCCCTTTTTGTCAAATAATGGGAACATTACAACACGCCCCGTAATGGGTGCAGCAGTGACAGGACACCAACATGCCGTGAAAACACGCAGCGAAGCAAAGCCCCCCAGAGAGAGCGAGGCAGAGGGACGTGTCTGTGGCCATGCACAGCTTTGGCCTATAATTATTCCAGGAAACGCGTAATTACAACTGGACATCTCCTGGACTGAGCCCAAAGCCGCGGCTCCAGTGCGCGCGCGAGGGACGGAGGGATCACGTGCCACAGAGTCCCCAGCGCCTGCCTCATGGCGTAAACGGCGACCCCTATTTGTGTAGATATGTTTAAAAAAAAGTTGGTTTTATTATCCCTCTGCAGTGCACGGATGCTTTCCCATGTCAACTCGGAACCGTTGGTTCTTAGCCCACGCTCCTTCGCGCGCAGCGTGGGCGCGCGTAATGTGCGCTCATTACTAGTTTACCTCAAAGTTGTGTAAGAAGTGCGGGGAGGACAACGAATGGGGGAATCCGTCATGAATAGACAGCGTTGTCTCCCCCCCCCACGAGACGAGCTCGTTTGCGTCAGCACGGGAAACACGGAACAGTTTCACCTTTTTGAAAAATCGATTAAATCAGCTGCGGAGTGACGTCACGTTGGATTCTTTTTCATTTCGCACTGAAACAAAACGATAAGAAAAAGAAAGCGCACTGTCTCCGCGGTTATGCCGCTGTGGCAGCTTGGGGGCAAAAAAGTAGTTAAGTGTGGCACCCGCGTGAGAAAAGAGTGGGTGGGGGTGTGGTGGTGGGGGGGGGGGGTCCTTGATTGCAACATCAAACACTGGTGTCGTCACTCACCCAGCGATACGTGCAAGCTCTGCCTGCTCCAAAATAAATATTGACGTGATTGTTGTATTCAAATGAGCTGCCATGACCGGACGTTGGCGGGCCAATCGGAGCCCATCGTATCATCACACCTTCTTTCCAGAAATCATTCATAACGCCGATGCGTCAAACACTCACAAGAGAACCCGGCTATAAATACGGCTGCGCGCAACGCACAGTTAGACATTTTCCCCAAAATCAAACGAAAGACACAACTGAGCAAGAGCCGTGTGTGAATCCGGCTTCTACCTTTTTTGATTATCCTCTCTGCCTTTTTTTTTTTGCTCTACGTTTTTATATTCTATATTTCGTATCCAGCTCACTATGTTGGCCACGGGTGGATTATATCTGAAGCACGTCGCGTTGGCCGCGCTGTGCTCCGTGCTGACCACCGGCACGCTGGGCTCCCCGGTGCTGGCGGGACCGGAGCCGATCCGATGCGCGCCGTGTTCTGCGGAGAAGCTGAGCCAGTGTCCGGCGGTGGCGCCCGGATGCGCCGAGGTGCTGCGGGAGCCCGGCTGTGGATGCTGCCTCGCCTGCGCCCTGAAGGCTGAGGAGCTGTGCGGGATCTACACGGCGCCGTGCGGCTCCGGACTGAGGTGCAGCCCGAGACCCGGAGACCCCCGCCCGCTGCACTCCCTCACCCGGGGACAAGCCGTGTGCACGGAGACCCCTGAGCCCGAGTCCACCCCCGAGCCCCAGGCACAAGGTAGGCCTATTAAAGGCTCCACATTTACACACATCCAGCAAAATGCTCATTCTTGCAACCCCCTCCCCAACAAAAAACACCTGGCTGCTCTAATTGCAGTTATTCAGTCAGCTCCCGCTTTACATTCATTCAATGTCTCTCTCCAGATCAGGAAGAGCTAGAGGCCGAGATGGAGAACGCAGCCATCGCCTCGGACCCCGGCTCCAGCCTCTACCTACCCGGCCACAGTAAGCCTTACGACCCGAGGGCTGCCGCCGACGCGCAGGAGAGCATGAAAGCCAAACTCATCGCCATCCGCAGGAAACTGGTCGAACAGGTGAGACCCCCCCAAAAACCGCTGCACCACCATTGCGGGAAATCCGTGAAATCCCCCGTGTGTAATATGTTACTAAAAGTTTTTTCGGGGAGGTGTGGGGAGGGGGACTCGGTCACCACAAGGGGGCGCTCGTGTGCCGTTAGAGGAGATGATGGGGGAGACGCAGAGAATGCGGGGTCGCGTGTTGTTATAAGTTTTTTATATTGATGTCAGCCCACGTGCTCGCTGACGATAACGCAGTGGTCGTTATGCACAGAGCTCAGTTAACCCTTCTTTCCTCCCGTGTCCTCTCCGCAGGGGCCCTGTCACGTGGAGCTGCAGAGAGCCTTGGACAAGATTGCCAAATCCCAGCAGAAGTTAGGGGACAAGTTAACCAGATTCTACCTCCCCAACTGTGACAAGCACGGGCTGTACAAACCCAAACAGGTGAGTTATCCTCAGCTAAATGTGCTCCGAGTGTGTGTTGGATTCATAACTCCAATCAGCATGAGAGAATCTCACCAAAGTGTGTGTGTGTGTGTGTGTGTGTGTGTGTGTGTGTGTGTGTGTGTGTGTGTGTGTGTGTGTGTGTGTGTGTGTGTGTGTGTGTGTGTGTGTGTGTGTGTGTGTGTGTGTGTGTAAGATTATATCAACCACAGCTTTACAAGTGTGTGAGGGTGTGTTGCAGGCAGGGTGTTTGACTGTGTGCTTCGTTTGAGTGTGATGTTACATAGTGTGTGTGTGTGTGTGTGTGTGTGTGTGTGTGTGTGTGTGTGTGTGTGTGTGCGTGTGCGTGTGTGCGCGTGCGTCTGTGTGACATATGGAATGTAAAACCTAGCAGTTGAATTAAAGGATGCCCTGCTTCTTTCCCCCCCTGCAGTGCGAGTCCTCTCTGGACGGACAGAGGGGTCGATGCTGGTGTGTGAACCCCTGGAACGGCAAGAAGATTTTAGGTTCGACTGACCTGCCTGCAGATGCCGAGTGCCCTTAAAGAGATCGAACACAGAGTCAGATCTCATAAAAAAAAAAAAGAGAGAACATAAAGAAGAAGTAAGCCACTGATTTTTCCTTTTTTTTTGATAGCTGTTTATTTATTGATCTTGTCCATGGTGGTGTTTAATTCAGGTACACTGTCATTGCGGGGCTTCGGGTCCCAGCTACCCTGACCCCCTCCCTCCCTCACCTTCAAACACCCGTCCCAAAGAGAAAAAATATATCTATTTTTGTTTTTCTGAAAAGAAGATTTTAATATTGATGCATTTACTTCTACTCTTCAGCCTTATTTATTTCAACTTTATTTCATTTGTATTTGTTGTTTGTAATTATTTTATGAGTATTTATATCATTTTTTTTGTTGCCTTATTGTTATTATTATATTATTATTTGTATGGGTGTATAAAGTGTACATATGTATCTTGGCCCTGAGTAACTCCACTAATGAGTTGAGCTCGCTCTACCCTTAAGGAGTTGTCTGGAGGTTTGGTTTGTGACAAACCGAGCAAGAACAAAAGCACTGAGTTACCAAATGTCATTTAGAAGTATTTCTAAATGTGTTTTTTATGATTCATTTTCACCTTGTTGCCATTCTTATGTCTTTTATTTTATTTTTCTGATTTGACACATGATCAGCTCTTGTCAGTGAATGCAAAACTCTCAGTCGGGAATCCTTAAACAGTATACTCAGAAAACATTTCCCATGGTTCCATGGGGTTGCAGTTAGCATGACAGGCAGTGCCTCCCTGCGCTGCCTCTCAGACGGGTATTTCTACATTAACCTACCTCCAATATGTATGTGTCTGCTGTAAGTTGTGTTGATGTATCTGTCAAAAAAAAGAAGAAGACTTGCTAGTTTATTTTACATGTTGCTGTTCTCTCTGACTGGGAACACATGACCACAAAGAGCGAGTCCCCGCCTCCGCTCTTCATCTACATGCTGCTGTTGGAGAGAGAATTATTGTTTGTGTGAGTCTATTCCAAAGTGACAAACTGCTCACATGTGTGTATGTATACTTTTGTAATTGAGATGTAATGTAAAAAGAAAAAAAGGTGATATATTTAATAAAAACATTAACCTCAGCTATGCGCTCCTGGCCTCTCTTTCACCTCAGGCAGGTTTACTTTGTGCACAAACATCCATAGGTGCAAAACATCAGAATCATAACAGCCTCATCCGGACATGATTATGAAAGTCTCTGTGTAGATGCACTCCTGCACCACATTTTCTATATTCGGCGTGCTTGTGCTTGTGTTATCACGGGGATCTAAAGTGGAGGTCCTTGTCTAACTTTAGGCAGTTCGCAGCTCCACGCTGCCTTTTGACCCGCTCTCTGTTTGCCTTGGTCGGGCACAGGAATTCGCCTCAACCTCTCGTGCCCACTGCCAGCCTGCCTGGCACCACCGGATTTATTTTTATTCTTTACAAATTGAACCTTTGCTTTATCCTTATTGACACATTCCAAGACTGAGGGGAGCCCGATTGCGTTCAAGGACTTTCAACGGGAGCGAATGTGTGTCCCGATTGCCTCCAGAAAGGAAGCTGAGATGATCGGCCTATTGGCGACAACACAGGCCTCATTCTTCCCAGTGTTTTTTATTTATTTAAGTCTCGGGAGACACAAAAACAAACATCAGAGACAGCATCTTAAAATGTGTTCACTTTTTATTAAAAAAAGAAGAAAAAAAAAGACATTAAATACAAATAATATTTTGAATCAAAATCATTTCATTCCTCAGAGAAAATAATAGCGGTGTGATTTCTAGTTACGTATCATGAACAGTTTGAATAATAATGAGAAAAAAAAATTAAAACCTCTTTGAAGGATAAACTTGAAAAACAAAATACATTGACCCGTGAACAGAGAGATTCTTAGCGTGACCAGCAGGGAAGAAATAATGATCGAAAATAAAAAAAATGTGACATTACTGAAGTGTGACCTTGGCTCTGCACTAACCGACTGAGGCGGGATGGCTGGGTGTGCATGGAGAGAAGTGACTTATTGAGGGGTGAGAGGTTCACCGGCCTGAAGAGGCCGGGAACTAAGATGACCAGAGACCTGAGTGCCTGACTGACACAAAGAGGCTGAAACTCGCCTGCTGGGCACGGAGCTTACAAATGACCCTGCTGAGCAACAGAAAGTAACGGTTCATTCAAAAAAAAACATCCATTAGTGATTATATTCCCAAAAATACACTGAATCAAATACACTTTGCTGTGCAATCGCCGAGTCACTGAATTGTTCATAAGAAAACCTAGTTTGGATCAGCTTATAATTCTTTCTTAGATAAATCATTTTATTTTTAAGTACTGTACATGATGTCTAGTCAGACACATAGCTGGCCAAGAAATAATAATAATAATAATAATAATAATAATAATAATAATAATAATAATAATAATATATAAAAAGACACACTTACAAATATGAGGGAGGGAATAGCTTAAACATATTTGTATGTATGTTCCTCCCCGTACATCAAGTCTTTGAATAGATGGGATAAAGCACCAACAGGTTGGTTGTAAGTTGCTGCTCTCTATTAAAGGAAGTGTACAGCCGATTTCATGCTACCAAGCTACTGGGCGAGCATTCTTCATCGGCGCTCTCTCCACTGTTCAAGTCTTTACACAGGATGTGGGAGAGCATCGGGCAGGAAGCTCCTCGGGGAGGACTCCGCCTCCTCCCTCAGACCCCCGACCACTTGTTTGAATGCATATTTGGTGCTGTGTCCACCTTGTGGAGATTTGTTGTCATATGATCATACAAGCATTTTTTCTTCTTCTTCAAAGAAACAAAAATAACAACAAAAAAAGAAAATAGTTGCATTGAATGGAAAAAATCGTCTGAGGGCTAAGTTGGCTAAGTTGGCTGTCAGAAGTCCTGGTGTCGCTTCGTTGTGTTTTTTTCCTCTCCGATCTTTATTTCCCCCTCCTCCCTGGGTTATTATTGTTTTCTTACAGTATCACACTGTTTCATCTGACATTACCTCGAAGGAAAGGTATGCAGATGCAGATAGGTCCAATTGTCTTTAACTGCATGCATTGATGAGTAGCGGCGCAGCTAAAGTGCTTTAAGTGCTTGTGCTTGGGCTTGAAGCATAGGGGCAGCTGGCACCTGCGGCGGGGCGGGCCGGTCACAACGGGCTCGTCCCGTTCAAACAAGCCTACACCAGGTTGCACCACTGACAGGAAAAGGACCGGAGGCCGGGAAGGGCGCCGGAGTGGGGACTAACAGCGCGGTTTGAGTGGGTTTGGAGACGGGGGTCAGGCACACAGACGAGGACAACGTTTTAGACGGGGGGGAAAGACATGTAGGAGTGGAGCGGGCAAGGACGGGGATTGGAGTGGAACAAGGGGACGTGGACAGGGACAAGGGACAGTACGTGGTGGGAAAGAGATGGAAGAGGCGAATCTCACAATAATACTCCACCAGCAATCTACCCTTTGAGTTTTAAATACTGGAGATTCACTGCAGTTACAGTGGACTCCATTGGAAACCAGGGTTATCACAAAAGTATAGAAATGTCCATGGAAACTTCTCAAACCACATGCAGCAGCAATAATCCACCTCTCCACTTTCCACGCATTCGTGCCGTGGCTAAATACACGACTTCTCTTTGTTGCCAGCACAGTTAGCGCTACGCTGCAAACATAAACAGCCGACAATGAAAGCCTTCAGCCAGATTTCGGAGGCCCGATAGGTCTGACTGAATTGCCATTTCGTGTTTGCCTCGTTCTCCAATCGGATGCGTTTGGCTGTTATTTGGGGTCGTTTTGCACCAACCAATGAGAAGGAAGACTTTTCCGTCAGCGGCAAAACTGAAACGCGAAACTGCGGTGGCAGAGTAACGCAACGTTTTATCAGATTGATACAAAAATAAGTCGTTTTTACAGTCATCAATGAAACAAGGCTCATATGTTGGCACATTTTCTTCCTTCCGTAAACACGTCTGCTGCGTGTAGCTTACCTCGGTGGAGGAGTGGTTTCATTAGTTTCTACGGATATTTTAAGCCATTTTTGCAGGATCATCCTTCAAATCTATTGTAGATGTTGTGTGGCAAAGCTAACTGCAGCCGCTTGCCCTCCAATTAGTCAGAGCCACATTTCAAGCCTGCAGGAAACAAGTAGTTGATACTCAAAAGGTAGATTTTCAGTGAAGTATTCCTTTATTGGCGGACTACAGGGGGTGAAGGGGAGGCATGGAAAGGTCTGTCTTTTTTTTAAGGCACTGTAACTGCATGGTTCGCCTCCATCCCTTCCCTATAGCAGGACGAGGGACAAGCCAGAGGCAGCAGGGAGGCCCTTTGGAGCTAGATAAGAAGCCAAAGCCCTGCCATCCCATAATCCTTCCCTTCAAAAGACCCTGAGCCAGAGAGCGTTGACTTTTTCTGCATTGTTTGTAATGGAGCAGTGGCTGGGGATGGGCAGTCTGACATCTCTAAACTGAGCTTAGTGACTTACGGCATTCACACAAATAAACACTTTTGGGAAAGCGCACACTCGCTCGCCATCTTGCACAGACATGCAGCTGTGCACAAGTATGTTATGCAAGTGCTCACGCATTAGGACACACACACACAGACTCTCGGTTACACACTCACAGACAGACACGCACACAATAGAAACGGTGGCGGTGCGTTTTTTCTTCTTCTTCGGGGTCACAGTCACAAACAAGTCTTCTTTAAAGTGAGTGGAAAAGTCCCTCCTTCCTCTCTCTCTTAAAGAATAGTGCAGATGGTAGGATTCTCTCTTTCTTCCCCACCTCTCTCAGCTTTCAGCTTAATTATTTTTTGTTTTAAAGAAAGGATAAAGGTTGCCTAAGCACAGGGACAGATGTGACGGACAGGAGACTTGGCCGGCCGCTGAGGCCCCTCCCCATCGGACCTGAAATCAAAGGCCCAGAGCCCCTTCAAATGTTTACATAAAACTACATGCAAGGGCAAAGTAGGTTCTCTCTCTCTCTCTCTCTCTCTCTCTCTCTCTCTCTCTCTCTCTCTCTCTCTCTCTCTCTCTCTCTGTGTCTGTCTTTCCACCCCACCCATTCTCTGTCTTCCTCTCTCCGTCCACTCGTCATCCCTCCGTCCTCTCATTTGCTCTCCAGGTTGTAGCACTGCGTCTCGCCCCGCTCCTTGCCGTCGTAGCCGGGCAGAGGCTGCCCGTATTTGTCCACACACCAACAGTAGCCCCGCCTCCTGCCTTTGGATGGACGGCACTGCGAAAACAGGGCGGGAAAAAAAAGAATTAGCACGCCGCTTGTTTGCGTTTACTAAACACTTTGCAGAGATGAGCATGTACAGCCTTGAAAGGGAAGGTTTGCAACAGACAGTTCCTGGACAAACATCGCTCAGCACGCTCCGACTTCCCGCATCCCTTATCAACACAACCCTCAACGTGCATGTGTTTATTATAATAAGACTCCATCTCTCTTTGTTGGCTTTTTCGATTTAGGATTGTCAAGTCACGCCTCAGCAGAACTCTCATGAGACAAAACACTGTTGATCACGGTGAGGAATGCCCTGCTGTCTGGAGCTGCCGCCCGGCTTTTATGTGCCGTAACTATCAGAGAGAAACACGACAGATGATGCAGCTGCTCGCCTCGCAAAGGACGATAATGAATGTACCAAGATCAGAGCGGGAGAGAGTATCGCACAGGCGTCCACGTGCAACCAGCATGCCGTTTGTTGAGTTTGTCCCCACTGTGAGCTGTTTATTTATCAGGCGAACGGGCTCCTGACCGGCGGGGGGCAAGCGATGAAAAAGCAGATTATTTTTGATAGAGAGGGGCAGGGAATGAGGAACTCACTGAGAGTGAAGGAGTGTGAAGGTAAACATGGAGTTGCTAAAGTATTTGCCAAGGCCAAGGTTGGAGGGCTGCAAGGAAACCAGCGCTGCTATTCTGGGAAACTGGCAGAAACTAAAAAATCATCTGGAGGTGATTATAGCCTGAGCGTGCACGAGCACACATCAGCAAACATGTAGGCGCACACAAACAAGAGTTGTATCTACTGTACATATACATACCCCCCACCAGCACACACACGCAGTAACATCATATTTCCCACAGGGGGCAGTCCATAAGTATATACAGGACTGTCTCAGAAAATTAGAATATTGTGATAAAGTTCTTTATTTTCTGTAATGCAATAAAAAAAACAAAAATGTCATGCATTCTGGATTCATTACAAATCAACTGAAATATTGCAAGCCTTTTATTCTATTAATATTGCTGATTATGGCTTACAGCTTAAGAAAACTCAAATATCCTATCTCTAAATATTAGAATATTTCCTCAGACCAAGTAAAAAAAAAGATTGATAATAGCAAAACAAAATCAAACATTAGAAAATGTCCATTAATGCACTCAGTACTTGGTTGGGAATCCTTTTGCACGGATTACAGCATCAATGCGGCGTGGCATGGAGGCAATCAGCCTGTGGCATTGCTGAGGTGTTATGGATGCCCAGGATGCTTCAATAGCGGCCTTTAGCTCATTTGCATTGTTGGGTCTGGTGTCTTTCAGCTTCCTCTTCACAATACCCCACAAATTCTCTATGGGGTTCAGGTCAGGGGAATTGGCAGGCCAATCGAGGACAGTAATGCCATGGGCAGTACACCAGTTACTGGTGGTTCTGGCACTGTGGGCAGGTGCCAGATCATGCTGGAAAATGAAATCCTCATCTCCATAGAGCTTTTCAGCAGACGGAAGCATGTAGTGCTCTAAAATCTCTTGGTACACAGCTGCATTTACTCTGGACTTGATGAAACACAGTGGACCAACACCAGCAGCTGACATGGCTCCCCAAACCATCACTGACTGTGGGAACTTCACACTGGATTTCAAGCAACTTGGATTTTGCTCCTCTCCAGCCTTTCTCCAGACTCTGGCGCCTTGACTTCCAAATGAAATACAACACTTGCTTTCATCTGAAAAGAGGACTTTGGACCACTCTGCAACTGTCCGGTGCTTCTTTTCCATAGCCCAAGTCAGACGCTTCTTCCGTTGTCTTGAGTTCAGAAGTGGCTTGACCATGGGAATACGGCAGTAAATGCAGTAAACGCCGCATTGATGCTGTAATCCGTGCAAAAGGATTCCCAACCAAGTACTGAGTGCATTAATGGACATTTTCTAATGTTTGATTTTGTTTTGCTGTTATCAATCTTTTTTTTTACTTGGTCTGAGGAAATATTCTAATATTTAGAGATAGGATATTTGAGTTTTCTTAAGCTGTAAGCCATAATCAGCAATATTAATAGAATAAAAGGCTTGCAATATTTCAGTTTATTAGTAATGAATCCAGAATGCATGACATTTTTGTTTTTTTTATTGCATTACAGAAAATAAAGAACTTTATCACAATATTCTAATTTTCTGAAACAGTCCTGTATATTAGTGCTGTCAAGCGATTAAAATAATTAGTCGCATTTATGTCATAGTTAACTCGCGATTAATCGCAATTAATCGCAATTTTTTTTTTTTTGCATTTTAATGCTCTTATCAACATGAAAAAGTGGATTGGCTTGCTTTATTTTATTGAAAAACAACTGCCAAACAGGGCGGTACAAAATAAAATCACTGCACATTTCAGGTAAACAAGGGTTTACAAAATAAAATTATAGAGTGCACCAGGCATGAAAACGGGTCAGGGGTGAAAAAGGTGAGAAGGATATTACCCCTCTAGGAGGGTCCGGGGGCATGCTCCCCCATAAGAAAAATTTAAATATTTCATATTTTAAAGCATCAATCTGATGCATTTTGAGATGCTTTTTTTGCCAACCTGGGGAGAGCTGGAGAAACTTAACTTCAGCCATGAATCAAAAATGATTATGGCCTCCTTACTAAGTATTATGCAAGCCATTTCATGCCAGCCTGTCACTGGGTCTAACATTTACAGTATATGAGGCACAATGTGGGGAGAGCATGGCTGCCTTTGTTAGCACAATTTATATCTTTGATGCAGAGAATGCATCTGGCGAATCTCTGCCTGTTGATTTTGGAGAATACATCTCCTAGATGAAAGGACACCTCTTGCCCTTTTATTGAGACCTTGCCTTCCAGTTTTAGCAACGACCAGTTCCAGCTGCATTTCAATCCAGCTGTTTAACAATGGCTGCATCCTTCTCCCCTAACACACTCATTCTGGAAAAATAATGTTTGTATTGGTGTTAACTTCTAGTTTAGCCTTATTCAGACCTGCCAACCTTGATATATAACCTATATATTGATAAGTCATTAAATACTCGTCATGCATTATATTGCATTGCATATAATGTGTCTAAAATTAATTTTAGACAAATTTTTACCAGCGTACTTTGACGTCAAAATGCGTATCCGCTACGCAAATTGCGTACAGGTTGGCAGGTCTGCTTATTGATAGAACAGTGGACCACTTTACCTTCTGCCTTGTCAGTCCCCTCACCTCAAAATCTACCTCCTCAAAAACGGTAGCGTCGCGTCCGGTGTGAACACGGCATAAGCTAATAATTTTCCACCGGAGCTTTAGCTAGCTGGCTAACGTTGTGTTCTCTCCTGCTGTGTTCAATGACTCAATTCATCAAGCTGTAGCTAACGTTAGCTAATAATTTTCCACCGGAGCTTTAGCTAGCTGGCTAACGTTGCGTTCTCTCCTGCTGTGTTCAATGACTCAATTCATCAAGCTGTAGCTAACGTTAGCTAATAATTTTCCACCGGAGCTTTAGCTAGCTGGCTAACGTTGTGTTCTCTCCTGCTGTGTTCAATGTGTTCACTCGCGCTCCCTTCTGGCACGCGCACCTGTTCGCAGTTCACTGAATATCATTCATTCATTTCAAACCGTAACGTTAGCCTAGCTTCCAAGCCCAAACGGCGTGCCTATTGTTTTGCTTCCAGTTGAGCTACATCCGGCGTGGTGCTCGCGAATTTTTTTTTTGGGAAAAATTAAAATGCGTTAACGCCGTTAATAAAATTGAAGGCGTTAAAATTGGTTTGCGTTAACGCCGTTAATAACGCGCTAATATGACAGCACTAATATATATATATATTGTTCTCTGTACAGCAGGACACTGGATTTCAATTGAAACAATGGCTCTGTGGTTCAGCTGCTTACTTTGAGGATGAAAGGACCAAACCAGTGGGTTTGCATTTTTTAACCCATTTACTACTAGTACTAACCACTTGCCTTACCAGGTAGCCACTGGTCACCAGCCATTTGAATGGATGACTCTTGACTCTACAATCTTCAATCGATAGATTCCTCTCACGGTCTACACACATTGTTTGTGTAAGTTACAGACTTTTCACATTAATGTTATCTTCATCATTACCACACAATGACAATCTAACCCCAACTGAACTAATCCAAACTGGATGTTAAATGTGATGGATTCAAGTTTCATGAGAGGACTTCATTCTCACATCCTATACAGAAACAAAGGGAAACCAATGGCTGCCAGGGTATTCAGAATCAAGACTGCCGGTGGCTAACTCCTACACACAACTCCTTTGGTAAAAGGAGTTGTGTGTAGGATCTAGTGGTGAGGTTGCCGATTGCATCCAACTGAATATCTCTCTTCTCACCCGTCCCTTTCCAAGGATGTCGGAGAACTACGGTGGCAAGTGTTTGGTTTGTCTGTTCTGGGCTACAGTAGAAACAAGGCGGTGCAACAGGGCGGACTCCGTGAAGAGGACCCATTCTCCACGTAAATATAAAGGCCTTAGCCTCACGAAAACACAACGACTCTTAGTTTCAGGTGAATATACGCCAATGAAGACATAGCTATACATTTGATATTCTGATTGCTGCCACTAAATCCCCCTAAATGTCACACACTGTACCTTTAAAAGCTTAAAACAACCTATATTCATGTTTTGCTGACAAAGCAACCCCTTGAGGTTCATTGCATCCCCTTAATTTGGAAGACGCTTTTGTCCACAATGCATTATTTATATTTTTCTCATTTACATACATTGAAGAACCATTGAGAATCCTCCATGTGGACAGGAGGACCAGTGAATCAGATCACAAACCAGCTCGGAAGTAGCGTGATAATGTGCAAAACACACAGGCAGCGTTTCATCAGTTAACACCAGCCTAGATGTGATGAGTCGGGGAGCAAATGTAATGAAATAGCTGCTTGAACAATGACTCTGGGAAATAGGACATTGGTTTAAACTGGCACGTGGTTACGTGTCAAGACGCCACTGGTGTGTTGGCTTACATTGATAACCTGTATGACTTCAACATTGGACACTGCGACTGGGTCGCGTCTTCAACCGACAGTCAACATCGATTTCTATAGTTTATTCCCATTCTTTCCCAGAGCTGCGTAAGAAGATCGATACCGCTCCCGTGTCTGTACGTTAACTATGGAGCTGGAGCCGGGAGACTACTAGCCTAGCTTAGCATGAAGACTGGAATCAACGGGTTACGTTTGAATATCACCACTCCAATCACCATCAGGTAGAGGCCAACTTGTTTTGCCACCTTCGGCTAGCTTGTGTTCCCACGGGCACAAAAAGGGACGCCTTTCCAGGCCGGACTCCCCGAAGAGGACCCACTATCTATGTAGATATGAAAGGCTTGTTCTAGGCTTATTGTGAGGGGCGGAAATATTAATACATTCTGATTTTATTCATAAAGGCAGTGACAGGTGACGGTAAGCATAATATCAATCTTGGTCATTACAGCTGACTAAGAAGTGGGCCTTAAGTTATAAAAGGCGGAGAACCCCTGCACTTCGTACGTACTCCCTCTAACTGTCTTTGGGGATATTTCCCAAAATGCTAAAACAAAACAACCTTGCGGAGTTGCGGTACTGCATTGCAGGCGGCTGCGCAGCGACGCAGAGGCAGACAGACCGACAGAATTTAGAGTGTGACCAGGTGTCTGTTTCCGGCGTCTTCAACATCCGCGTGCAGCCTGAGTGCATGATCAAAGGCAGCTTTATAGAGACAGAGGCCTATTAAAATACCTCGCCAACAACTACTGCAGCAGTCTAGGGGCAAGTACGCAGCCCAACACCCCCTATTCTCACACACTAACATCATCGAGAGATTATTTTTGGTTTTTCTCCTTCCTCTCTTCCTCCTCCTCTTGATTCTTACTATGTTCTCTCTCTCTCTCCCTCTCCTCCCTCAATTCCCCCTCAGGGTGCCATCGTCTGAGTCTATGGCCAACTTCTATTTTAGCCCTGACCCAGTGGACGAGACTGCGGAGAGGAGCTTAACATTGTGTTCCTCTCCTCTGGTTAATGATGATGGAGTCTTGTTTGTGCTTGGTGTGTGTGTGTGTGTGTGTGTGTGTGTGTGTGTGTGTGTGTGTGTGTGTGTGTGTGTGTGTGTGTGTGTGTGTGTGTGTGTGTGTGTGTGTGTGTGTGAGGGTTGAAAAGCCAAAGGAGAGGCGGAAGGGAGAGGAAGAGCAAAATGTGCATGTGTGCATTCCCCTGTTGCTTGGCTACCTTTGAATTTCCGCTCAGTCTCTCTTTCATCTGAGAACTATTAGCAGTCATCTCAAGCAATCCTTTTCCTTTACGGGTTGAATCTACACACACACACACACACACACACACACACACACACACACACGCACACACACGCACGCACACACACACACGCACACACACGCGCGCGCAGTCGGAGAATGTCAAAGTCAAACGTTTGCTGAGGACTGGATGTCACTTGACAAAGACTGATAGAAGTTTTTTCTACCCTTTGTTGTAAACATTACTCGTTTCTTTAAAAATACAAACTAATCCTAAAGGACTACTGGACCAACAATCTACCGACACTCACCACCTGTTGCTTCATGGCGATAAACAGAACATTTTCTATGGATATTTTCTTTTCTTTTTTTCGAAGTATACTCAGCTTTTGGAGGAGTATTCCCTCACGGTGCTCAATAATCCAAGCATTGGTCCACATGGCCGTCACTAAAAAAGCCCATTTCATCCGCCCCACACACACACTCACACACACACACACACACACATAATGCCACCTTTATGGGGTGTGTATGCGCGTGTGTTGTCTGTATGAATGTGTGCTCTCAGTCTTTATAACTAATAGCAGCGCCGCAGGGCTCTATGGACGTTTAAAAGAGCCTAGTCTGACCACAGGATAAACACAAGCTCATAAAATGCAATGTGTGTGTGTGTGTGTGTGTGTGTGTTTAGGGGCGCACGTGTATGTATTGGTGTAAGAGGGTGCATCTGTGTGTGTGTGTGTGTGTGTGTGTGTGTGTGTGTGTGTGTGTGTGTGTGTGTGTGTGTGTGTGTGTGTGTGCATGTAAGGGCAATGGGGGCAGCAGCAGTATATTGCGTTTTCTGATAAATAGTTTAATGAGAAGCCTAGTGAATAGTTTTAGAAGAATGGAGGCCACACAAACTTGAAAACAGAAGCCCAAAAAAATCCATATCTGTTATGAATAGATGTGGACATTGTCAGATTACGCTATTTTCATTACATGAATCCTCGCAGCCGCAGTATAAACTGAGTCAAATATCAGTCAATAATGAAAAGTGATTATTTCTAAAACCTTAAAACAAATCATGATGGGGTATCAAACTGTAATACTTTTGAGTAAACACTGTCTGTATATGTCTATAAAATCATGCAATGCACACTATCACAAGGTGACATCGAATCTTTGGCCTTTACTTATCATAGCTTTTATTTTTTAATTTGCCTGTGTTCAAACATTGTAGACTGATGCATTGGAATTTGCTAAATGACAAAAAGGGTTTGATAGAAAACATATTTATATTCTCAAACTACCGTATTGTAAAGGAATAGTTTCAGCAGTACCGTAGCTCAGTTACCGCCTTGGCTTTGTAAAATATGACTATTATGCAACAGCCTTGGCACAAAAAAAAAAGACATCCCCAAGTGAGAAGGAAGGCGAGGTGGATTAGAAACCCAGGGAGGGAACGGAACGAAAGAGAGAGAGAGAGAGAGAGAGAGAGAGACAGAGTGAAAATAGATGTCTGGGTCCCCGAAGGTTGGCCAGTTATTATAAAGCCATTGTGGTCGGTGTGTACGTTTCCACAGATCCTTCTGAGTCACGCTCAATAAGTCAGTCCTTATGGGCCTGGCAGTCGGGACACAGTGAGGGAGGGAGGGATCAGGGTACGCAGGCACCTGGCTCACATCCTTAACCCGCTGACTTTTCCTCCTCCTCCTCCTCTTCCTCTCACACACACACACACACACTTAACTCTGAAAGAGCACAGAGAGAGATGCAGACACTGTCGTCCCATTCACAACCCTTGCGGGGTGATTCCTGGCCAAACAAGGAAGGAAAAGCCAGGTGGGCGGAAGGGCAGGATGGACCGAATGATGGAGCGGGCAGGCAGAACAAAAGACGGGTGGATGACTGTAGGGCAGGGCACAATGGGGGTAATGATGGGTGGGTGAAATGATGAATAAGAGAGAGAGAGAGAGAGAGACAGAGTGACAGGGAGGAAGAGCGCGCGCGCGAGAGAGAGGAAAAGTGAGTGTGAGACTTTGAGGGGTGTAATGAGTGGGTCAGTGTTGGGCATGCGTGACCTGAACTGGGATACTGGGCTAATTCATATAACTGCTGCTAAAAATAGGTTTCTCCGTAGGCGAGGTAGGGCTTACACTGCTCAACCTTCTCCTACACTGCTGGGGCACTCATATTACCAGCAACATGTACACTGGAAACCACACACATGCATGCCTGTGACTTTCCCCTTGTGATAGCTGACCCGTAACACAATATTCAACCCTCTATTCAACCCTTCTAGTATCAAAACTCAGTCTTCAAAAGGTGGTTGTTAAAAAAGTCCTTCATGTAGATTATAATGGATTTCAACAGTGAGTAGTATTCTGAATGGAAAAGCATCAGACAATTTGCTTTAACTTTCCAAAACCGCCAATCACGCCATTAAAAGCGATTGATCAGGTGTGCGGCGCTCAGAAGGTCTGCAGAACATCACAGCGGGCCTTTCAAAGCGCCTTCGCGTGCGGCCGCTCTGAACAGCTGGAAACACTCCAGGCACGGTAGGACGACACATTGTGCAACAGACTATGACATTGTGAGTCCCCCGTTTGCTCAGTACATTCAAATAGTCACAAGCGCCAAATGTGAAGAGTGACAAATGACAGTGGTGTGTGTACAGCCATATTTTGGCAGAGCTCCGTATGTTTGCAGCATACTGATGACTATGAGCAGACAGTCAGGGAAAAAAAAACGTTGCTGCAGGAGCGGTTTCACAAGTTTCTATGATCTTTTTCTTCTGCTGTGAAAACGTATCACCGATTGAGCCAACATGAATCAAGTCCGACCTCAGATGCTTCGCTTTTCCAGAAACCCAAAATGCTTATGAGGAACTCTGGACCTTTTTCTCCCTGCAGTGAGTACTTTCCAGTTGCCCTGCAACTATTAGTGCAGAGTCTGCAGTACTACTTAATATCACATACTGGTCAAGTATCCCAGATCAAACTGCTGCAAAACATCTGTATTCATTCATAGTAAAAGCAAGAAGTGGTTGCTGCCCAATATCACCGGGACGGGATTGAAACAATAGCAATGTAGCTGGATTCCTGCCCATATCCGAAAAACAAAAGGAAGATTTTCCACTTCTGCAAGTCTCACACGATGAATCTTTGTGTGGAAACCGTCACAGTTATCTACTGTTTTCTAATCTGTTATAAGGAATGCACAAGGGACTTATGTATAGTTCGTATTTTACTATTGATCTTTCCTTCCTGGTCCTACTTGGTTTTAAAAAAATGGTGTGATATTTCCCAGTTTGACTCCTGGCACTATTTGTTGGAAAATGAAAGATGGAACTATCAGCTCTTACCAGCCACCTTTCAACCGTTCCTAAGCATTAAGTATTAAAAGATTTCGGGTGGAGTATCAGATCCTAATGCAGCTTGTGTATCATGTGTATGGTTATGCCCTTATTTCCTCTGCTCAGTCCTTCACCCATCAACCCCTTCACCCCTCCCTCCTCTTCTCCCCCCTTGCTCCCTTCTTTTCACAGTATTGTCACCCTAGACGGTTCACACGGTCTCCTCTTCGCTGTGTTTCCGGTCATAAATCTCTGCAACACCGTGAAGGCACATCCCCTCGGATGAATTTAACACAACACCCTGCACCCCACCGGCCCTCTGAGAAAAGGGCGACAAGGGCTGGCACACTGCTGCGCACACACACACACACACACACACACACACACACACACACACACACACACACACAGACCAGAGCCTGACACTTCCCCGGTAGATATTTGTTGATGAAATCCAGGACAAGAACAAAGAAGTCTCTGATTTTAATGAATGTAACAATGGAACTGCACTTTGGGGAAAGAGTGAGGTAGTAATCTGAGAGGATGATTTTATTGTGTATGTGTGTGTGTCTGTTATGGCTCGAGTTGGCCTCTGACTCATGGTGCTTGTGGCTTGTTTTTTTTTGGTGACTCATGCGTTTCTCAGAATGGGCTCTAGCTCCGTGGAATCCCTCCGATAAGGCTATCAACCTCAGGAAATGGGATGGTTATATTTATTTCACCTGCCGTATGTCTCAACAATGCCCCACCGCACCTCCCATCCATCCTCAGCCTTCCCCGCCTCACCCCTCCCTCCCCTTAAGGTCAGCACATCAGCCACCGGACTTCTCCAAATGAAGTTTAGCTTCCTTGATTTTTTTTCCACCGTCTCACAAATGAGCAGGCTATGGGTGGCCCGGAGTCTGCTGTACCGCGGACAAGAAAAACTAAACCAGTGACAGCCTGTTTGTTTTTCTTTACCTCACCAACAGCACCCCACACCTACACACCCTCACCAAAACTACCGCCATCAAACAAGCGCCATACATACACTCCCCTGCCGCCACATCTACTGTGCCACACACACTCCCAGACCACATTCTTACATCCCTACCCCCCACACTCTCCCACACCACACACCCACAAACACACCTGACCGACTTCATTTCCTGTGAGGCATGAGTCAGACGGCTGCAGTGCATTTACCGGAGTAATACATGGTTATTAGCCATTCTGATAATATAGTGTTGATGTGGCTGTCAAGGCAACCCGAGCTGCAAAAAAAGAAAGAAAAAAGGGGGGATCGGGCATGTGTGGGTGGGTGGGATGAGTCGGAGAAGATTCTTTGTAAGTGTTCAGGCATGCGGTGGGTCTTTTTGCATGTCCGCAGGTGTGTGTGTGTGTGTGTGTGTGTGTGTGTGTGTGTTTAAGTGTGTGCGAGAAAGAGAGAGATGAAACAGAGTGGAGAGCCATTCACCTGTTTTTTCTTGTAGAAGCCCTTTCTGTCACAGTTGGGTATGCGGAAGCCCCTCGGATTGAGCACATTGCTGATTTTAAGACCGCTCAGGATGCTCTCCATCTCCCGCCGACACGGCCCCTAGCAATATGACAAAAATGACAAAGCCAGGCGACGCCAGTGTTACACACTAATCCCAACACAAACACGGACATGAGGAACATGAGAAGTGTCCATGTAATTATAGAAGTTCATGGTGACCATCAGAGTCTGTAAAAGTTCACCTCCTGAACCCTGAATGTCCCATTACCCCCCACCATGTACACTGTAGTATGATAACATATTTGTGGTTTCTGCTTGTTTAAACATATGATACTTACATTATCAGATATATTAAAATTATATAATCTTAACGTCTTAACGGCACGAAAACTGCTATTTCTGGAAAATGTAAATGTTTTTTTCATTAAATGTGAACAGTGCTTGTCTGCACAGCATCAAGTTGCTGTGATGAATGACCCCACTGAGTGTCCGTAAAATGAATCAACTTTCTGTAAAAATTGGTACCTTGTCTCACAAAATGTTTGATAGAATACAATCCAAATGATGTTGTTTAAATTATAGTAGATAACCTAAAAGGCTGTGGTGTGTTTGACCACAAATTGCTCTGCAAAGCAATGTTTTGTTGAGAGATTCCACATAGTGTTTGCATCTTGTGTTTTTC
The DNA here is from genome assembly GCA_038501785.1 of Myoxocephalus aenaeus. Taxonomy (NCBI): domain Eukaryota; kingdom Metazoa; phylum Chordata; class Actinopteri; order Perciformes; family Cottidae; genus Myoxocephalus; species Myoxocephalus aenaeus. The sequence continues at coordinate 1,191,990 of JBAMJR010000050.1, read as the reverse complement.
TCCACAGGCACGAGGCTGCAAGCACACCACATGTTGACAGTGATGCATTCTTGCAAACTGCATCCATGTGCCATGGAGAGCTAGCAGTCTGCAGGGTTTCAAGTCCAACAAAGGGCCTTTTTCACAGAAGACATTTTTACTTGTCATAGTAGGAATAGCACAGGTGTTACTTATAAATATATTATATATATTTACACTGTAGATATATCTTCCAATGAGAGTGACAAAGGCCAGCATTGTCAATACCAGGACCCTGAAATCAAAGAAGCTGATTCATTTTTATTATTTCCACTGAAACTTTTTCTACTGGAACAATTAAAACTGTCTCCCGCAGTTTGACCAGGTGGCCTTGGAGTAAAGGCGCTGAACATAAGCCTCAACACCAGCCAGGGACCTTTGTTGCACGTCTTTGACTTCTTGTCATTTCATAGGAATTGAATGAATAAGCTGAAGGCTGCTGTCTCGCCAAGGCATAAGGTGACAATGCCTAGCGGCAGAGGTTGGTGGTCATTTAGAGTGAAAAGGAGATAATAAAGAGAATAGTGATACAGACTTGAACCAAGCTAATGTTAACAAAGCTCGTCAATTTCAGTGATGTCTCAGTGAAAGACACACGGCCACGACGCTGCCCTGGGTAACTCCTAACAGGCAACAGTTGTGAAAGTGGTTGCAAAGAGAAAGATTTTATACGAAATACAAGTTAGCAAACTAGCTAGCAATTGAGCGAGCAAGCTTACCGATATTAACGCTAGCGGAGTTGCAGTTTCCAGCCACTCTTTGTGAAACTCTCTGTGTGGCTCATAATGTAACGTACATTTTCGACACACTATTGTTTTAGAACTTGAATTTGTGACAAGATAAATATTGCGTGCATAACACAAGGTAGTTAAGGTTAGCGCTCACTAGCTATCAAAAAAACTAAACATTTCAGCCTCTCGGACTCTATTCTTCTCTCTGGGTAACGTCATGTTTTCAAATATGTATAAAAATACAATGTTGGTAAGAGAGCTAACGTTACGATTTAACACGCTGTTCTCATTAATTACATGAGAGGGTTTGATATTGTATTGAAAAATGTAACAGGTTACGTGTTCCCTATTTTCAACAGACGCATTCGGATGAAGTCACTAGTTAACAGGGTCGCTTGACTGAAACACCAGTACTAAACTAGTTAGCGAGAAAAAACAATAGCAAGCTAACTTTTATTTTGCTGCTCAGTGACGAGACTCTGTTAACAAGTTTTGCAGTCGAAAGGCCAACAGTATCAAGTTAAAATGTATATTCGTCAAATTGTAAATAATTTAAACAAAATACAAAAATATATAATATTAATATATAAGAAGCTCGAGGAGTCACTCGCTAGCGAGCTAACGGCTTTAAGCCAAGACAAACTCTCTTCTTACGTTTGTTTGTTTCGCGACATACAAAAGGTCAGTTCTTTTAGTTACACAGCCAACCGCTGCCTTACAGCCTTTCCCATTCACCGTTCTTCCGCCATATAGCAACACAATAACCATTATAACACACTTCTCATCGCCTCGGGGTGTAACTTACATACTCGGTCTCCCTCTTGTTCTCCAGGGAGAAGTTGTGCATGTCCATATTGGCTCCTCCTGACACAGATTCCACCTTGTAGCTCTGAGTCTTTCTGTTCTGGTCCTTCTGGATCAGCTTGTTATGCAGAGGAGGCCTGGTGTCCATCGACCCCCGGCTGTGGCCGCCCTTCGCGGTCGCCACGCCGGGCAACACTGACGTGGTCGAGGTCACGTTCACGTTGGCGAAGCCTTCTGCCTGATCCCCGCCGTTCTCTGAAGGATTAAAGGTCAGTCATCAGTTTTCACATCACAAACAGTCTGTTTGAGATGTTTCATACTTAGTGGACGCTGGGGATAACGTCCAATTCATAGGGGATACAGATAAATAAATGATAACGTTTGGTGGCTGATTCTATTGCACTGTTGTTGTTGTCTGTCTCGTCTCATGTCTAATGTACGCACCTTCCACCAAGAAAAATTCCTCGTCTGTGTAAACATTCCTGGCAATAAACGGTTTCTGATTCTGATTCTGATTTATAGTCGTAAAAAAGTGTTTCATATCAAAATGAAAACCCATATGATAAAAACCACTATACTTACACTGTCAAATTGGGGCTAGATTAGCCTCCACCAAGAGCTTAAACACTCTTATCTGTCTTATGTGATCTGACTTGCACAAGAATAAAGGTTTTATAAATCTGAAACTGTTTAAAACAGTCTCTGCATGCAAATCGTCAGGGTTTTGACAAGTGACCTGGTCTTAAGTTGTCTTGTTGCAGTTAAAGCAGTACAATTGCCCCTCTTTTTGTTTTCATTGATTTAAAACAACCCTAAATGGAGAATGTGCCACCTTTTTATGTGGCCCAGTATATAAATGGAGAAAATTGAAGAAATAAATTCCTCAGTGCTATTTAGACAGAGAAAGCTGAGTTCTTGTGCTGGTAGAGCCGTGCAAGGCAGTGCCTAAATGCACCAGGATGCTTGTACGTGAGCTACTGGCGTCCAAAGGATCCCCGCCGGCTGAACATTTGAGTCAGCAAAAACAATGTAGTTTCTTCCTTGCCTCCAACTCAAATGACGGCACTGGATGCAGAAAGAACAACAGCTTTGTTTGCTAACTCTAACTTTCCTTGTAAATATAGCATGCACTGAAGAATGTATTGCTCCAATTATCTGCTTTAACTATAAAAAAGGATTTGACATCCACGTTAAAAGTGGCAAATTTTCCCTTTGAGACTTGAGACTTTGTGGTGCAAACACAGACATTTACGAAACCTTCATTTACTCCTCAGCTATGATTTTACTTAAGCGCTCTGATGCAACATTTTAATGTCAGCAGTGCCTGTGTTTCTTAATCCAACAGAGAAGTATTGACTGCCTAAGAGAGGCCTGTTTAAAAGAGATAAAATAAAGTTAGCTCATTGCCTTGTGGGCTGTTTGGAGCCAGAGCCGAAGCCAAGTAATAAACAGAAACATGACGACTTCATATCCACAAATTTCCACAGCATGCAGACCAAGAGATAGTCACAGAGCGAAACTGAGTGTAAACAAGACTCTTTAAGGATGCTGTCAAGAAGAACATGTTGTGTAGTGTCTATATGAAGGGGAAACGGGTATTGGGGCTAAAAGAGGAAGTGGTCAGGGCAGTAAGAGGTAAAGTGGGAGACGAGGGAGCAGATGTATTAATAGCCTGTGGTGCTGGCAAAGATTCCAGTCAAACCGTTAAAGACCGAGTGGCCACCATCTGACCGAAAGGGAGAGAGGAGGGGGCTCTAAACACTCCGCCCTAATATAGGAGAGGACCAAACTACCAGCCGTGTGCCACCCGGTCAACCATGCCGCCACTGGGCCACAGTCGGAAGAGCTAACTGAACTCGGAGACGTCCCGGGGGAGGCAGAGGGACGATGGGAACACACATGCAGCGGCTCACACACACCCAAACCGTTTTATAACGTTAACTCAAAGCAGATTTTGTGTTTGGGAGCTGCGGTGTGGGCGGCGGAAGGGCATGTAGGGGTGTAGCTTGTGTGGGCAGGCAGGCTGGCAGCCCACCCTTTCTCCGTGACCACCTGATCAATTAGTGACGTGATTGGGCTCCACAGTCTCCCAGGCTTCCCAGAACTTAGAATAACAACGTGGATGTCAACAACAACATCAACTGGAACGAGACAGCGCCAGAAACCAACAGTGATCTTTGACCTGATATAGCCTCCACATGGTTTTTCTGAACCCTGCAAAAAAGGTCCATAAATGTCCATAACCAAGGTCAGAACTATTGAGCCCTTATTTAAGATTCCTGCAAGCATTCCTTTTTATTGTCAATATAAACTTTTATATAACCTTTCAAGAAAGTCTGGGGCGTTTTAGATAAACACATTACGCAATTTGTTTGTATAATGGGACAGGGGTAAACAGCACAAACTGCGGTGAGGAGAGCTTGTAAATGTGTGGGAGGAGAGGCTGCTCTGGAGCTGCATGGGGACCGATGGTGGTGGAACCACTGGGCTGCACTGACACACTCTGACCAACAGGGGCACTTAGGATCATTTCCCACATTTCCAATGGTGGAGATACTGGAAATAAGCATGCATTGAAACCTGTCTCACTACTGTTGGACAGATGCTGCAAATAGAGATAAGATTATATAAAATGACAGAACGAGAGGAAAAGAAGTAAAGAGAGAAATATACAGGCTAAGTGGCAGGAAGTGAAAAAGTAAGAGTGTGAGTGTGAGCCTGTGCGTGTGCGTGTGCGTGTGTGTGTGTGTGTGTGTGTGTGTGTGTGTGTGTGTGTGTGTGTGTGTGTGTGTGCACGCTGGTGGACGCATAAGCATGTCTGTGTGTGGATGACAATGTGACTGTTGAGTGCTTGCACACCACACATTACTTTGGCCAAACCAAATAACCAGAAAGAAGAAAACACACACAGAGGCTCCTGGAGGCCTGACGTCAGCCGTGCCTAAACACACAACAGTGTGTGTTCACATGTAGGTGGCATGTGTGCCGTGTCACCAGTGAGCAGCATGCATCCATTCACACAAAACACCGTGCAGATATAAGGTCTCTGGATATCTGCAGGATGGCATGCAATGGTACAATATGCAGCTTGGGCTCATTGGTATTACTTGTGTATTTGAGTGTGTTTGATGCTTATGGGGAACTCAAAGAAATGACCCCCCTCTCTTTGCCACACACCCGAGATGTTTTGGCTCACATCCTGGATCAGGAAAGCAGCAGCACATATTTTCATGCTGTGTACAAAAATCCATGAGCTTTACTTGAAGGAAAATAAGGACATTACAGAAGACAAGGACATGGTGTGCGCTCAGCCTCAGCTAAATACTGTATACTTACAGTATGTATGTGGCATTCCTTAACTATTGGTTTGAGGAAGCCAGGCTGTGTGTGTGCGCGCGCGTGCGCGCACGTGCACGTGCACTTGTGGCTGTGTGTATGTGTGTGCTAGTGAGAAGGAGTTTTCTTAAAACAAACAATCTGCAAACGGAAAAACGACAATCTTTTAATTCCTTGATCTTAATTTAAGCATGATGGTCCAAAGATGTGCGCACATGGAAAAAGAAAGTGTCCGCCTGGTGGGAAAGCGAAGATTAATTGCTGCGTAAACCTCCAACCCTTAGCTGGTGTTACCCTCTCAAACCTATGGGATTTGTTTAACCCAGGCGAACCCATCACTGCGCAATGTCAAGTCCCCCTCCTGAAACCCCGCGACCAAAAGTGTGCTTTACATTGTAAACTTTGCGCACATTTATTTGTGGCGTATGTCTTCCAAGGATCATTATCTCCATCCACGATCAATACAACGCACTTAATCGTTGTTGTTTTTCCCAAGAGCAGGGAACACCACAGACCTGGTCAACACACATCATGGGGAGAGCGCCTGTCAAATGCACTAAATAACAACAACACACGCGCACACACACACACAAAAAAGAACATGAATGTCAACAAACCGTGAGAAGCGCAAACGAGAGCCCCGCCGTCTCACCTTGTTTTTGCGCCGGTATGAGAATGCTGTTGAGTTTCTTGGACGCGGCGCTGGAGCACGCGCCCCGTCCCTCCAGCAGAGCCTGCAGAGGTCGGCTCTCTCCCGGCTTGTGCTGGCAGGTCAAGCCGGAGCCGCAGCGCGCCGTGTACACTCCACACGCCAGTCCCTCGCCGAGAGCGCACGTCATGCAGCAGCCGCAGCCGGGCTCCCTCACGCGCTCGGTGCAGTCCTTCGGCAGCGGCTTGCACTGCAGAAGCGCCCCGGCGTCGCAAGGCTCGCATCGGACCACCGGCCCCGCGGTGCCGGCGAGCCCGGTGAACGCGGCCAGTGCCGCGGCAAGACAAAGCACGCAGAGACCGGGCATTCTGCCGATTAAGCTGGTCACAAAGGGACAGTATGCGAGATGTCGCGGAGGCTTAAGGGGACTTTCTCTGACACAGCGAGCCGTCTGGCCTTCTCCATCTGTATTTTCTTTTACGCGAACTTCTCATTTTATACAGGCGGAAAAAGAGCCAACAAGTCACACCCTCCTCCGTATGAATAATGTAAACGGAGAGCCCCGATATGAGGGACCGCTACATCCAGTCAGAAGAGAGGGCTGCTCAGACCTTCTTCTCTTTTTAATCCCTTATAATATAATTTACTGATCATCTGTCATGCTCGCTCATAAAAGCAAAGGTGTTTGTTTCCATCTGGAAATGTGGCCTCTTGTAAAAAAAAAAAAAAAAGAGAAAAGACAGGCAAGTACAGGGAGCTGCAGACAGCAGCACGACTGTGTTGGTTACATTTATCTTCACTCTATTGTATTGATATCATATTGTATGTTACAGGAAAAAGGTGCACAGATGCAGATTTCCACCAGAAGATCAAATATGCTGCACACTGTGTTGACTGTTCCCCAAACCTGTGGAGGTTTTCCACACCACTGGCCACATCCCCTGCTTACATCAAAGGTATGCGAGTGAATGGTACCCCCCACATGCATTACTGATAAAACATTCCTCTGGGCAGATGTGTAGGTGGCCTCCATATTAACCCACAAAAACAAAGATTTCTTTGCATATAACTTGTGCGTGACCACATGCTCAGTGGAAGGCCGCAGCCAAAGGGGTATTGCTTTACGGTCCTGGGCCGTAAACGCTGCAGTGTTCGGATGCACATGTCAGTCAGATGACCAGCAACAGCTAAGTGCGCACATGCAGGCCCGAGTACTTTCAGAGGCGGTGCTCACCTTTCACATACACTGAGCAGACCTGGTGATCTGGCACTTTGCGTCAACCCCCCACTACACACACCCACTACACACACACACTCTTCCCTCCCATGAGTCCCATCGGCGAGCGTGCACCTTTCTTCCCGAATGCCCCCCCTCGACCCCACAGGATTTCAAATTATTAGAAGAAAAAAAGTTCAGATTCTGCCGGCTCAGCATCGCCCCCCTGTCCAGCATATCCTCCTGTTCTGCAATAACAAACGCGAGAGGGGGGTACACACTGAGAAAATAAAGCAATCAGTATTGGCCATTGTGTGATTTCCACCACAGAAGCAGAAAAAGTGTTGAGACTGCATTATGAAAAACAAGCAAAGGGTAATGAAACACCCCCAGAATAGCAAGAAAATGTCTGCAGCTAAGATTAGTTTTCTTATTACTCGACTTTTTTTTCTCTTCCTGCATTTTTTCATGTCTGAAATATTCATCTTCTGACCTTTGGCTTGTTTATTGTCTGCCCGTCCGTCCAGGGTATGAGTTACCTAAAGCACCCTTACCGTTTAAACTAATTCAGCAAAAAGACAGTTTTGGGAAACTATGCCCCCTTTGTGTGAATACAGTATGATATACAGATACAGTTTATTTTGTCATACCATAAAGGTGACAGGGTTAATCCTAATGTGCTGTTATCGTTTGCCTGGCTGAAGATCGCTGTTAAACCGGTCTTAAGACAATATATAAACAGCCAAATGGATATGACATTCTCAAGTTCATTTTTGCTTGATCAGATATCATGCAATGCAGAAGAAAGTCAACCAATGGCGACATAACATAACATTCACCTTGTCCTGCACATCCATTGGGATCCTCCAGATCTCAGAGGAGGAACAGAGCTGTAATTTGCCTCAGGATAGTTTGGGTATAATAAAAAGATCAGACAACTGTTGGCACATGTTCAACCCGTCTATGTTGCAGTCTCAGCAAAGTGCAATAAGGGATACTATTTGTCTTCATTCTACGTATGCACCTTTTCTTTCACCCTCTCTGTCTTCTCCCCGTCGAGGAAACTCATATTCTCTCTAGTTATCAATCTCTCCTTCGTTACCGCATCTTTCTCCCAGTCAACATTCCTCTTCGTAGCATTCCCACAATGCAGCACATTTCAGGCATAAGTCATTAATTGGAAACCCAAAGTCAATGATGGTCCTCAGTACCACTGGCACAATGCACTTTATAATTTGAGGTTTTGTGGGAACGAAAGGATCTAGACCAGGGGTCACCAACCTCTTTGAAGCCGAGAGCTACTTCAAGGGTACAAAATAATAGGAAGGGCTACTTGTTTGATACAAACTTCCTGAACAACAAAGTTGCACAGATCACTATCTATTTAACCCCTATCTAACTATCTAACTCTATCTAACCCCCTTCAGAAATGGTCGGAGTTAGGGCTGGGCGGTATGGCCAAAAATTAATATCACAGTATTTTGTAAGATTCTGGCGTATTTTTTTTTCTTCAGTAAACGCATTCATTCATTGATGCTGAAAAGGACCGCAGGCGAACTGAACAGCTGTTTTTACGTTGGTACATAGAGGGTGTTAGGAAGCTAAACCTGGAGGGACTTAGGACCCAGGGGAATGTAGGTGAAAAAAAACAGGAAGGGTCTGTCTCTTCCTGCGACGGAGGGTCAATCCCAATCTCCACCCTAAACCCTCAAACCCTGAACCCTCAGGCACTCACTGACGTCAGCTGCTAAGTGGCTGAGTGTGAGAGGCTGTGAGGGCTTGAACTGGTGTGAATATGAATGGATATGAATGAACATTAACGTGACTACATAAAAAATATTGTGTATTTATTTTATACTTTTTATTCACTGATTTGAACGTCTTCCTCACGAGATGAGAAGTCATTTTAGATGATATATTTACTTGTTTTTGTCAAAACGAAATGTTTGATGAATGTAAACAAAATATTTATAAATATATTTTCTGCTTGCATTCTTCTGATTTCATGTGTTTTTATGTTCCATCTTTAATCCGTAATGTTGTAGTGTAAATGTATTTTATCGGGCTGAACGCCCACGTGTCTCTTTGTTTACCTTTTTTTTTTTTTTTTTACGTCTCCATGCTTCCATTGGGAACTGCGTGTTTAACGTCACATTGCTATGAACTATGGGTAATTCCCTTAGGCAAAGTCAGCATCTAATGCTGACTTACGGAAAGGGATCATAAAGGGCTCAAAATGTCTGCCAGAGAGCCCTCGAGCACTCTACGATGTAACAATGGGACACCCCTAAACCCTCATGGACTTCGCGGGAGCGCGCCTCAAAGTCCGTGAGTCCGTAAGGGTGGAGATTGGAATTGACCCGGAGTTTCTTCTTGGTGTGATAGTGGGCGAGCTGTACCCAGCATGCTCGGTGGTGTAATTTTATAAATGTACAATTATTAGTGTTACAAATTGTTAATAAGTCACAAACTGTTGTGTCTTGGTGTTTTACCCTGTTAAAATGTGTTAGTTGTGGGTTATTAATTGTTGTTATAAAGTTTTAACCGCGACTAAAGTTAGAACCATGACACGTAAGTAGCTCCGACCGCTGCGCGCACGCCAGTGGATTATTTTTTTTTTTTAATTATTTTTCTTGTGAAAGCTCATAAGCGTGTTCTATTTTTAGAACATGCTTCGCGGGCGACTAGCGTGGTCTCTGCGGGCGACCAGGTGCCCGCGGGCACCGTGTTGGCTACCCCTGCTCTAGACAGATTGATTTGTTTCCTTCCTTCACAAGTGATTTGAGCAGCACATTTCTCTTGCTGTCAACATATGCTGTATTCATATATGATCTATACCATCAGCACGCACCGCACCCGCTGACCACGTTATGAACGGTATATCCTTTCATTAAAAAAACATGCCATTACATGCCTCAGCACCATGAATCATGTCGACAGCGCTGCTATTTTGTGTTTTTTTTTTCAGTTGGACAACTTAAAATTCTACCACAATGCGCTATACAGTTGGTCTAAAGTGTGCTTCAAGTGGATCTTATCTTGTTTTTTTTCACCATCAGAGTAACAGTTATAACTCGGTGCGAGGGTTTAAATTCTTAGTTGGTCAATCTGCGAGTCACTTGACGGAAAACTAAAAAAAAAAAAAAAATGCTTGCCTTGTTGTCATAAAAAAGTTTACTTGTCAACATGTGGCCTCAGTGAGATTTAAGAGGTTGTAAACACAAGAAAAAAGTGGACATTGAGTTAAGATTTTTGTCAAATTTTTGTCAATGATGAGTATTATTACAGAGACGTCGGAACACGGTGCAATCACTAAAAGGACGTTCACAGGAAAACTGTGTGCACAACTACAGTCATTACGGTAGTAGGAGACTATAGAGTTGAAGCAGGAAGTGGCTCTGTAAACTTCACATCTTTTTATTTTTAAAATATTGCACCACATTCCAAGGGGCTGACAGATTTTAAATACATTTTAACATTCCTTGAAGCAGCCAAACAAAGGTCCATTTCAACTTGTTAAACTTCCTCATAACGCAGCCCAAATGTTTTCAAGATCGTCTGCTTTGTGTCTCTCTGCTTTGATTGTACACAGTTGGGTTGCTTTTCCTTTCAGGAGAATGATTCAACAGTAATTTAGTTGAATGATGTTGACTGTGGCTTACGGGGGGGAAAAGCATAAATAATATGTTCTGCCACTTTGTGTTGAGGAAAATCATTTGGTACTCCTTAACTCAGCCAGGGTGCTGACAGCGAGGACAGGCCTCGTCCGTCATGGGGGAGCATGACGATTGGCTAATGAAGCGGGCTTTGTTGCTGAAGGCTGATACTGTAATTGCATCTGGGATGTTTTGGGGCCTTTAAACAACAGGACTGTATGCATGTAGTAAAATCTGGTAAACTTGCAGGACCGAAATGAAGAGGTTAGTTTATGGATGTTGGAAATCTGCTACTTCCATCATAATCACAATTGACATCTAGCATTACCACCTAATACTTAAATGCTAATAACCTTGTGTTTTTTATTTTTATTTAGTAGTAGTAGTAAAGAAGATTTGGATATAACCATATGTAGGATGCCAACTTGGGTGGTAAACATCTGCCTTGTTAACCGCCATCCTCAGACCCCATTAGTTTGGCTGTTTTGAGGTTAGGACTGACAGTTGTATAATTTTTCCAGAAAGTTAAAGGCCTATAGTTGTTGTCGTTGTAACTGTGGCAAGAGTTTCCCATTAGATTTTTGTGAATATGAAGCAGGTAAACAACTGTGTCAATACGGTCCTGTTTAGTTTTTATGTGTTTTCCAACTTGGATAAACCTGAAAGTTTCCACATTTTCCATCATAGTGACTTTCCTGGAACGCGCAGGACTGACTTTGCAGTAAATAATCCAGAAATTATAAGTGTTATCATGAGAACACAAGGGAGACTCATACAGTTCATACAAGTTCAGTTTTAACCCTTTTTCCAGAGATAATGGTCTCTACTAAAAGCCACGCACACCTTTAAAACCAGACGCTCTTTATTGATCACCGTAGTGGGGGCTGCTCAAAATGAACTCTGTTATATCTGTTTTCAATAAATTGATGGAATGAACATAGCTTGACTGGTCTCTGTCATTGTCTGCATGACATGGTTAGGGAAACATCTGGAGGTGAGCAGAGGAAGACAGTAAGAGGAATGTGTTGAGCTAGAAAGGTGAAGAGGGGGGCGGGGAATAGTGAACTAGGCTTTTAATCAAGACAGCTGCATGTGGGAGCAAAGAGAAGAGTTGAGGCGTTTGTGTTATGATGTGTTTGTGGTGAAGTCTGTGCCGTTTGTTTGGGCTACAGTTAGATATGCCTGGCAGCTCTCAGCGGGAGGTCTGAGTCCTGCCCAGCAGAGGCTCCCTCTAATTGGTCAAACAGGCAGTGTGGCACCTTGGATTGAACTCTTGCCTGGAGGCCAGGTACGGCATACTTAGCAGCATGCTGAGGAAAGATCACAGTCATGTGCTTGCAGTCACCATCTGCCTTTAGGTCAGCAGTCCTCCCACTGCTGGCCGGACGGAGGGAGGAGGCTGCTCCGGGAAGGAGATACAAGGCTAGACAATCTCGCCTGGCGCTCTCAAGTTGACCAACTCAAGTGACACTTTCCTGAGAGTGGGCCAATTCCAGGCTGCTAAGAGGATCAGTTTCCCCTTCCTGTCTTGACACACATAGCTAGCGCCACTCAGAAGTCTTCAGGCTCGCTGCTCACAAGGCACAACAGCTTCCGACACTCCTCCGCGCTTTCTAAAAGACATTCGGCCCTGCAGCATGGACGGGATCAGAGAGTGTTTCCCTGCAAAGACAAAGTCCTCACTAAGAGGATTGCAATCTTAAACCTAACTCTCACACAGTATAACTGTAACCACAGGTAGGCAGCAGGAAAAGGCCAGCAGTTTAGCTCTTCTTCAAACAGACTAGAATAGACCCATCCATCCATTTTCTGCCGCTTTTCCGGGTCATGGTGGTTGGACTAGAATACACAAGAATAGAGTTGTATAGACATGCTTTTCAAGGGACTGCATTGGGATTGAGATTAAAAACAGACTGAAGGAAGAAGGGCAGACAGAAGAAAAGCATGACACCGAGCATTGTAACGTGTGAGGTGACATCCGGAGAGCTGCTCATGTTCTTCATGTCTCAATAGATCCCGTATTGGGGTAGTGGCATACATCTCACATACTCATTATGAAGAGTCAGATTTATAGCTACCTTTTAACGCAACAAATGGCAAACACGCAAAGTTAAAGGTGCAATATACTATAATGGGAGCATACCGTTGCCTCTCAACGGCTCTCAACATGGCGACAGCAAGCCGGTGGTTCAAACAGCTTCAAAAGTGCCGACAGGGCTAACAGTGGTTACCTGAGGGGGAGCTGGAGGGTGGGTGCTACGCTTCCGTGACGACTCATTATCAGCAGCTGTAACATGACTTCAAATGAAGGCTAATGTTACTCCATGTCTGCTGGATGTGTACACAGCGAATAGTTTGCCCACACACTCACCATAACAATTTTGGAAGGTCATTTGTAAATGGGCTAAAAACAAAACACAAGCACTAATAACACACACACACACACACACACACACAAAATGTAATGGTCAATAGTCAAAGACCTAAAAGACATTTACTGGTGACTTGAGACTTCATCTTGTGACACGACATTGACTCACCCCCAAAAGGCCTACTTTTGGGATGTATCCACATAGTTTAATGCACTTATTTGAAAGTCACTTTGGTTAACATTCAATTCAGTTTATTTTGTATAGCCCAAAATCACAAATAGAAATTTGCCTCGGAGGGTTTTACACTCTGTACACATAACATCCCTGTCACGGGACCTCACATTAGATCAGGAAAAACTCCCCCAAATAAAGATAGTAAAAACCCTTTCATAGGGAAAAAAGGGAAGAAACCTGAGGTAGAGCAACAGAGGAGAATCCCTCTCCCCAGATTGACAGAAGCAATAGATGTCATGTGACCAGAATGAATAACGTAACAGAGTTACAGCACATTCAATGAATATAAATTAATTATATTACAAGAGAGATGATGGAAAGCAAAGGGAGCTTATATATTTGAGAAGATGAAAGCTAAAAAAGTACTTTCTTTCTCCCTGATAAAAGGACAGGTGTTGGCGCTGCAGAGAGTTGTGCCAAAAAGGCCAGAGTACAGCCCATTATGTATGAATGTAACCCCTGTATATTTTGACACATGTTGGAGCTTGACCTGACATTGAGCAGGTGTGTGCCAGAATGGGCTAAAAGGCAGCATGTCCTGCACACCAGCTGCAGAGTGGCTCTGGCTGAACCCTGCCGCCTGCTAAACCTGCGCGCCTGACGTGCTGTTTGGATTGCGGGTGACTGATTAGGGCACAATATGGAGCCCTTCAACCACATCGCGTCTTCGCTGCTGCACTCAGGCGGCTAACAGCTGCACGGGGCAGTACCTAGCCGTGGCCTAATGGATGGCTTCCACGGCATCCATGTGGAAGGGCTGACATGCTGTATAGGAAAATGTAGGTGTGGCCATGATGTTCGACAAGATGGTGTATAGCAGGGGTTAGGGTGGGGGGGGGGGGGGGGGGGGTGGAGGAGAGAGAGAGAGAGAGGAGGAGGAGGACACTTCGCCGCGGGGGGGGGGGGGGGGGGGGGGTAGCAGTAGTGTGTAGCATGCCGTGAACTTACATTTACGTTGAGATCGGTCGACCAATGACAGTTCTCTCTACGGTCAGAGCTTGCGCAAGAACGTGGAACGTGAGGGAGATACCATTTCCAAAACTTGTAAGGGGGTAATAACTATTTTCCTGGTCGCCCGCAGAGACCACGCTAGTCGCCCGCGAAGCATGTTCTAAAAATAGAACACGCTTATGAGCTTTCACAAGAAAAAGAATTAAAAAAAATAATAATTCACTGGCGTGCGCGCAGCGGTCGGAGCTACTTACGTGTCATGGTTCTAACTTGTATCATGGTTCTAACTTTAGTCGCGGTTAAAACTTTATAACAACAATTAATAACCCACAACTAACACATTTTAACAGGGTAAAACACCAAGACACAACAGTTTGTGACTTATTAACAATTTGTAACACTAATAATTGTACATTTATAAAATTACACCACCGAGCATGCTGGGTACAGCTCGCCCACTATCACACCAAGAAGAAACTCCGTCGCAGGAAGAGACAGACCCTTTCTGTTTGTTTTCACCTACATTCCCCTGGGTCCTAAGTCCCTCCAGGTTTAGCTTCCTAACACCCTCTATGTACCAACGTAAAAACAGCTGTTCAGTTCGCCTGGGTCCTTTTCAGCATCAATGAATGAATGCGTTTACTGAAGAAAAAAATACGCCAGAATCTTACAAAATACTGTGATATTAATTTTTGGCCATACCGCCCAGCCCTAACTCCGACCATTTCTGAAGGGGGTTAGATAGAGTTAGATAGAGTTAGATAGAGTTAGATAGTTAGATAGGGGTTAAATAGATAGTGATCTGTGCAACTTTGTTGTTCAGGAAGTTTGTATCAAACAAGTAGCCCTTCGTATTATTTTGTACCCTTGAAGTAGCTCTCGGCTTCAAAGAGGTTGGTGACCCCTGGTGTATAGGGTCCAACTTATCAGATCCTGCTGTTACAGCAATATGTACATTAAGAACAGGGCTGTTTCCAACATTTTTCTTCTTGGTTAAACTATAAATTGTCCATAACAAGTTACAAGAGCCTGTGATTGCATGTTTTACCCAATTTACAGCACAACACTCGACACTTATGATATTATTCTCAAAATTGGTTGGCCAATTTTCTGTGGATCAACAAATTCATAAACTAATTGATTGATTGACTAATTTGTTATAGTTTTGAGCATCCAATAACCATCCTCTCTGGATTATAAACATTTGTAGCCTCAGACTCAGTCATTTAAAGACACAAACATCCAAAGAAACTTCCTGTTACGCCGTGGTATCAAACTAGGACCCAAGTGCCAAGCAACGGTTATTGTAGTGATTAAAATTCCCTTCTTGTCATCAGTAAATATTTCTTAACATATTCATTCATTCAACCACTCTTAGATGGAAAGAACGAGTCTACGCGTGTAGTGTATTTCAACAACGGTAGAAAACAGTTCGCTCCGTCCTTTTTTACTGAATTCTGGTGCCACCGTGGGAGTGCTGGTTTTCTCTTGAGAAGGAGAAGATGACTCGGCATTAGTGGCTCAAGGTCGTCCACGTCATCAGATGACTTGGTTAGGGGTCTGCTATTGATCACTGCTTCAACTTCACACATCACAGTTTGCAGACATTCGTCGTAGAGTGACTGGAGCTTCAGAAGGTTGGTGAGTATCTTCCGGACTGTTGCTCCCAGACACCACCGTGGTGTGACCCAGCAGGCGGGTTGAAGATCCAAGTGACTCCTTTTTGCAGTAGAGCCTCAGAGATCTGGGAATGGTTCCATTCTTTCATCGCCCGGCGGATCTCGTGTTCTGTAGCTACCAGGTTCGTTCCGTTATTAGATCTCATAATCTCGACTTCTTCTGGCTATGAAACGTCTCAAACGCGTTTATGCATGAGTCAGTGTCGAGAGTGTGCGATTTCTATGTGGACTGCTCTGACTGTAAGGCAAGTAAACAGGACTCCATATCGTTTCACTTGCACGCGTCCACGCTTTGCTTCGAAGGGGCCGAAATAGTCCACACCGACGTTAGTGACGGTCAGGCAATAGACGATCAGGTGGTAGATTCGCCATCTTCTGTTCACTCACGGCAGCTTGACTCTTGCGGCATTTCACACACTTTGAAAGCACATTTCTCGCCGCTGCATTTCCTTTGCATATCCAGACCCTTTGTCTCAGCCGAGCAAGGGTATGGTTTCTCCCTCCATGTCCGATTTCCTTATGAGCGTTCCTGATGATCAGGGTCATGATGTGGTGATCCTTGGCCAGGATAGTTGGATGCTTTGTGTGTTCTGGCAAGGCCGCCTGGTGCAATCTTCCACCAACCCGGAGAACCCCATCTTGAAGGAAGGGATCCAGCTTCACGATAGAACTGCTTCTCCTGATCTTTTCACCTTTCTGCAGAGCGCGAAGCTCCTCATGGAAGGTTTGACTTTGGTTGAACTGAATGATCGCAGTTTCTGATCTTCTGACGTCCTTGACAGTCAAATGGGTTCCTTTCAGGGTAGATTTCCATTTCTGCATGTGGTTTTCAACTGTCTTAATTCTCGCGTCTTGACTTTCTGAAGACTGGGCTTGAGACTCAAACTTCTTCCTTGTTTCGCATAGACTTTGAAGCAGCTCCTTCAGCCTCAACATCCAGGCGACAGCCTTCTTCAGGCTGTGCCAGTCGGAGTAATGATGAATCAGCTTGAAGAGAGGGTCTGTGCTTGAATCTACAGTCTTGATGATGTTCACGCTGATCATACGCTTCACTTCAGCGTCTTCTTCACTTATCTCTCTTGAGAACTCTGATAGGACAGGCCAGTGAGACTCACTCTTGTCTAGGAAGTCAGGACCTTCAATCCAGCTCTGACACTTCATGAAGTGCTCTCCCTTCATTACTCTTGATGCATAGTCAGCTGGGTTAGAAGCCGTGTTGACATACTTCCACTGTGCTGGCCTTGTGTTCTCTCTGATTGTCGATACTCTATTTGCTACGAATGTTTTTAAATGAGCGTTGTCGTTGTCGATGTACCGGAGGACGGTGGTGCTATCTGTCCATAGCACAGACTCTTTGAGGTCCATCCGAAGCTCTCCCTTCATGAGCTTATCCATTTTCACCGCAATGGTAGCCGCGGTGAGCTCGAGGCGTGGGATTGTTTCAGGTTTAAGCGGCGTCACTCTGGATTTCCCTAAAAGAAATGAACAGTGGACTCGACCGTGGCTGTTCTCGGTGCGGAGGTACGTGACGACGCCGTAGCCCGTCTCGCTAGCATCAGAGAAATGGTGCAGCTGTGCTGACATCACTGGACCAAATCCCTCTGGCTTGATGCACCTCCTCACAGAAAAGCTGGTGAACTGGCTCGGATCGGACAGCCAGGCGAACCATCTGTTTGCCATGTCTTCTGGAATTTCTTCATCCCAGGTAAGTTTCATTCGACAGAGACTCTGGACGATGGTCTTCGCAAGAAGAATGAACAGCGACAGGAATCCAAGGGGGTCGTATATTGAGCTTACGACCGAGAGAATACCCTGTCTGGTGATGGGCATGTTCTTCACATGGATCCGGAACTTGAAGGAATCTGATTATATGCACCAGTCCACTCCAAGGGCCCTTTCCATGGTTAGTTCATCCTTGTCCAGGTCTAGATTTGATATCCTTTGCTCTTTCTTGTTCGGGAAGTGATGACAGCACTTCGCGGCTGTTGCTTGACCACTTAGTCAAACGGACTCCTCCACTCTCACACAGTGCAATGAGGTCCTTGGTCAAGGCAGTGGCCTTCTTCTCGTTGGACGTCGAGACCAGGCAGTCGTCGACGTAGAAGTGCTCTAAGACTGACGTTACTGCTTCAGGGATGACCTGCCTTTTCCATCCTCTGCAGTCCGTCTTATGATGGGGAACGTACCATACTCTGCCGTCGTTGTGATTGCGCTCGTCCTCAGGAACTTCCACTGCGTAGCCTTTGTTCAGCAGGTCTGACATGAAGGTCTTGTAGTCATCGTGGAAGCTGGAGTTCTTAGCGAGTTTCCTTTTCAGGTTTGATGCCCGTTGCTCGTCAACACATCTGTTGTTTGGCATCACCACATATTTGTTTCTGAGAGGCATCCCAATGCTGTAGTGCCCATTGACTTTCTTGATTGTCTCAGTCACAGACTTCATGAACTGAACGTCTTCTCGTGACATTTCTGACTTCTCTTCGCAGGCTTGCTCCGGAAAGTCGTGGTTGTATTGCTGCAACAGCATGCTGTCCACGCCACTGACTGAGATTCTGTTGACTGAAGCCCTTTGACTGCAGTGACTTGACTTGTGGTGACCGTCACGTTTCTTGAGAGGGCCATTAACGACCCACCCGAGAGTCGTCTTTACTGTGTGAGGCCCGTCACCTTGGCTGTGGATTATCTTCCACGGCTCCATCGCAGAGTGAGCGTTCATTCCAATCAGTATCTCAACATCTGTGTCGATCTGTGGTAACAGTACTTCTTTACGCAGATACGGCCATCTTTCCAAGTCCTTCTCAACAGGAACATTGTCCTTCGTTACAGGTATGTCTGTGTGGGTGTAGACGTCTGGCAGGCTTATGTACTTGTTCTCTGTCAGACCGCACACTTCCAGATCTGAGATCACATAGCAGGACACAGGCTTCTCCTGGCCCATAGTACGGAGTAGCACTTGAGTCTTCTTACCATGGATGCCGAGCTGTCTCATCAGCCTTTCGGGGCAAAACGTAGCGGAACTTCCTGAGTCCATACGTCTCTATTGTCGTGTTGCTCCTCTTGGATTTGATGCGCACGGCCACGATAGACAGGACACAGTCATTTCCTCCGGCCCCGGTGACTGCCGTGACTTCACTCTTGACTGAAGCGTCTTCTTGTGGCGCTGAGTGTCCGCTGGTAGAGCTTTGACCTTTCTCAGGCTTGATGTTCTCTTGGTCAGTGTTCTCGTCCCTTTTGCTGTGAAGCAGGCTTGGGTGTTTCTTGCTGCAGATTTCACAAGTGGCTCTCTTTTTACAGTCTTTTGCCATGTGCCCTTGGGTCAGACACCCGAAACAAAGTCCTTTACCTTTAATGAACTCAATTCTCTCTTTGTTTGGCAGACTTCTTATTTTGTAACATGCGCTCAGGGTGTGTCTGTTGTTGCAGTACAGGCATGGCTCCTGAAACACGTTGATTGTCTGCTTGTTCTTTCTTGGTTCTGAGGCACCCCTTTCGTCTGGCTTAACACTCGTAGCACAGCCAGTGGTTCTTTTAGGTCCGCCTCCCTGGACAGATTTAAAGCTTGACCTGCCTTTTTCTTTCGCTTCGGAGTACTCGTTGACATCACCGAACAGTGGGTCTGAAGCTATCCTAGCTTGTCTGTTGATGTACGTCATGAGATCAGAGAACTTTGCTCTTCTTCCTTCCCTTTCTTGTATGTCGAAAGCTATGACTCTCCATCTTTCACAAAGTCTGAAAGGCAACTTTGAGAGGACGATCCTCAGGTTGCTCGGGCTGTTCATCTCCTCGAGATATTCCATGTACTTCATGACATTGTTACATCCGGTGAGAAAGATGGAGAAGCTGTGAAGTGACTTTGCATCTTCTGCTTTGACTTGAGGCCATTTGAGAGCCTTGTCAACATAGGCTACAGCTATCTTATACTCATTGCCATAGTGATAGGTCAAGAGCCTTCTTGCTTCATTGTAGCCTTGTTGTGCGCTCATGTGTTGGCAACTTCTCACAAGTTCTCTTGGT
The DNA here is from genome assembly GCA_038501785.1 of Myoxocephalus aenaeus. Classification (NCBI taxonomy): domain Eukaryota; kingdom Metazoa; phylum Chordata; class Actinopteri; order Perciformes; family Cottidae; genus Myoxocephalus; species Myoxocephalus aenaeus. The sequence continues at coordinate 1,172,333 of JBAMJR010000050.1, read as the reverse complement.
TCACTGCTGGTGAATTGCTCTAAGTAGTACAAGCGGTCTTCATCGTTGTCTGTACGACTGTGGATGATGTGCTCAAAAGCCTTCAGGAATGGCAGGAACTCGAAAGGATCGCCACTGAATACAGGGACTTCTCGTTGAGGTAAATTGGCTAGTCTTTGTTGTGTGACTAACATATCTGTGATATCCTTCTGGTTCAATATCATTTCGCTAAGTTCAACCTGCCTTCCATTGGAATTTGTACTTGTGTTGTTGTTTTCATCCTTTACTTGCACATGAGACTTGTGTCTAGGTGGACAGTGAGAAGCACTGTTGTATTGGCTAACTCAAGGACTGCTGGTCAATTTTGGTCTGACATCTGGAGCATAATGTTCGATGGTTGCTGCTGTAGGCATGTTCTTGACGAGGTAGGAATTCATTCCATCGTCGTCCATGTTATCGTACTCTTCCATAACTTGTAGCTTTGCTGTGGACTCTGCGATAGCAGTCTCAACATCTAGCTCCTCCATTTAAGCCTTCAACTGAATCTGCTTAGCTTTCAGCTGTGCTTCCATTTGAGCCTCTTCCAACTTCAATGCCTGTTTCTTCTTAAGTGCGGCTGCGCGTGCGAGTAGGGCTGCACGGTTAGCTTCCTCGTTTCTACGCAGGGACGAAGCGTGAGATGACGCTTTGGATGACTCTGAGTGTCTGCTGCATACACTTCGTGCGGTGACTGAACTATGATTTTCTTGTACAGCAGATGCACTGTCGTCTGGATCCACATCTTCAGCGGCAGACTAACCCTGCTGTGTCGTCGCGCCAGTCTTTGGGGTCACATTTTCAGTAGCAGCCTGTTCGTTATCGGCATCGGAGTGCCGTCTTGCTTTTATTATCCTCTGCTCCAACCTGGTCAAAAAGTTCTCATACTTTATGAGGTTTGGCTCACTCCAATACCGCTGGTCAGCTTCCCTTTCATCGTCAGATAACAGTTCACTAACTGCATTGTTCACTTCAGTAAACCTATTCAGAAATTTTTAGTAATCACTGAGAAGATCCTTTTCCACTAGGAGTGCATTGGAATCATTTATCATGAGAATTTCTATTTCCTCCGCTTTGGAGACAAGGTGTGCTAATACACGTTTCCTGATCTTCAGCTGTTCATCAAGTTTCTTTTCTAGGGGCTTTGTGGTCAACTTGATCTTTCTTTTAATGTCTAGCTCGACATTGCCTTCCATCCTGGTTTCATTCGAATCAGACATTTTAATTGGCTATTATTGTTAGACAAGTCTCTTATTATAGCAAGCTCTTGCAAACTTCTGAAATCCAGATCGACAGTCCTTTAACCTCAAAACATGTGAATGCTTTCCAGAAAAGATTCCAGGGCTGTCTTTATTTCCAGAATAAAACTCAAGCTTCTTCTGGACAAATATGACTAGCTAGCAATAGTACTTTTTTCAAATGTCCTGTGTGGCCAATGTCTAGTAGTACATCTCATTTGTTAATTCAATTTTGTTCTTTGTGTACTCATCCATCATCGTAGAAGTCGACCGCATATCCGGTCTGCTGCACAGCCTTGTCACCGGCGCTAGCTAATCCTTTAGCTGGTTAGCTTCCTTCGTCGGCAGCATGATGATCTTCTCTCGCCCTTGGCGACTGTTTTCTACTTAATGTAGTGATTAAAATTCCCTTCTTGTCATCAGTAAATAGTTCTTAACATATTCATTAATTTAACCACTCTTAGACGGAAAGAACGAGTCTACGCGTGTAGTGTATTTCAACAACGGTAGAAAACAGTGAGTTCGCTCCGTCATTTTTTACTGAATTCTGGTGCCACCGTGAAACAAGTCCGCCCGTTGATACATCAATGCGCGAGCTCAATACGTCACAACTCACCTCTGATTATTCTAAACAATGCAAACTATAACATACAATTATGCAACCACTATAATGAACAATCACTAAATATGAATCTAAATAATATAGTATCTAAATCTGAGTCTAATTTACAATTACAATATGGAAAATGGCACTAACAGTTCTAAAGTAAATTTATTTAACAAAAAAAGCAAGATAAGGCTTAAAAAAAACACTGGATCTAAACGGAGAGGTAGATAGGCTTACTCAAGGAACACACTGGACGACCTGGGGTCCGGCAGAAGCAGTCCGGGGGCGGGCCGGAGGACAGCCACCAGGGGAGCGGCTCAGCTCCGGGGGGCGGGCCAGAGGACGGTCGGCTGCGGCTCGGAGGCGGCAGCGGGGACTGGGGGCAGCTGCGGCTTGGAGGCGGCAGCAGGGACCGGGGGCGGCTGCGGCTCGGAGGCGGCAGCGGGGACCGGGGGCGGCTGCGGCTCGGAGGCGGCAGCGGGGGTAGGCCGGGACGCCGACAGGACACGGGGAGCTGGAATCTGCCGGGGCGTCGACAGGACACGGGGAGTTGGGGTCAGCCGAGTCGCCGACAGGACACAGGGAGCTGAGGCTGGCAGCGGCACAGAGGCGGCAGCGGGACCCCGACGCCAACGTTGACGTGGCCCAGAGGTTCTCGGCCACCGACTCTGGGACTGGGAAGACAGGAACCCTACCCCTGAGGCTTGTGGAGAGTCCCACAAAATGATTCCAGTCCTGGGTCCATGCGGTGATTGTTGTGTCCCCTCTGGAGGCTACGGGGCTCACCCAAAGCCTGGCAGGGCTCATAAAATGAGTCCGGTTCAAGGTCCAAATAGTGGTCGTAGCGTCCCTCCCAGCGGCTACTGGGACCACCCAAAGCCAGGCGGGATCCAAAAAAAGAGTTGCAGGCTGGGTCCATGACTGGTTGGTTGGTTCTGTTACGTCGTGGTATCAAAATAGGACCCAAGTGCCAAGCAACGGTTCTAAAGTAAATTTATTTAACAAAAAAAGCAAGGAATAGGAATAATCCCCTCAGTAGTCTGCCCCTAGTGAAGCGCCCGGGCAGCAAAGACAAGGTTTAAAAAAAAACACTGGATCTAAAGGAACACAGGGATACTCGAGGAACACACAGGACAAACCAACACTGGGGCAGGAGACAAACAGGGTTTAAATATACTATATTGTACATACATAGGTTGGAACATTCAGTTTTTGTTTTTGTTTTGACCATAGTAATACCATAGTACTACCATACTGAACTGAATGATGAAAGAGCACTGGAATCTTTTCAGAACTGCCCTTTGATGGGTGTTTGACTCTCAACAATATGTTTTCACTCGATATTTTAAATTATCCATCGCATGTGTGCGCTTCCTGCATGCTGAAAGATATGGAGCCTGTGTGCTCCTTACATCGGTGATTCTGGAAAGGGCATGTTCAGCTCTGCAGATTGTTTAAGAGAGTGAGGGCATGTGGGGGGAGAAATGAATGGCTCAACCCGCTTATCGCTAAGCAGAGAAGCTGAGTGAGGCGGCAGTGGTGTGGTGTGGTGTGGTGGTGGTGGGAAGGGGGGTGAAGTAGGCTGGTAAAGTAAATACACAGTGCTCCTCTTTCAGCAGTGGAATGAAAATGTAATCTCACTCCAGCTTTTAAAGCTGTCTCCCCTGCGAGACCTTGAGAACAACACGTTTCCCATCAAACGGCAGATTAATCTTGTGTAACTCATGCACATCCCGGTCCTCTCACAGTGCCGGGAAGTCTGTGTGGGAGTCCGGCGGCATGAGGGATGATAGGGGGGGGACGGGAGGAAGGGCTCAGCGTGTGCATCATATCATCTGATTTGTGGGGAGTCTGGGAGGGGTGAGAGAGAGAGCAATAATAAAGATGCCAGGAGTGAAAGCAATATGACCGTCTGGGCCAACATCTCTCTGAAGGGGCTGCCTCTTCTCGGTCATGTTTCCTTACCACCTGCTCCGCATTAAAAGGCTCCCGAGCTGCTGACAAGGGAGTCTGTCGGCTGGTATTGACACAAACCTTGTGGAAGCTGAAGAGATTTCGGATGGAGATACCAATGCGTACAGATCTAAAACTGCTCGATTACAGTAGCAAAACTATCAGTGCAGAGACGGCAGAGGAGCGCCCCAATGACTGGTTTCACAAAAAGAGAACAGTCCAGAAGATACTGTATCTAACGCCACAAGACAAGCAGCTTATCCTGTTGGTAATTGCCACGAGGAGATGGACACAAACTTTCTTTCCCCACTTGGCAGTTTGTAGTTGAAGGGAACCATGATGTCCTGTCTATGTGACGTCTGAAAAAGGTTGTGTCTGATTTGTGGTCTGCCTTTTTGTGCTGATATTTTGGTGCCCACTCACGCTGATATTTAACCTCAAAGATCCCAGTACATAAACACCCATTATCGGTACCAAAACGTCTTGTTCACAAGTCCACTGAACGTGACATTGTCTTTGCAAAAGAAAATTGCAAGCAGATAAGGATATTCTTTTTTATATAAAAACAAATCTTTAGATTTGAGTTGGTATTTAAAATGATATGTTAAAAACATATCCATTGATTTAAATCCATCCTTTTAATATATTGCAATACATGTATTAGATAGTAGTTATTGCCCCAAAAATCTGGAAATTGCTTGTACTAAGCTCACATTGCAGTGTTATTCGTTGAAAAGTATAGCTTAAATTACAATCCTCGAGGCCTCAGGGGGCTTCAAACAAACTAAATTGCACAACACGTACACGACACGTACAAATCATACACATAACCACTATCCCTGTCATTAATAAAGTGTCTGCGTAGTGTAATGTACAATTGTTGGCACATAAAAATGACAGAAGGCACGCCAACATCCAATTTCAACCTCTTTGAAACTGAATTTCAGACACTTTGAAGCACGGAGAGCTTTACGGCAACACCTTGTTATTTACAGGTTGCAGTTCAAAAAGAGTGACACCGTATTGGGCACATGCAAACACACCTTGAGCTTCCACTATGTAGGAAAATACAATTTAAGCGACCCACAATCCATCAGAGCCGACTTAAAAGATCTTAAAAACTAGTAAGACAGAAAGACCGGGTAAAAAAAATTGTCCATTGCATAACAAATATGCTAAATAAATAACTACGCATGCACTTGCAGCTAAAGGTGACACATTAAAAAACACCTTTGCAGTCAGAAAACCCGATTGCTCCTTTTTGTGCTCAACAACTGGTCCATGTCAGATTCATATTTCCTGACCATATAGTCTAATGTATTTTTTGCCACGACCACCTGTGAAATTCCTCATGTGAACTTTATTTCTGACACAAAATATTTGGAAGCTACTTGACATAATGAAGAAGAGAAAGCGAGTGAGAGAGAGAGAGAGAGAGAGAGAGAGAAAAAACACGTTGTTGTGCACGCTTACACACACACACACACACACACACAACACACACACACACACACACACACACACACATGCATATCCTTTCTTGGAAAGCCACAAGTTTCTAATTATATCCTGGGTTTCAAATAAAAAGCGTTTACAGCCAATTCGTTTGCGTAAATGCCATTCCTGTCTGTGTGGAGAGATGTAACCATTTCTACCCCCGAGACAATAAATAGTTTATTGCTTTTATTTGTCATGGCTTTATGTTGTATTGCCAAGCCCTCGAAAGAATAGAAAAAAAAGCATATTTTCCCACTAATGACTGTGTGTGATTTATAGAGACTGCCTTTGACATGGGGGTGTCTGTGCTTTCAAACCGAGCATAATTAGACCTCTGGAGCTGCATGCAGGGCAGAAGTCATTGGACAGAAACGCTGTGCTTCCCAGAGAGACTCTGCAGTGCGGTTTGGGTATGATGCCGAACGGCCGGTGCATGAGAAAACAAATGCCCGGAGATTTTTGCGTTCCAAACGCACACGGATTTGCACACACAGAGGTCAATGATATCTGAAACAAACATAGTGATTGGCTTTGACACACTTTCAGAATCAGATACAAGGGGAGAAGAAAGAGCATATAGATTGGCTCAGTGGGGAGCCAAAGAGTTAGTCAAGCCTGAGTGCAGAAAGGACGGTTCCCCTCCCTCCTTCGTCCTCACTGACCCTGAATGCTCACTGAGTGATTTTAACAGGTCATAAAGGAGCAGGAGTTCACACTTTTTTTTACACCCCTCGGCCCCTCTCACTCCTCCTCCTACTCTTCTCGCCTTCTTCCTGTGTCTCTTTGCCTTTGTCTGTCTCTCTCTCTCTCCCCCCTCTGTGTGGATGAGAACCAGTGAGGAGACGTTTCTGTTTTGGGTGTCCCACTCAAGTGATTTCTAATGACACACTGCTCTCGTCCCCACAACATGTATTTTAGAGTAAATGAATCAGGCAGTACATGGCCTCATTAAGTTGAAAGTGCCGCAGTCTGCCGCAAAAGTACATGGTGCTTTGGAGCCAGGCCGTTCACACCGAGAGGCAGAGCTGCGACGTCAACAGAACACACGTGCAAATAGAGTTTGTCTGTGTGTGTGTTTGTGTTTGTGTGTGTGTTTTGGTGGCGTACTCACTGGAGGGGCTGGAAGTGTCTGTGTCCGTATCGGGCAATCGGTTGAGATAACCGAGAAGTACCTTTTGTTATTTCCACATTTGTTTATGTGCAGCATTCAAGAGCTTAAAGGCTCTCGCCCCCCGGTCCTAAACCGGAACAACTTGACTTGATTTGTTTGGGGCTCAGTAGACCGAGTCTTGCCCATAGCTGGCCCTCACCCCTTGCCGATTTACTCATTTTGTGTGGTTCTTTTGTCCCCCGATTGTCCCCCGATTCTTTTTCCAGAAGCATAACGATCAATACAAAGAAAACTATGACGCTAAGCAAAAGATTTCCGTCTATTTATCAAACATCATTTTGAGTAATAATTTGTAATCTAATTTCCGCAGTCAGCTGGCCAATGGTTGTGGTCTGTGCAGTGTCTTCAAGTGCAGCTTTTAACAGACGACATGAGACATTTCCTTCTACTTTTTGGTTAACCCTGGTCAACACTTTGTCCTTTGTTATTTATTTATTTTCTTCCATCTTCACATGGAACTACAGGGATTGTGTGTTGGGCTCTAATCGCTGCCAAAACGCGGATGACCTTCACTCAATAGTGTGTTGACCACATTCTGTGTAGACTCTGACATCGGACCGGCGCTGCTGCTGCTCTGATAAGGTGCTGTTGTCGCTCCTCGTATGTGAAAAAAAAGTACATAATAAAAGAAACAGCCTCACAGCCATTTCACAATGACCTTTTTTTTCCTTGATCTCCATCTGCACATGCTGCTTGGAGAAGCATGTGCCGTAGAGTTTTACATGCTCTTCATACTTTTAAACGTGTTAAAAGTGCTATGGCTGCGTCCCATCATCATGCATGATTTGATACAGAAGTAAAGCTCAGGTTATACATTAAATGTCACAAAATGTCAACTAGAGGAATGGTTTTCTTCATTTCATAGACTATAAATAAGTCACCTTTGATTTTAGTAGGAAAATACCTGTAATAGGAACTCTGACATTTAAATTCAAATATTAGTAATTTCCAGCACGTATACTGAATATATTGTTATTGGAGAACTGAGGTTCTGAGGTTAGCCTCAGACGCACATGTGCTATGGGGCTGTGTTTCGGTGTGTGTGGGTGTGTGTGTGTGTGTGTGTGTGTGTGTGTGTGTGTGTGTGTGTGTGTGTGTGTGTGTGTGTGTGTGTGTGTCTCATGGCAGAACAGGATAAAGATCAGATCTGACTAACATAGATGTCTAAATGTGATCAAATATTATTTACGTTGTGCAAGAAACCACAAATTCTTCAGAATCAGGTTGTGATGAAAGACGTTTAACATTACCCAGACGCACACAGACACACATTCATACGTTTCACATTACCCCCCCCTCCACCACCACCACCACCTCCCCCACCCCACACACACACACACACACACACACACACACAAACAGACCCCAAACAGCTAGAAGTCATTGTGTTCACATCCCACCAGGTTGTGTCAAAACAACCTTCTTTACAAGGTACTTTTGCTTCATCAGGATTCATTTTGCTGGCAAATTGGATGAGAGAGAGGAGAAAGGACGTCATACGATGACATTTGTGAGCTAGATTGAAACCAGAGCCTCAGCAGTGCTTTGTAATGATCATATCTATCCAACAATGATTCAGTGTTTATGAGGCCAAGAGTTTAAACGAAACGCAAACAGCTCTATCCCACTCGATCCCCAAACTGCCTCATGATACATCCAATCTGCAATAAACCGCAAACGAGCAAGTGGAGGGGAAATTTAACTTTTTCCTAAAGGAGAGAAAACAGGAACAATTTATTGCACTGATACATTTCAACTCCCTATTAGCGGTGGTGCTGCTGATTGTGAGGACAGATTGATAACATTGATTTTGCAGCGTGTCACAGTCACCTGACTGGAGGGGACTGGTGGAGGCCGATCAGGAGGTTTCAGCAGCCAATCACAGCTCAGCCGTGCAGTCTGTTAATCATCATACCACAACCAATGGCTTACTCTGCAGCTGGGCTGAAGCCCTGCCTCCGGAGCTGTGCAGTCAAAGGGTTAAACATATATTAATTTTGGTCAAATCATCTGGTAGCATTATGGAACAGAGTCAGGCTTATTTCACTCCTCTTTGCAACACAGTCTGATGTTGCAACTGTCACGATGCATCTTGGATCACGTAGCTTGATATGTGGTGCTGCGGTTATTCGTTTGTATGACTCGGTCAATTTGACTGTTATTTAACCAGGATGGTCTAGATCTCTTTCTTGAGAGAGTCCTTCCCATCACAGTGTTGTTACATGTGCCAATACAGACACTATATGAAGAAGAGGGAGAAGAAACGTGGACAGAAATACAAAAAGTAAAAATACAAAAAGATAAATGCCTGGAATTATAGAAATGTATATTTATATCCTCAAATTTCTAAAACCCAGTACCAATTATTTATTTGACCCTACATTTTCACCAAAATAGTCTAATCTAAATATCTTGACATGAAGTGAATGAAGCAAAAAAAAGTTGAATGGAAATCAATGGCGGCTTGTATAGCAGGGGAAAGGATTTTTTTTAAGACAGTTGCATTAATTAATTTGACCATAAATGTATTGGTCCAAGGACCAACATCAACTGCAAACGAAGGAAAGGATGGAAAGGAAGAACAATGAAAGAGGACAGTCGGGACGAGGACTGGGCTCCAAGCTTTGATAAGATGATGCAACTCCTCCGAGCTCTTACATCAGACACAGCGACTACTTGGGCTGTGGCCGTCAAAGGGTTAACCACCCCCCTCCAATAAACAAGCAATAATTCACAGATCATTAAACACATGTTAGCCCCTCATACACTCATCCTGCAGCCTTCTTTACATGTCTTCATTTTAATATCCGATCCCCTCTCTGTTCTCTGCTCCACCACCCCTCACCCCTCACCCCCTCACCCCAGACCTAAGTGGCAGGTGGGACATAAAATGTCGGGAGGTCTCGGGCTCAGGACATCAAAAGGATGCATCACGGGTGAGTCACCCCCACCGGCTCCAGATCGCTGCCCTGCATCATGAAAACAGTGAATAAAACGCTCGCTGGCGGCGAGGAGAATGGAAAGTGGGACAGGACTGGTCACGGAGGAATGTAATCAAAGTGCATTTTATTATGTTCCGCAGCAGGACGACGGGACACTGCAGCCTTTACCTCACACGTCATCCCCTTCAGTCACTTTATGTGTGATGCATGCCTGCTTTGATTCTGGTGTGTGCGGATGCCTGCGTCCAGAGGAGAGAGCACGCATTCCTCTCGAGTGTGACATGAGTGCGCTGCATGCCGGCATGCTTTTGTGGGTTTTTTTGGCGAGAGAATGCCTGTACCGTCATTGGTAGTGTTTGTCATACCTAACGGACCATACCGGCGCCTTTTCAAGTTTTTGCTAAACGTCGAAGTCAAGTTTGTGGTTCACACTTAAGAGGAGAGGTAAACATTTTGAAAGAGAACGTTTTTAGTGGCCTAAGAAACCCCGTTTCTCCCGAGGTTTATTGCGGAGTATTCTTGAAAATAACTTGTTGTATGTAATACAATGTTTACGTTCGTAAGGGTCCTCCAACCACGTCAGAAGGGAAAAAAGTGTTTATACCTAATCTGAATCGTCACACTTGAAGGTGGGGTAAAGACACAATCATTGTTCAAATGGGGATAATGGCAGACACAGTCGGACAATCCCTCCTCAAAGGCATTCGTGGTGTTGCACTTGTGACAAAAAGTGATGGAAGTAGTTGTGTGGAGAATGAAAAAAAAGAGTTTGAATGTTTTATACTTTTTATACTAGACCTCCACACACCTGACCAATCGCTGCATAAAATGACCAGACTAGCCCTTCTAGTTCAGACATGGCAATAACAATACACATTACTTTATTTCATGATGATTCCAAACTCATAATAAGAGGGGAAATTAGCTCATTTAATGCACACTTAGAAATTGGAAAGTAAACCCCTGAAACATGTTTGCAGAAAGGCCAATGAAAAGAAATTGCATTGAGTTGAAGAAGCTGTTAGAGCAGTGGTTGGGTTTTAGATCTTCAACTGTAAATTATGAATACTTGACATTTCCTGTAAAGCACAGTGTAAACATCAATTAGCTGACTATAAATTACGAATGCCTGACATTCCCTGTATGGCGCAGTATAAACATTAATTAGCAGACTGCAGAATCTCCTTTAAGTTATTTTGGATTTCTTAGCCCTAAGGCAAGTGAAAAAACAATGCCTGCCAACCTGTATGCATTTAGCTTGGTTCCTAAAGGCCCGCGGAAAGTGTTGTGGCTTCGCAGCACCTCTTGGCCGGAATTCGTTCATCAGCGTCCCTCTCCCCTGCGAGTCGGGACGGTACTCCCGGCGTCGACTGTCACGGGGCGTCAGGGATCTGCGGCGATGTCGGCAACCCACCATTCTTGAGACGAGCTCGTCTCGTTGACCACGCTTCTGCAGTGTGAATTTCGTTCATATCTTTACAACCAATGTGTGTTAATAAGTACATTGTCTATTCGAGTGTTAGTGGTGGAAGAAGGCCTCAGATCGACAAGTAATGCCGATATAAAAATACTCGGTTACGAGTAAAAGTTCTGCGTTCGAAAAGGCACAAAAATATCAGCATCAATATCACAATAATGTAATATTATAATGAATGATATATATGTATATATGATATTATATATATTGAGATATATTATATACAATTGTATTATAATTATTGATACATTAACAACTAAAGAGGGCGCTAACTGCTTCATATACTTAATAATGAGATACTACTTAATAATACATAATAGTTCGTTGATTTACATTTTGTAGAAAGAATCAGAGTCTGCAAAGTAGCTCGCAACTTTTGTTGTCAAATAAATGTAGTGAAGTAAAAAGTACTTATTTCCCTCTGAGATGTAGTGGAGTAAAAGTATAAAATAACATACAACAATACAAAAATCAAGTACCTCTAATATGCAGTAGGCTACTTGAGTATTAAATGCACTTTGTTGCAATCCACTGCTAAATAATAATGTTTACAAGAGCACAACATTCTTCAGAGACCCAGCCTCTTCATTTTGCTCTCAAAGTGAACCAGACTGACGCATTTAACTTTAAAATATACAACATTTTCATCACCCCCGAGGTCCACACTCCACAATCTCACAAAGGTCTGTGGGAAACAAATGATCACCAAGGAATCATTGTGCGGATCACTGGCAGATCTTTACACTTTTTCAAAGAAAATACTGTTAACGCTGAGTCAATATTTGTCAAATTGACTTTATGGATTAATGACAATACAGTTTAAGTTTAAGTCTGCAGTGATGTCATCATCCTAAAATGTCGTCTTGATGTGCACAGTGAAAGATTATACAACTAAAGCAAATTTCAAGAGTCTGCATAATGATTTCTAAACCATACAGAAATTAATGGGAACCACCAAATGGTAAATAGTGAAGGGGAGAAAACACATTAGTTTTTAATTTGCAGAGTGATTAGGTGTGGTATAGCCAAAATGTATTAAAATAACACACTTTTAGATTAGTGGAGTTTAACCTAATTGTCACATTCTCATCCCTGCTGGATCAACTGTGTCAATTGAAGCAAAGGTCTTGGCCAAACCTCGGACCAGCCTTCCTCGCTTTTTTCTTCATCGTGTTTTGGATTTGTGTAATGTTGAAGGAGGCCTTTGAGATAACAGAGGATATGAATCACAAACATGTGACACACCCGTCTCTGATATTCATTAAAGGCGGTTAAGCATTTTTTTCCACCCTCATCCTCCAAGATGTTAGTCACCCAACAAAGACGAGAGAGTGAAGAGAAGAAGGGAAAGACGGAAGGGGAAGAACGGAGGCGATGGCGCTGAGTAAGACGAGACAGAGGTTGTCTGAAGGCCTTTGTATTCAGAGAAGTGTTTCAAGGGAACATTTCAGGAGTCGAGGGTGACAATTTGCTGGTCACCTTTCACGCCAAGCCGAGGGGGTGAGGAGGAGAGTGTGACCGTTCGACCAAGTGAAGAAGTGAGGGAAAGGCGGAGGTTAAAAATGGAATGCAAAAGAGGCCAAACGTGTAAAAACTCCACCGTGACTGAATGGCGGTTCCACTTTGACACAGCGCCTCCCTGCCTCTTCATATCCACTGTAGTCAGACCATTACAGGCATGCACGCAAATGCCACGAACTGCCGCCGAGAGTGGAGGAGGGAGACAGAGCGGGAGAGAGAGAGTCGGAGAGCGAGCTCAAACGACGTCTAAGCGACAGTGCCATTTATAAAGCATGGCCCTCTGCCTGCCTCATAAACTGTGCATTATTCTGGGAAAGCAGGAAACTGGCTGGACTTCAGGAGAGAGGGAGACAGAGTGAGAGAAAAAGAAAATATATAGCCTTTTTCTCTCCGTTTCCTCTCTTTTCAGCGTTCCCTTTGTCACCCATCTTCGATGCCTCAGAGTATTTCATAATCACTTTTCTTCTAAACCTTCACGGGAGACATATGACTATGGCTACGGCCTGTGATTGCAGTCCAGGAAACTGCACAAAATATCGTGTGATTCAAAGTAATTGCTGGAACCAAACAAACAAATCTGCCTGGATTGTTTGAACTGGCATAGAATTCAGGTGATCTCAAACTACCGAAAAAGCACTTGCTGTAGGCAATACAACTTGAGTCAAGATGCATGTGAGAGTAAAGCCTCAGCCGAGGTGGTTCGGGTCTCAGCCGGTCCTTGTCGGATCATCAAACAGCTAACCACTCTCCCAGAGTCTTTCGGTGGTTGGGATCGCAGGATCTGCATCTTGGTTATACATGTTTGGACGACACAAACTCGTTTTCCAGGCATACATTGTACCTCCTTATGGGTCCTTTCCCTGAGAGCTTTTTCGAGGCATGTTTCAAAGGACGGACACCCCAGATTAGAACAAGATGGGGGGATCATGAAGCCCATCTGGGTTTGGGACATTGGGGATTCCCTACAATGACACAACAAAAGTAAGTATGTTGAATGGTGGAACAGCGTCTGGAAGCCGCTTCCTCGACACCTCTTCCGACTATCGCTGATTGTTCACACCATAAAATTACGGTCGTAAAACAGTCTCATGAATATTGGCAAACAAATGTTAGGTTGCTGACTAATTTATATCTATAAACCTGTATCTGTGCCTCTAATTTATAACTAATTTACCATTATTTATTTATCAACATAGCATTTTTCAAAGGAAATATATTTGCTAACCTCCACCTACTATTTTTTTAAGACTGTTTTATCATGCTACTGTGTCACACACAAAATGAAGCAAGTAAAGTACTTAAGTAAAGTTAAGTAAAGGGAAGACTAGCTTTTTTCCAGTAGATGGTGGTAATGCAACATTTATGGATGCCGCATAGAAAAACAAATGTTTAAATGTTAAACTTATGTATGTTTTTATTTACAAATTATGTTCTACGAGTTGTAAATTGGAGGCACAGATACAGATTTAGAGACACAAATCACTCTGCATTTATTTGTGCATTGTGTTTCACGAGACACGAGTCGTGTGACATGTGGAGATTACCCAAAAAGGATTTTCTTTGAAAAATGCTAAATTGCTTTTCAAAGGATGATATATTAGTTGTAAATTAAAGACGCATATATAGATACAGATTAGCAGATACAACTCTTTCTGCATTCATGTGTGCTCCGTGTTCTACGGGTTACGTAACATTTGCTTGTGAACACCGTTTTAACACCAAACGAAACGGCCATGCGTAACCAGCTACGTTTTTCCCCAAAGTGTTGCCCAAGCGCTCATAGTTATTTGTTAAATAGCACTGGAAACTGGCTAACGGCATTGTTTTAGACAAGAGAGAACAAAATTATAGGATTGGTTGATGCTTCTTGCATCATCGTAGAGCTGGAAAAAGTTGAGACCGGCTCAACTTTGATTTGTAGCACGTCACACAGCGACAGGTGTCTGCCGTCAGGTCGTAGCTTCGTGTCACCGGTTTCCAATGAAAATGACTTGACGAAACCGACAATCATGCCCGTGGGCTGAAAATGTGCGCCTTTAAACAATTATCGCGTCATGCCCCTCTGTATGACGGCAGTCTTTTCACCCCACCTTCAAGTGTGGCCGTCAGAAACGGCTATAAAGACTTTTGCCTTTGGACGTGGTGGGACAGCCGGTTCTTTTTTGGCCCTTAGCTGCCTGCCACCACAACCCAGACCCAGATAATTGGCTGAGAAAGGATATGTGGAGGAATGAATTGCCCTTTTGGCAGAGCAGGACCTTCTCTTTTGCACAGCAGCAAAATAGAAATATCTTGTCTGAAACAACTTATGCCAACTAATGATTTCTAAAAGCAGTTTTTTTTTTTTTTACTGGCTGGATATCATTGGAAATCTTTCCATAGTGATACCTAAACTATGAAGCCGACCCATTCTGAGTACTTGACTGTTTTCTATACTTCTGTTTGATAAGTTCCATAAACAACCCTACTTAAAGCACACAAATTACTTGATAGGATGAAGGTTGTTTCATACATGGGAAGACCTATAAAAGAATATCTGAGTAATAAACTACCAAGAGTGGACTAAAGCTGTGAAATGCACCGTCACAACCTGATTACAAAGTCAAGTGAACGTATGAATAATGACAGAGAAAGACAGCTGATCTCCCTTATTCTTTCTTTCCGTGCCGGTGTGCCTGGTCCTCCCCCAGTGCACCAGGAGGTCTATGTTTAGACAGGATAGAGTTCTCCAGGGCCAACATGGGTAAAGCTCCGTCTCGTTTCTGCACGGCGAATGTGTCAGTGGAGAGAGTTATAAGCCCCGCTCTCCCAACCACCCCCACCTACAGCGCTCCTTGGCAAGTAGCAGTCAGTCAGCTGATGTGTGCTGCTGAGGGGATTTGGTGTTCCACGTAGGCTATTTAAAAAGCACCAACACCTCTCTCTCTCTCTCTCTCTCTCTTCCACTCTTTTTCACTATCTCATGCACTGGCTCTCCCACAACCTCATAACATACCCCTCACCCATTCCCCTGTATTGCTCTCTGCACTCCCTTCCCCCATCCCCCTTTCTTTTCAATCTGTCTTTTTTTTTTCCTGCTCCCTCCTGCCTCCACGACTCTTGCTGCATGTATTTCCTCTACTGTATCTCTCTGTGGATCCAGTACTTCTGTTTCACAACATCTTCCAGTGGGGGTTGTGAACAATTTGAAGAGCCCGGTTGAAAGCCTGATTTACGCGTCTCTGCAGTGTGTCCTTGTCGGACAATAAAGGTATAGCTTCTCGGTGCCTTCTTAGGCGATTACTTATTCCACTCATATGAGCATTATCCATGCTTAATGTCTGGCTGCATCTAAATCTAATTGGTTAAAAGAAGATTGCATTCTGGGTTAATATGAATTGTTGGGAGGAACAATATGGTAAGAAATGACACATGAACCGCAGTCTCACTTGTCAAAGTCTCACATTTATCCACGACAGCATTGGCTGTGTTGTGAACACACTGGACACATACGGAAGCAGTAGTCAAGTAACTGTAGCCAGGATCCACCAACTCAGAGAGCGCATGTAATAAATCTGGAGAACGTTGCCCTTGGGGAGGAGGACAGGTCAACTGTCAACCTGCTGGACGTTTCCAACCAGGGCGCGGGAGCCAAGTGGAGCGGTGAGAACTTCCTCTCCTCACTCTGAACTGTTCGTTCCCTCTGCTCCCCCGCTCAAAGCCGCTCCAGGCTGCTTCGCTTAATATCGCTCTGCGCTCAGCTCAGATTTCACCGCTCCTCCACTGAAATCTCTCACCGCTCGCACCAAAAGAAGAGAAAAAACTGCGTTGTGTTTTAATGACGGCTGTAGGCCTACTGAAGTTTTTATTTTTTTTAAACTTTTTTTCATTCAAAGCTTCTATTTAGGTGTTCCTAAAGAAGCTTTGACTGTTTGACATTTCTTTAAGCTATAGTGGCTGTATTTCTACTGATGCTTTGCAATCGCCACTACCAAGGATAACATAATTCACATTATAGTAACTTTCCAGACTAGACCTCTGTGCAGTGATCTTGTGTTTAACAAACTCATGAATATATTACTCGAATCCACCTCACACCCTGAATCGTGTCTCCAGTGACCTCCTCATCTGTACTTGCAGCATCATGCACACACCAGCACCGCCTTTGTGCTTCTTTTTTTTGCTCTGAACATTTTCCAACAAAACTACATTATTTCCTCCTCTGTTACTGCCAGGAGGATAATCATTCACCTGACTACAAGAAGTTGCTTGTCAGGAATATGTAAATCCGGGTCGTCAAGCTCACGTATAAAAGATATTTGGGCTCTGTGTAGTAACTTCACTCCCCTGTCCTGACATGTAGTCATCTCTTTGGTGAGGTGCACGTCAGCTCCTGCGGCCTTCCGCAACAATCAGATCCAGAAATATAGATCAGTTTTCACTAGGGGTGGGGCGAAAAATCGATACAGCATAGTATCGCGATATTTTGCGTGGCGATATTGTATCGATACATGGAAGCCAAGTATCAATCTTTTATTTAACAAACCTTTTGGTCCTAGAATAATAAAATCAGTTGCTTTTTCAGTCCACTAGATGGTGCTGTGTTGTTTTCTGGTGAGGTCAGCAGAGGTCCTGGCTCAGCGTGATCGGTAGGAAGTTGGTCCAAAAAAAATGGAGACATCGGAGAAAGAAATTAGAAATGCACTGTCCGCGTTTAAATCAAATGTCTGGACTTCCTGTCACTCATAGCGCCGCTGCTCGCACGGCTGTTGCACGACACACAGGACAACATTCGCGACACGGCGCTGGTCAAAGACGTAAAAAAAATATATAAATCAAGCTGTCTACTGGTACTCTAGTAGCGCTGGAGGCGCCAGTCATCCTGACGCAGTTCCTGGAGAATTCTGTGAAATCCACCGAGCTGTGTGTCCTATACGGTTAATATTATGAACCCAGACACGAGGGGGTTTGATGCTCCGACGTTTTGGGGATTTCCACAACAAGTATAAAGCAGAAATAGTGGATATTTCCATGGAGGACGGTAGAAATTTGCACAGAGATAATCCGACAATACAGACAATACAGTTCAGTTTGTCAGGTGCAACATTTATGACAGTGTTGGTCAGTTTTTCTGCTTGGCAATCCCATTTTGCTGCAATACAAATTATTGAAGGGAGATGAACAGACTGAAAACTTTATCTTATTAGTAGTGCTGTCAAACGATTACAATATTTAATCGCGATTAATCGCATTTATGTCATAGTTAACTCGCGATTAATCGCAATTAATCGCAATTTTTTTTTTTTGCATTTTAATGCTCTTATCAACATGAAAAAGTGGATTGGCTTGCTTTATTTTATTGAAAAACAACTGCCAAACAGGGCGGTACAAAATAAAATCACTGCACATTTCAGGTAAACAAGGGTTTACAAAATAAAATTATAGAGTGCACCAGGCATGAAAACGGGTCAGGGGTGGAAAAGGTGAGAAGGATATTACCCCTCTAGGAGGGTCCGGGGGCATGCTCCCCCGTAAGAAAATTTTAAATATTCCATATTTTAAAGCATCAATCTGATGCATTTTGAGATGCTTTTTTTGCCAACCTGGGGAGAGCTGGAGAAACTTAACTTCAGCCATGAGTCAAAAATTATTATGGCCTCCTTACTAAGTATTATGCAAGCCATTTCATGCCAGCCTGTCACTGGGTCTAACATTTACAGTATATGAGGCACAATGTGGTAAGGTAGAGCATGGCTGCCTTTGTTAGCATAATTTATATCTTTGATGCAGAGAATGCATCTGGCGAATCCCTGCCTGTTGATTTTGGAGAATACATCTCCTAGATGAAAGGACACCTCTTGCCCTTTTATTGAGACCTTGCCTTCCAGTTTTAGCCACGACCAGTTCCAGCTGCATTTCAATCCAGCTGTTTAACAATGGCTGCATCCTTCTCCCCTAACACACTCATTCTGCAAAAATAATGTTTGTATTGGTGTTAACTTCTAGTTTAGCCTTATTCAGACCTGCCAACCTTGATATATAACCTATATATTGATAAGTCATTAAATACTCGTCATGTATTATATTGCATTGCATATAATGTGTGCTGGTCAATTAGTCTAAAATTAATTTTAGACTAATTTTTACCAGCGTACTATATGTCAAAATGCGTATCCGCTACGCAAATTGCGTACAGGTTGGCAGGTCTGCTTATTGATAGAACGGTGGACCACTTTACCTTCTGCCTTGTCAGTCCCCTCACCTCAAAATCTACCTCCTCAAAAACGGTAGCGTTATGCTGTGTTCACACGGGACGCGGCGCGTCCGGTGTGAACACAGCATAAGCTAATCATTTCCCACCGGAGCTTTAGCTAGCTGGCTAACGTTGCGTTCTCTCCTGCTGTGTTCAATGTGTTCACTCGCGCTCCCTTCTGGCACGCGCACCTGTTCGCAGTTCACTGAATATCATTCATTTTGCCGTATCGCGCTCACCATTCATTCATTTCAAACCGTAACGTTAGCCTAGCTTCCAAGCCCAAACGGCGTGCCTATTGTTTTGCTTCCGGTTGAGCTACATCCGGCGTGGTGCTTGCGGAAAAAAAATAATTGAAAAATTGAAATGCGTTAACGCCGTTAATAACGCGCTAATATGACAGCACTACTTATTAGATCAAATATGTTGACAAAGTTTTCCTTTGGGGACAATTTGCGGTTGAAAAAAGCTATTAAATCGCAATATATCGCAGTTATTATATATCGTGATAATATCACAGTATCGTGATAATATCGTATCCTGACTTTAAGTATCGTGATAATATCGTAGTGTGGGACATCTGGTGATTCCCTCTCCTAGTTTTCATGCACATACCAAGTTGATTGTTGATTGTTGTTTGTCTCGTCTTACGTCCCATGTCCATGTCCAATGTATGCACCTTCCGCCTCAAAAAATTCCTCGTTTGTGTGAAAACATTCCTGGCAAATAAACGGTTTCTGATTCTGATTCTGATTCTGAAGTGCTGGGTTCCTAGTTACTTTCACAACGTGAATGTATCAATGCATGCACACAGACAAACTTACAAACACACACACACACACACACACACACACACACACACACACACACACACACACACACACACACACACACACAGATATGGATATGGTACACGCAGTGTAACACATATACCCTGTGAGTGTAAGCACTCAATACTGCAGGCTTTACATTCTGGGAGTGTCCCCAGCACCTGGACTCCTCTGTCAGCAGCGGCTGCATTTACACTGTTACATTTACAACGGAAACAAAAACATGGCCTTGGGACTTCATGGCAATCTATACCGCAGGAGTTTGTCTCAGTGTGTGTGTATGTGCGTGCGTGTGTGTGTGCATGTTTATAGGTTTGTGTATCTGTGTGAAATTTAAGTAAAAACACAGACTGAGAGGGTTCTGTTGTTTCTAAAAGGCAGCATAGATTCCTTGGAGCGAGACATGCAGAACAACTAGGCTTGGGAACAAGAAGAGATACCAAAAATGGACTAAGAAAACAAGAGAGAGTGACAGAAGTTGAGATTAAGAGCATGAACCAGCAGGGAATGAGTACACAATACATATTGCCCTGTTATTATTCTCCCTGGAGATTCAAACATTAGGTCTTCAAACATTGGGTCTTAAATTACCAATAAGGTCATTAATGGGGACTAGTTCACTTCCTTCTATTAACAAAGGATCCTTCTTAAATGCATTGAAAACTCGGGGTTATGAGCTCTGTGTCCTTATAAGGTGTGGAGCTGTGCAGCGATGTGGCACGGTTTATCAGCTCGTGTTTTGGCTACCAGAAGCTTTCTGCATCTGACTGAAGTCAGAAATTTGATGAGACTTGACAGAATAAAAAAAAAGGAAGACTTGATAACTCATGGCTTTACTTGGACGTGATTGTCATGACTTGAAAGATGTGATGTACTATAGCCACTGAGCAACAGGGGTGGGTGAAAAAAACGATTATTTCTGCGTTATACTTGTTGTGGAAGTCCCAAAAACATCGGAACATCAAACACCCTCTTGTTTGGGTTCATAACACCATCCGTAGCCGCACACAGCTCGATAATTTCACCGACTCCTCCAGGAACTGCAGTCTCGGTGGCTTATCTCCTTAAAAACAGTTACCGTTTCCGCCATCCACCATGGAAAATGGTGTTTTGTGAAACGTAGTTCGGGAGCGAAGACCACGCCCCGTACTCGGCCAATCAGCCGAGCCGTACGTACTTAAACTCATCGAACCAGTCTACTTCCTCTTCGACTTGGTTCCGACATCCCGTCCACCCAACCCTGTTTTTCTCTTATTTTCTCTCTCTCTCTCCCTCTCTCTCTCTCTCTCTCTCCCTCTCTCTCCCGCTCTCTCTCTCCCACAGGACTAGAGGACCAACGGGGGACTCTGCACAGCCAGAGCTTCAGAAGAGATAACCATCACTCACGAGTCTCCACCTCCGCCGTTCCCTCTAGCCACCAGACGGCAGCAGCCTCTCATCGCACCCCTTCGACCCTCTCGTCACAACCCACTCTACCCGTCTCGTTCCCGCACCTACAACCACCTCTTCATCCCTCGACCCCGGTCCGGCGACCCGACCCTCTTTCCATCACACAATAAACAACCTGTAAACTCGTTAGCTATTTGGCGTGGTCTTTGTTAGTGAATAACCACTAGTTCTGCTTTATACTTGCCGCCTCAAACGCTCTATTCGCGCCGCCTCAAACGCGTCATTCGGCGCCCGGCGGAAAAAACTATTTTTCGCAACCTATCGCGTCTGTGCATTGACTTTGCATGTAATTTACTCGCGCGTCAAATTCGCACCGCGTTTGGTGTGAACGCAGCATAACACCCATCACCTGGCTGGAGCGTCAGCACTAACAAACAAGATCGGCTGACCAACACACTTAAGCCAACTCTGGTGGGCCGAAGAAAATACAGTGTTTTAGATAACAATGTAACCCTTTTTTTTTTTTTGCATCCAGTATACCACGAGCATCGTTGTGTCCACCTGATGAATGGAAGTCCAATACTCCCTCTCCTCTTAGCTCTGTTCTCCACCGACTCCTGAGAAATGTTTCTGACCCTCAACGGAATAGTTCTCACCTCCTTAAAACTTCTTCTTTCTTTTTAATTATGCATATCATCGCTTTTTTTCTACTATAAAATATCACTATGTGTTAACAGTATCTCTGCAAAGTTTGACTTTGATTAAGTGACGTTAAATATTTTTTTGTAATTAATTTAGTGCAGATTTCGTGAACCGTAGGTTTAGGTCCGCTGGTAAAATATACAGAAAACACTTGTGAGACCAATTAAGAGGTTCATATTGCAGTATATATGTTTTACTGGTTCATTAGTTGATGATAGAACACAGGAAAGAAAAAATGAATTAATAATTAAGAAAAAAAAATCAGGATATATTTTCTCTTTTTAATTATGCATATCATCGCTTTTTTTCTACTATAAAATAGCACTATGTGTCAACAGCATCTCTACAAAGTTTGACTTTGATTACGTGAAGTTAAATATTTTTAGTAATTCATTTAGTGCAGATTTCGTGAACCGTTAGTTTAGGTCAGCTGAAAGCAAAAATGCCCTAACTTTCTTCCTGGACCTTGGACGCCTCTGGTTCCACAACAGAGGGGCTCTGCTCAAGCAGATACACCAATTCATACCAAGAAAGTATCGTTTCATCCATAAGTAAGTTATATTTCAGTTTATTGGCTGGAAAAAAAATGCAATGTGGTTGATATTTTGCTGAGGCTTTTTCTGACAGGCTTTTGGCGCAATTGGCAGATTCCGTGGGTCGTAAGATTTCCAGAAAGGTGTGTCAATCATGTGGCATTAAGCTAGGGATATACAAATTTAGATTTTCATAACTTGGGGAGCTCTTTCGAGTCACTTTCTAATCATATTTATGGTTTATGTTAATATTTATGGTTGAATTGTGTTATAAACATGTACAATGGACTTATATGCTCTTGTAAGGCCAGGCTGTGCAGTTTTTTTTGCTATGTCACATCAGTGGCTCTGGTAGAAATTTAAATCCAAATGAGCATTATCTCGTAGGCCTGTCAACTCGAGCATGAGCGAGTGAACGGGCACACGTTTTCTGTTTTTCTTCCTCCCATCTTCTTCCCTTGTACGTTGTATTCCCTTTGTCTCCTCCTTTTTAAAATTGTCTTTTCCAAGCATTTCTTTCTCCCATTTTTCCATTTTCCTATATCTTCTCTTATTTTTCTTTGCCGTTTTTTACACGTGACTTCTTTTTTCTTCCCCGTCAGTCATTTAGTGCGATTGTTTGCTTTACAAAAGAATATAAACAAACATTTATTGCACAGAACAATGGATTAATAGTTACTTCTCTTCAAGATGTAAAGATACAGCCTTTTTCAACCCCTCCCCCTTCCCTCTGTCTTTTCTGCCCTGACTGTTTAAGTGTGTGTGTGTGTGTGTGTGTGTGTGTGTGTGTGTGTGTGTGTGTGTGTGCGTGCGTGCGTGTGTGTGTGTCTGGTTGTCTCTGCGGGGCTGTGGGACAGCCACTACCTCCGTCATCCGTGGTTTTGCTGGGCAGAGCAGCTGAATAAGCTCATTGTCAGCCTGTGGAGAGTGCAGGTGCACCTCTTCTTTTTCACCTCCGACCCTCGGCCCTCGACCCCACAAAGCCCTTTGTGAACTCTATTTACTGGCGACTCCAATGAAACTGCAGTCCATTACCAACATCTCCTCTCTCCCATTCTCTCCCCATTTTCTACTCCTCTCAAGAAACCAATTAGCGACAATACAAGTAGGTTAGACTCTCTATTCAGAGTGGGCATTGTTGAACACAATACCAGGAAGCATTGTGAGCTAACAATTAGTGGCAATGGGGCAGTGTAGAGTGTCACTGACATTGTTGGGAGTTGCACAAGGCTGGGTTTGTTCCCAAAGAGGGAGTTAGACAGGGTTGGAGGAAGAGAGCGGAGGGGTTCCCAGGTGCTGAATTAGCCCAAACCCGGCCCATGTGTCCCGGTCACACAAGACGCTTAACTGTGGCAGGGCTTAGGATACAGGAATGTGTCCCCAAGAGGGTGTTTTGCTTTTTTTGGGTGTAGATGTTTATGTTAGAGGTAACCCTACCTGGATGGGATTGTGAGTGCGTACATGCATACTTGTATTTGTGTTTGAATAAGTCTCTGCGCTGAAGTGTGTGAATCAGGCTACCTGCTTTTTTATCTGTTCTTCTCTTTTGTTTTGTTTTCTCGGTTGTTTTGGTTTTTCTGTTCAGAAATGCAGTTGATTGGGCTTTGTATGCAGGTATGTGAATGCTCAGAAAAGGAGTTGTTGGTTCAGGGTCTATCCCCTGATCTGCTGGCCTCGGGTTTGAGACCCCAGGGTCTTCAGCCCATGCTAATGCTAACAGCAGGCTAGCCGCCACGTGAGGGGTCGTCCCCCGCTTCTGCAAAGAGGTTTCACCCGGCTGGTGACTCTGTGTGCGAAGGTCACGACCAGAAGGTCAAGGGTTCAGCCATCATTGTTATCCTGCCCCCTCGTCTTCCACCACACACACCCCTGAACACACCCCCGCTGCAGCATGACATCATATAGCACACACACACACACACACACACACACACACACACACACACACACACACACACACACACAGCCAAGGAGTCTGGAGGAGGAGGGCCGGGCTGGCAGCGTTGGGACAGAGCTGCTGACAACTGACACTGTCTGGGCTCGGCCTGAATACTCGCCTCTGTTCAGTAATGAGTAAAGTTAGACGAGTGCGAGATTTCATCAGTCCTGTCTGACACAGTTAGTTGTTCCAGGTAAAAAAAAAAAAAAAACTCAAGCAGAGGTGGACTCTCAGCAGAGGTCAGAGAGAGAGATGAGGTTTAATCCAGTAGCCTTGTATAAGACTTTGTTAGACAAATTAGCCATTTCAGGAACACATCTGGTAATTATCATGGTAAACCTCAGTAAGATCAACGCTCCAGAGCCGTTGACAGCAGAATACGGACACGCTCACGCCTGTAGTTTGTTTTCTTTGATCTGAACGCCGGAGGCCCGTCTCACAAGGTCAGATTATTAAATTAGACAAATTAGTGAAATCCAGAGAGGCTATTTTTACTTCAGAAGACTTGATTTAGAGTCGGAGGGGGTTACGTAAATGATCCTGATAATTTGATAATACTAAATCTGGTCACTCTGAATGTAGTAATCCTAAATGTATGACATCAGCACCAGTTTGCACAGCCTCCTTTCAAATGGAGCCACATGGGCAAACAATCACTTTATTGTCCTTGGGAGTTAGTTTGGTGACCTGCCAGCGTTTAACTCTGGACTTTTAGGATTTAAAAAGGAAATCTAAACAATGAACAGATCATCCTGCACTTATCTTTACTTAACTTGCATTTGATTTTCCTTCCTGGAGACATAAGGAGAATCCTACAGAATAGGAGCATCAGCTGAGACTGCAGCTGGACACGCAGCCTCAGCTGATGCTCAGAGGAATCAGCCTCTACTGCAACGTGAGGAAGGACCTGGTTTATAGAATATAAAATACAAATATGGCAAAAGAAACGGTCGGATTAGCTTCTCGAAAATGGAATCAATTATTTTGAAGACAAATTGTGTAAATGTCTTGTAGTTAGTCTGTTTTGTGTTCTCAGTTATGATTATTAGACTCATGAATAGAGAAATGTGGCTTCTTTTGTTGAATAAATAAAAGAGATTCATAAATTATTGTTCCCCTTCTAAGATTTTGAAAGAAACGGTTATTTGGGGTATCATATCCGTAAATCCCAGCCCTAACGAGCGTTTTTGTTCTTGTCGGGTCAGCCGTGGGGCTGATCGCAGCATAATATTGAAATAACGGAAAGCAACTCAAGCCGTTGATCCGAGAGAGGCGGGGATCCTCATTCCTCAACATGAATTGCAATCACGTAATGTTCCTCGATTATAGGGGTCAGACACTGGAGGCTTGTCAGTTGGATGCCTTTCGTCCCGCCCCCCTCCCACCCGTTACCCAGGGAAACCCCTTAAATTTGAGGGGTGTGACAGGAGAGATTTGGGGCAGCGAGCACAGATACTGGAGGCTCACTAAACTGTGCAGCCATCCCAAATGACCCTGTTCTATTTCCGTCTGCCCCTCTCATTTTATCTATCACCATCTTTCCCTCCACTCAAAGTTTACTTACTTTGATTGATTGATTGATTTTATTTGTTGATTCGACTCGAGTCCCCCTCTGGCCCGGCCACCTTTTTTTTAGGCTCTGCTTTCTTTCCTTGACAGCTGACAGAAAGAAATCTGGGTCAGGGCATCCGAAAAAACTCACGCGGTAGAATTGCTGAATGGGAATACTGATGGGGGAAAGAGCAAGAAAGAGGAAAAGAGAGTTGGATGCAGAGGGCCAAACGGCACAGGCAGCATGTGTCTCTCTCCACAGGAGACGCATGGAGACTCACTACTTTGTTCCCACATTCTGTAAAGTTTTTAAGTGCACAGACGAATCCAAATAAAAGACAGGAAATAAAAGAGAAAAGAAGAAAGAATGAGGTTGAAAATGAAGATGGAAAAAAACCATAGTTGAAACGTGAACCAGAGGTACCAGAGGCAGGAACCAGCACAAAGAGACGCACAAAAACACCATTCCCCGGACTTTCCTCACTCAAAACTAAACTCACACAGCACACGTAGCATGTCAATTCTGTAATCTTAAAGGACTTTACTGCAACTCTGGTCTTACTCACATGATTTTGTCCATCATTTCTATCAGTTATGACAACACGATACTCACCAAATATCCACTACAACAAAGCGAGAAACGATGATCTGAGGTTACTTTAGTTTTCAAAGTGAGTGAAATACCGCTGCACGAGGCACCCTTTAGCGACCTTTTAAGTAACTCCAATGTAAACCCATCCGGGCCATTATTAGACGGGCGGAGCAACGGACGCACTAATAGGAGCGAGAGGTCTTCTCAGGGCGAGTGGGAGCCGTGGTGGATGGTCCAAACTTACTTTTACTCGGGGGACCACCGTTTGTGTCCCGTGTGATCAAGGGTTTCGTGATTTTTTACACGTCACATGACGTACGGCACGCGATCACGCTGCTTTCCTTGTCCGATGTCCTTTAGTCATAATGTCCTCTCAGGAAATCGGTGAGAACGATCTTTGTATTGTCCTCAGTGGGAATGAGGACGATGAAGGTAAGCCCCAAGTTGTAATGAATCTTTAAAGCTGCATTACTGATTTTCTTTTTACCACTAGGGGGCGGCTGAACGAGCTGAAAACACATCGACATATCTAATGAAGGTGATGTGGTGAATCTTGTGTTGATGTTGAGTCGTATTCGTGTCCACCTGACGAATGCAAGTCTAATTTTCACTTTTTAGCTCCGTTTCCGTCTCCTGAGGGAAATATCTGTGTTTTGTTTGCCGCAAAATGCTCTAGTTTGTTCACCAGCTGTTTTCTTCTCAGTAGTTACTGTAGCGGGTTCATCAGGATATTTTCTTTTGCAGAAAACTGCTGGAAACCTTTTTTAACACTGATCTGAAAGACGCTAGGACGCTCCACAGAGCTGAGTTGTCGATCATCTTTTGTGGGTTCGTCACGACGGGCAGCACCTTTCACTACACACATAGTCATGTGATCCAATATTAGGGCAATGTAAAGTTATTGAAAAGTTTAAAATATGTTAAGATGCGTCTGTCTAAAACACGTCCGCCTGCGCAGCTGAATCAGCAAAAGTGAGTCATTGCATTTAATTAGTGATGCAATGGCATGAAAGCCAACACACGCACACACACACACACACACACACACACACACACACACACACACACACACACACACACATACATAATCCCTCCCTCATTAGGTGTATTGTGGGGATGCTGATGTAATGCAAGTTAATCTGTT